>ML682221.1:170766-447958 GCA_007922195.1 Podocnemis expansa
ACCTTTTTGGGAGCAGAGCCAGCCGAAACACAACTTCCTGCCTTGCTCCACCCTAGGCTACATGCCTGAGCAGAGCAGGGTAGGAACAGGCTCACTGGCCCCAGCTCAGCCCTTCGTGCTCCCGAGAGGCTGGTGCCCTAGGCTACCAACTAGGTCATCTCTATGGACAGAATGGCCCCTGGTCGGCCTCTTTAGACACATCCTCTGATGAGGGCTGTGACTGTCATTGGGGGAGCCGGAGCAGGCAGCACGTTCCACACCCTTGCTGGGTCGGGTGGGTCTGTAGCGCTACAAATTCCTGGCCAGTTTCTCATAACATGAAGAAGTGACACGTCCCCTGACAGATCATTGTTTGTCATTATCTGTATTCATTATTGCTACATAAGGCCTCTAATCAGCCATCAGAGAGCACTGGTGTACTAATGGAAGACCCAGTGCAGCAATGACCTTTATTGCTCATGGTGCTGGCACAGCATATTTATGCTAATTTTGGGTGCAGAAGTAGGTTTGCGCTTTTTTTGTTTTGTAAAACAAACCAAATGTAGATTCTGATTGTGCAGAGACATTAACTATTCTATAAAAAAATTATAATATTTTTCACTCACTACCTATGTGATTGTTATCAACATGTCACAGGAGAGCTCCACATTATAACTCCAGTCCGTGTCTTGGCACATGGATTGTTTAGGTCTGGGAATTTCTGGAAGCAGCTTTAACAGGACTGTCTTCAGCAATGATGAAGAGACACCAGCCAGTATGTACTGACAAATATGAATGATTTTTCAAAATTGGTGGAAAGAGTTCTACTTAGAACTAAAGCAGCACAGGAGGTAGAGAAGAACATCTGTAAAATGTTATACTGACATGGTGTCCAGAACAGATACCAGCAGATCTGGGCTCTGAATTGAATAATGAGATAACAATTTACAGGTGGTGTTATTTTCACAATACCCTCATCTACATGATCATGGCTGTGTGATGGGGCTGATAGCAGCTGAGCCCTTTGAAACCTGCACCCTGGTCACTGAGAACACCCAGGACACCAGGTGTAATCAGGAGATGAGGGACTGAGGCAGTTGGATTTGGAAAGGGCAAGGGGATCACTTGCACCTGTAGGGAGCCCACTGAGGTGACTAGTTCACCAGCTGGGGAGTGCTGGAAAGACAGCAGAAGAGGGCTCTACATAACTGCTGCTATGCCTGGGTGTACCTGGAGCATAAAGAGTAATAAACACATGTAGGACAGGCAGCCAGTGTGCTTGCTGATTAATTCCCCTAGCAGCCTGCCAGCCAGTGGCTCCAGGAGCTGATGAGGGAGCCCATCCACAGTGAGACACTTAAAAATTAACATTTCTACCATTGCCTGCAGGATAGTTGGTGCTGTAAGTTGTTGGTGACAGCACATTTTTTTCTGTCTCTTCAGATACCAAAAATAATTTGGTACATTAACCCAGTGTTTCCCAACCAGTGTGCTACAGCACACAGTTGTGCTGTCAGGTCTGAGTAGCTGTGCCATAAAATTTTTAAAAAACTGCTGAAAGAGCTCGGGATTGGCTCATTAGCTCATGAATATTCATGAGTTCATTTGGAAACTGTGGTGGTGTGCCTGAAATTAATTAAAGGTAGTGAGGTATGCCACAACTGAGAAAAGGTTGGGAGCCACTGCATTAACCTGTTTACCAACATATTTTTTTCCATGTAATAACTGAAGAAGACTGGATTAAAAAAACAAGTAATTACTACTAATCTCAGTGGGAAACTGGGAGAGGAACACAGGTGTTTCTGAAAGAAATTTTAAGGAAAAAATATCTACTATCAGCTTAAACTTTGTGTGGAAAAACTGGGACTATCACTTAGCTCTATCAGCTCATGCCATGTAGAAATGAATAGACTGGATGAAAAGCCAAATGAATCCATCGAAAAGTCATTTTAAGATATTTATTTTCAAATACTTAAGGTAAAGAAAGGGCAGCCTGCCCATGAATTGCATATTCTGAATAAATCTTAAAAAACTGAGCTACATTGATGCAGTATGAACATTTTCAAGGTAAAAACAAAACATTAGTCACAGCAATGCCCTATGACATGCCTCCCCTCTGACTGTGCTCAGCTAAGCCTTTAAGTAATTATATTCAATTTCTAAATGAAACACTAATTTCTAATAAACCAAATAAATCACTAATAAGATCAGTCACTATAGTTACAGAGCATTGCAGGAGATGTATGGAGAGAACCCAGAGCAAGTGGATACATTTTCTGGAACAACTTCATTCCTAAACTGCCCACAAGGACAAAACTATCACCAGCTGGTCTGATGTACAACCATGAAAAAAGGTTTCCCAATGAACTTTCACAGATTTGCAGGGTATCTGTAAGTTCAAGGGTCTTGAATATAATTACACTAGTTTGTGACTATTCTGTTATTTCTTTATCAAACTACATTCATTGTGTTCTGATAAGCAACAGCAGAGTCCACTGAAATCAATAATAGGCGCTGACAGGATATTGGCTGCATATAACATTTTTAAAGAAACAAACAGCAAACAAGGGTATAGTGGAATTATTTCTGTATATAGGAAAATAGCATCTGATGATGGAGACCTAGTGTTGTAAATTGCTGTGAGGAGAACAGGAAAGGGTGGGTCAGAGCTTAATTACTGGTTATGTATGGCTAGAAAGTTTCTAGCTGAACTAGGAATATACTTACAGAATCTTCAGTTGGTTAACTGGAATATTTTGATTTAATCAATTCCGTCTCATTATTTTTTCACCTATTACTTTGCAAAGGTGCAGCATTGCATGTGCCCTAGAGGAACTTGTCAAGAAAGGGAGGAAGTGAGAAATCAGCTGCATGTATGTGTGTAGCTCTGACATTTATAACACACTCATTGCAACTGAATGACCCAATATGACAATTTTAATACTTTTTTGTTAGGAGAAATAGTTTCAGATTCCTGAAATGACACAGATGAAATACAAATGATGCTATTTAAAGAAGTTAAATGTTCATGAAGATTTTGGGGAAGAATTTATATATATAAAATAATTCCATTTCTAAAAACAGAGTTAGATGCTTGTTTCTGAAATAGTGCTGAAATGTGAATTCAAAGGTGGTTGTTATTTATACTTTGTTACAATAAGAACACTCTAAATTAGATCCAGTTTTTCTCTCTCTCTCTCTTTTTCTCTCCCTGTCTACCTTGAGATTTCAGAGGCAGAAACTCTGGTGGGAGTGACTGATCCCAGTATGTCACAATCTGCTACCCTGGGGCCAGGGAATAGGGAAAGAGGGAGGAGCAGCAATGTGTGATGTGGCAGCAGAGAACACAAGCTGTCTGCCTCTATTTCCTACCAATGTCACCCTGTGCAGGGAGCTTTTTCTCACTCCGCACCAGGATGAGGCACATGATGAGGGGAACTAAAAGCTGCCTTGGCTTCTTCCTGTGAGCAGGTCCTATTTGCCTAACTTGTCCCCTCACTCCCACAGTCCTGGGGGGGGGTCTCACTGTCCTCCTCCGCCCAGCTACTGGATCCCTGTCCCCTGCTCTCCCCACTCCCACCATACTGGTGCACCCTGCAGGCGGAGGCTGCAGCACAGAGCTGTCCATGCGGCAGGGTCCCAGTGCTCTCACCCCTCCTTCATGCTGCCCCCTGTGGCTGTTTTACTCCCTGCCAAGGGCACAGACTCCCCAGGGCAGGAAAGGCCAAGTCCTTCCCTTGGCTGGCTCACTGGCCACATCCCACTCATTGTCCCCTCACCTCATTGTTTCTGCCAGGGGTTTTTTGGGCCCCCCCCCACTTCATTACATGCCTTCAGCGTCTTCATGTCAGCTGGGCTCTTCCCTTCCAGCATCTCCAGCCCCCTCCCCACCCCAACCCTCAGCCACAGCAGCCACCCCTGATATTGCCTCCACCCAACCCACACATCACCTGCCCCGGCACCAACAGCCCAGCACCTGGCTCCTCTCTCCCATGCCCCCTCTATCCCTCTCCCCTCCCCTGGATCACAGGCCTGGGGCTGGGAACGGAGAAGGATGGGGGGGGAGACACAAAGGTGGTGAGAAGAGACCTGAGGGCTGGTCAGAGTTGTGGGGGACAGTCTCTGCCATGGGTGTCACTGTCAGGGACAGAGATTCCTTCTGACATGGGCTGGGATGGAGCAGATGATCAGAGGAGCCGTGTTTTTACCCTCAGCTTTGACACCAAGATAGAAATAAGGGCGGAGTGTCCCAGAGAAGATGTTAGAGAAGGTGAAGAGATGGGACCTGTCAGTCACATTGTAAAATGAGACCTCGCCTGCTTCGCAGTCCAGGAAAATCCCCACGTGCCTGGGCCTGATACTCACAGAAAGGACGAGCAGGGAGGAGGTGACGGCTTCATATTTGCCATCCCTCAGGCACACACTCCAGTATCCATTCCCAGGTGCAAGTGAGATATCCCCCTTCCTTGTCACTGATTCCCTGCAAACCCCCACAGCCCAGTGAGTCTTGTCCCCCACCTCCACCTCCCAGTAATGCCTCCCGTCTGTGAACCTCTCAGTGCCCAGAAGTTCAGGGTGAGTGTCATATCTCTCAGGATTGTCGGGCAGATCCTGGCGTATGTCTCCATAACTCACACGTTTCCGATCCTCAGACAGGATGAGCCAGGGAAAAGCTGTGTCTGGATCCAGAGTCACGTCCACTGGGGAGAGAGGCACAGAGTCAGGACCGGAGCAGGACTGGTCACTGGGATCAAAGGGACATTAACCTGCGTCCCTGTTAATGGCTGTGGGGGGTTGCTTAGGGCCAGATTAAGGCAGGGCCTATAAGAGATAAAGTCTCAGGCTCCGAGTCCAACCTAAAGGGTGGCCCCAGGCTCCAGCCCCTAGAGTCCCTGCCTGATCCAGCCCCTCACTGCCCCATTCGGTGCTGGTCAGCCTTCAGGGAGCACTGGGATGACCCCTGCCCTACTGGCACTGGCGGGCAGGCCCTGGGCCAGCTGGTCTGCTCCCAGTTGATGGAGCAGGGTGGACTGTTGCCTGTTCACTTTGGTCCAGAGGCAGGGTTGCTGGTGCATGGTGGGGCTTTGGCTCTGCTGTGACCTGGAGGGGCGTATTCACTGTTCCTTCTAATCTGTGTGCATCGGCACACACACAGGTTGTGAGACCTGTGCACACAACAAAATAAAGTGTGCACAAAAAAATGCACCAGGGCTAATATTAGCGCACACAAAGAAATTTTTTTGCATACACTGCCTATGAGAAATTGGAGGGAACACTGCATGCCAGTCAGCTTTGCCCCTGTGGGCAGACTGGCCAGACTAGGGCCAGGGCATGAGTGTCTTCTGGCCACAAGATCCGACCCACCGATGGACTGCCTGCAGGCCACCATGCCAGAGGGAGGTCCTGCAGTAGGTGAGGTAGGCCCTTGGTGGTGGGCACCTGGGGCCCCAAAGTCACTTAATCTTGGGGTTGTTGCCTGTTAAGAGTAGTCAAGCCAGTCTATCAGCAAAGAAAGAGTGATGGGGCAACAGCAGGAGCAGTGAGGGGGCGGGAAGAAAGGTGTGAGTGGGAATGGGGGAGGAGACAGGCTGATGCTGGTAGAGACAGAGGGAACAACAGGATGGGCAGGTGACAGGGGCAGAAAAGCGAGGGGAGGGACTGCACAAGGGTAATGAAGGGCAAACAGAGGGGATAGCAGGAGGGGAGGGGGTGAAGAGAAGCGAAGGTTCCTGGGAACTCAGCAGGGGGCAGGAAGGGGTGGGTGTCAGGGAAGAAGAAAGGAATGGGGGGGCCCCATGGACCAGGGGAAGGAGGAGAGGGGTGGGTTCCAGGGGCAGAGGGTAATTGTAGGAAGGGTCAGGTGCCAGAGAGTGGAGGAATGAGGAGTGGAGCAGGCACCAGGAGGACACAGTGAAGAAGGAGCACAGTGGCAGAGCGGTGTCTAGGGCAGGGCTGGTCAACAGCGACAAAGGCAGGTTAGGAGAGGAGTAGGTGCTGGGGGGACAGAGTGAAGTGATGGAAGGAGGGTGTTGGGTGGCTAACAGGGAAGAGGATGGGCAAGTACTAGAGGGTGGGGGGGGTTGAGGGAAGAGACTGGTGCAAAGAGGGGTGGAGACAAGAGATGAGCCTTGAGGGGCAAAAGAAGAGGCAGGCAGTGGGTCATATAGGGAGGGAGGCAGAAGGGGATTGCACCACCGTACACAAGGGTCAAATGGAGTGGCAAGCACCAGCCAGCCAGAAGGGGAATGGAAGAAGGGGCTGCCACTCAGGGGCTAGAGAGGAGGGAAGAGGAGCAAGCATCCAGGGAAAAGGGGGCAGGGGAAGGTGGAGATGACAAGTGGGAAAGCAAGATAATGGTTGGGCACATGCCAGAGGAGTTTGGGGGTGAGGGGAGGGGTAGGCAAAAGGAAGGAAAGACCCTAGGGGGCAACAGGGGAGCAGGAGATGGGGGAATCGTGGTAGGTAGGCGCCAGGAGGAGAGAGGGAGGTGACGGATGGGGTAGGCAACTGAAAAGTTCAGGGCAGGGGTTGAGTGGCTGCAAGGAGGGCAGGGAGGAAGGCATGAATGGGAGGAAGAGAGCAGGTGAACACAAGGAGGGGCAGAGACAGGGGTGTAAAGGGCAGGTCCCAGGGTAAAGGGGAATGAATGGGCACCAGGGGAGTAGAGGGAGAGCGAGGGGAGCAGCTGACAACATTGGGAACCAAAAGGAGGGGAGAGTAGGGGCTTGTAGCAGCAGGAAGGCAGAGGGGATGACAGAAGAGGCAGGAATTGGGAGGATGAGAAAGGTGGCAGAGAAAGGGTGTGAGGGAAGGGGCATGATGAAGGGCACAGAGGGTAAGGGAAGTTCAGGAATCAGGACAGCAGAGGACAATGAGGGCTGGGCATCAGATGAGGGCAGTGGTAGGCACCAGAAGAGAAGGTGGCGGGGTGAAAGGAGGGCTGGGAGACATGGAAGTAGATGTGGAACGGGAGAAGTGGCTAACACTCAAGAACCTGGCTCAGAGCAGTCCATTAACTACTTTGCCGGACATCCCCCTTGTTCTCTTTAGCCAGCCCTGGGTCAGACAATCACACCAAGACTCTGGGATACTTTGGCTCCATCTACACAGCTCATGACAGCAGTGAGATTAAGAACTGAGGTTTGCAGGATTCCTCCTACAGCATTGAAGATGTGGCTAGTTTGGCTCAGGCCAGATTTCAGGCTGTGAAGCCCAGCAACCAGGTGAGCTTCAAACCAATGATACAGCCTCAGACACAAGATCCACACAGCTGTTTTAACTATCTAGTGCAAACCCCACAAGCCCAGGTCTATTGCCCTGGGCATCAGACTTGCTCCCGCAAGCCACAGAATCAAAGGGTTGGAGGGAAGCACTCTCACTAAATCATCCCAGGCAAGGTATTGTCTAACCGGACCCTAAATGTCTCCAAAGATGGCGATTTCATCCCCTCCCTAGGCAACCCATTCCAATGCTTCATCACTTTCTTAGTTAGAAAGTTTTCCCAATATCCAGCCTCAACCTCCCCAGCTGTTACTTGAAACCATTGCTCCTTGTTCTGTCCTCTGTTACTGTTGGGAACAGCCAAGCTCCCTCCTTTCTGGACCACCCCTTTGAGTAGCTGAAGGTGACTATCAAATCCCCCCAGTCTTCTCTTCTGCAGGCTAAATAAGCCTAGTTCCTTCAATCTCTCCTCATAAGTCATGTGCCACAGTCCCCTAATCATTTGCATTGCCCTCCACTGGACTTTTCCTAGAAAATTTGACAACATCCTTTTTGTAGTGAGGTGTCCTGAACTGGACACAGTATTCCAGATATGGCCTCACCAGTGCCAAATAGAGGGGAATAATCACATCCCTTGGTCTGCTGGCAATGCTCCTACTGATACAGCCCAATACGCCGTTAGCCTTTTTTGGCTACAAGAGCACACTGCTGACTCATATTCAGCTTCCTGTCCACCATAACCCCAAGGTCCTTTTCTACAGTACTGCTGCTTAGCCAGCTGCTCCCTAGCCTGTAACAGTGCATGGGTTTTTCCATACTAGGTGCATGACTTTGCACTTGCCTTGCTGAACCTCATGAGATTTCCTTTGGCCCACTGCTCCAATTTGTCTAAGTCTCCCTGAATCCCGTCCCTGCTCTCCAGCATGTCCACAATTACTCACAGCTTGGTGTCATTCATGAACTTACTTAGTGTGCAATCTACCCCATCATCAAGATGGTTAATAAACATGTTGAACGGAGTGGGCCCCAGGACTGACTCTTGGGGCGCTCCACTTGTTATCTGTTGCCAACTGGACATGAAGTCATTGATTCCTATCCACTAAGCCCATTGATCTAGCCAGTTTTCTATCCACCTTAAAGTCCATGGTCCATGTGTATGAACCCTTCGTGTTTATAATGTGAGACTTTCCCCAAAGACAAACAATCCATTTTCTCCCTGAGCTCGGTTAGATTGTTCCGAAATCTCCAACGTTTTTTTCCCCAGGCTTGAGAACACTGAGAAGACATTGCAGGGGAAGCAGTTTGATGTCATAGGCAGAAGGGGAATGGTCACAAGCTGTCACAGCCTTAGCTCTGGAGTGAAACTCAGGCTCCATGACAACCTCCCTTTCCTCCTCCCCTGTGCTACTGACACCCTGGTGTTGCCCGCAGCATATATGGGCCCTCTCAATGGAGATCTCTGGTCCATGTCACAGACACACTGTCCAAGGAGGCTGCAAGGCTTGTGTGTTGCTCAGACAGCTACTTCAGGATGGGGCTGCCGGGACTTTTCCCACAGAGGTTATGGGCCTCACCAGCCCTGATGGAACAAGTTTCTGGGGAACCCTGACCTCTCCCAGTGTGTCTGCCCCTGGCCCAGCTCTCCCTGCCTCTATGGTGCTGACAGGCTGCACCCACTGTGAGAGCCAGGTCTGCCTCTCACTGCGCACATCAGGACACTGTCTGAGTCTACATCTCCTTTACCCCATTGCTGGGACAGGGAACAGCAGTCCCAGGGCCCCTCCCTTCACCCCAAGGGCTGGGGAGTGAGAGTGGTCTCCTGGGCAATGGGGTCCCCCAGCACCGATTCCTGAGTTAGTGTAAAGGTGTCTGTCTCTACCTGCAGAGCTCTGTGCACCCAGCAAATAAATTGGGCCATGAGATCTGTGGCTGTTTCTCATGCCCCTCCCATCCCAAGAAGAAAGCAGGTCTTGAAGGTGTCTCTGTTGCCTTTGGGCCTGGATGCAGCCAGTACACCGGTGACAGAGCTGGTGGCCTGAGTTGTCAAAGACAACAATGATGTGGCAGGAGGACTGGAGGCCCTGCTGGGACTGTTAAGTCAGTGATTTTGGTGCAGATTAGCTTGAGGCAGGGACACACAGGGCATGTCCACACAGCTTTTAGATTGAAATAACGCTGGTTATTTCAATCTAAAAGAGTTTATCTCCGCACGATGTTTTCCTTGAATTGAAATAAGGAGCTCCTTTATTTCGATTCAGGGAAAGTTAGAGTGATTCCTTAAAACCTGTTTTTAAATCGAAACGTTGCTTAAATCGAAACAGTTGTTTCAAAATAACATCGTTTGGACGTGTTATTTCGAAATAACTTTTTAAATCGATTCCAGCACCTATTCCCTACCTCCTCCCAGGGTGCCTCTCCCCAGAATCAAACTCGCAAGTCCTGTGTCCAGATTTGATTGATTGATTGATTGATTGACATGCTAGTTCGAGCTGGGGTTTTTTGGTGTGGACCTGTTAAATCGATTTAGCTTAAATCAATTTAATATTGATTTAGCTTATATCGATTTAACCAGGTAGGTGTGGACATGGCCATAGTGACCAGCCTTGTCCAGTCCAGCCTGACCCACAATGTGACTGGGATGTTTCTGCACTGCTAGAGGTGTGTGTGTGTGTGGGTAAGTGGGGACAGGCCATATCCCTCTGCTGCAGAGAAGCAGGAAAACAAGGCCAGGGACCCTGCACCACTCTTGAGAGCCCTGGTCTTGGCCGAGGAGAAAGCTGCACTGGGTTATGTTAAATCGCCTTAAGCACCAGTTTAGTGAGCCCACAGCAAACCCCTGTGTGTACAGCCCTGCAGATCTGCAGATACCCAAATCCACATCCTATTGCAGACTGACCTGTGGATGCCGATTCTATTTTTATCTGCCAAGGGTGTGATCGATCACTGCAGCTGTTTCTATGATCTGCACACACAGGAACAAAGAAGTGCTCCAGCCAATCCAAGTTCAGCTCTGCTTGAGGTGTGTCAGCCAATCAGAGTCTTGGACACAGAAGGCTGGAGCTTGGAAAGCCCCCGCTGTCAGTCAGTCACCATGCTAGCCTTTGACTGCCTCATTCCCCACATGGATTCTGCCCACTTTTTCCTTTTCTTGTTTGCAGTTTGTGCCACATGTACAGTACACTAACCACAAACAAGAAAAAGTGTGCGGGCCCTAAGTGGGGAATGAGCCAATCAAAGGCCAGAATGTTGACACTGCTCTGCCACTGTGCACCTTCTTCACTGTGTCCTGCTGGTGCCTTCTGCCTCCCTCCAACCTGGGTGCAGCTGTGGATGCACATAAAACCTGGCATGCGAATCATGGATTGGATAGATTTGGATGCTGAGTGGATGCAGATCTAATTTGGATCCACATTTGTGCATCTATGAAGGGCTCTACCTGTATGACTCTCCCAGCCAGGATAAGCCCCGGGATTTTGGGCACTGTAGGTAAACTCTGACTTAGGCATTCATCCCCTTCTCATGGAACATAGAGAAAAATGATAACATTATATTTTAAATAGAGAAAAAAAATTCACTTTCATATAATTTGGCACCCCTTAAAGCCTGGTGACCTAGACAACCATCTAGTTCACGTTTACAGTCAGGCCGACCCTGCTCCCAGTTCTGAGTGGACATGACTGATCGGGTTGAGCTTCCATGTGAGTCAGCAGCTGAACTGATCTGAACCAAGCTGCTTCTCAAAGAGTGCAATCTGAGTGTCCTGGTGTCAGCCCATTGACAGGGTCCCTTTAGGCAGAACAGCCAACCCAGACTCCCCTGGCAGTAATTAAGCCCTATTTGGCTGGTGGCAGCCCTCCTGGGGCTCATTTGGGGGGGTGGGGTCCTAGAGAGAGGAAGCTGCAAAGGAGAGGGAGCTGACTAGCAGAGCTCACTGAGCCAGGGGCCTCAGGAAGAGGAGCTGCCAGAGATGACCATGACAGCCACAAGAATTGTAAGACAGAAGCTTGGGGAGCTGCTCCGGCTGGAGACAGTGGTTCCTGGTGTGAGCTACAGGGCAAAAGATACAGCGTAACCTGAATCTAGCTCCGGGAACGATAGCTGAAGGCTCCTGATTTGAGGAGAATGAGGAGCTTAAGTTAGAGCGAGAGGCTGGAACACAGCAAAAGAGAAGATTTTACGGTGGGATTTACTTGGACTCAAAGACCTTAGCAGTGGTTTATGTCTCAGAGCTTTAGACTGTGTGGGCTAATTTATGGCATATTGAAGAGGTTAAACTGAGGCAGGGTGCTTGCAGGGGCTCTCAGGCAACCAAAGGGCAGCTCAGAGGTACTACCCTGTGACTACATGTATCAGAAGTGTCATGAGAACCCATTCCACCATGGATGGATGACTGAACAGCACAGGACAGACACCTTCCAAAATGGTTGGAAAGTCACTCTCCCACACTGGTGTCTGCAGGGACAGCAACAGCTATGGTGTTCTGCTTCCCATTTTTGGAAGGGACCGTAGAAGGCAGAGACACACTGAGGAGGTTCGGTGAGTTCACAGATTAGGCCATTGCAGAGAGCAGAGAAGAAGGTGCTGACTGAAAGTTATGCACTGACCATGGGCACAGTGGGCATCTGAGATGGTACTGCCCTTAGAACAAAGAATCGTGAGATGCCTGCTGTCCCAGACCACTCACAGAACAGGGGAGTTCCAGATTCCTGCCATAGGGAGGTTGGGCCCAGGCTGCTGTCAAGTCAAAACAAAGACCCGTGAGACCCATTTTGGGCTGGTAAGAGTGATGGCTCAGCATTAGTTGTCTTCAGTAGTAGGGAAAAGGGGTATAGGAAAAGGTGTCACCCAACAAGAACTCTGGGTTTTAGACAGAGGGGATGTTGCTGTGGGGCAGTAAGTTTTTCTAGTATCAGGTAAGAAGGGAGGCCAAGGGAGCAATTACAGGGGCTTAAGCTTCAGAGAAAGAGGTCAGCCATGGGTCTCACATGTCCCCCTTGCCAGGAATACCTTAACCTTACTCTCACATTCCAAGTTTGGGAGTTTTGAGTAGCTTCCTCTAGGAGCTTGAATGGACTCTAATAAACAAAGGTCCAACTCATGGAACTCATAGCTAGCAGGCGCTTTGGGCCACAGGAGCCAAGGAAAAAGCTAAATGAGATTACAAAATCCTGGTGGTCCCAGAAAATGTGTGACAAGAACCCAGATAGGGTTACTGAACAGTTCTGTGATGGGCAGGTTGAGGTGCAGTTCTTTCTAAAATGGCTGAAAGGAGCAAACTCAGGTACCAGAAGACAGGCAGAAGGAGCTACTCTCAGAGCAGGAGAGAAGCCACCAGGCTGTAACCATGGAGAGTGAATGGGCCAAGGGTCCATGAGAAGAACATGGAGTTCAGCAGAAGAAATTCTCCTCTAGCTCCAAGCAGCCCTGCAGCTGAAGATACCTGCCTGAGTCAAGTACGTGCCTGAGTCAAGGACTGATGAGGTTATTCAAATGCAGAAGAAACTAGCAGCTCCTGGATGTACCAAGAGCTGGGAACAACCCAACAGGGATGATGTGGCTGTTGGAATTGCCTGGACTCCTAGTTAAGGAGCCCTGGTCCTAGGGAGAAGCAACATCTGGAAACTGAAATAGTCCAGCCAAAGGAGGAGCAAAGCCACAGGGAGATGTTGGCCAACAGTCTCATGAAAGCTTAGCTGCAGCCAGCAATGTAGAAATTGTGAGGGAAAAGCTACCCTGGAGTCAAAATGGGAAGGGCTTGAATAAGCTTTACATCTTGCCAATGAAGCTGCAGGACATAAGTAGACTGGAAAAGCTAAAAGAGTGTTTCTGACACAAAGGAGTTGCCATGCAGGGTAGACAGGAGTAAGCAGAAGAGCTGTAAATGGGGGTATGGCTACTTCTGAGCTGAGGGGTGATTCTCAGTTCACATAGATGCCGAAGCTGCCATCTGGGCTATCCTAGCCACACTGCTAATTTTAGAGGCTTGCTCAGGTAAGTCTAATCCCATCCCAGCTCAATACAGACATATCCTAAAGTCTTGTCTACACTGGGAAATTTTGTAAGCAAAAGTCAGCTTTTGTCAACAAAAGACCTGTGTACACACCAGACACCTCTCTTTGCAGACAAAACTCCCCTGTTTTGTTGACAAAATAAAACCAGCTGAATGAGCGGCACAGGGCGTTTGTTGGGAAAGCATGTCAGCGTTAGACCAGGGCTCTCACACTCATAGGCTGTGTTCTCGCACAGCGGGTTATTTCAATACAGTTGTTTCGAAACAACCGTATATCAAAATAACACTTATTTCGAAACAACTTATTTTGAATTAACAAAATGTTAATTTGAAATAAGGAAAAAAAGGGGGAATCGAAATAGCAAGTTCACACTGTGAACTTGCTATTTCGGTACCTGCTTCAGGGGCCTGCAGCCCCCTAGGGGTGAGCCGCTGCTGCAGCTCACCCTGCACCCCCGGAAAGGGGGCTGCAGCCCCTGGCGGGGGGGGGGTGGGCGGCTGCGGGGCCCTGGAGCCCGCCGCCCGAGCTGCGTCCAAACCCTGCCAGCGGGTCAGGGGCATCAGGCTCAGCCGGCAGCCCGGGCTGCCCCCCTCGACCCCGCCAGCGGGTTGGGGGTGCCGGGTTCAGAGCCCGGTGCCCCCGACCCACTGGCGGTGTTGGGGGGAGAGCCCGAGCTGCCAGCTGAGCTGCCTGGCAGGGGTTCACCCCACCCACCCTGCCGGAGGCTGCAGCCCCCTTTCTGGGTCCTGAGGGTTCCCTGGCCAGGGTGCTGAGGATCCTATGTTGTTTCGGAACACTTTGTTCCAAAACAACATGTTCACATGCCTTGTTTCGAAACAAGGGTTTTGAAACAAGTTTGTTTCGACCCCAAATGGGGTTTAACTTGTTTCGAAACAACTGTGCATCGTGTGAACAGCTGAAACCTTATTTCAAAACAACCTCTGTTGTTTTGAAATAAGGAGGCTGTGTGAACACAGCCATAGTCTGTGGGCTGCATGTGGCCCCTAAAGTTATTTTGTGCAGCCCACAACAGTGATGCTGTCATCGAAATTTGCAATAACATTGTATGAAAAGGTTTCAGTGGTCTGGCCTTCAGGCTAATGTACTAGGTCTTGTGTGCCGCTTGTGGTGATTTGAGTTTGAGACCCCTGACTTCCAAACTCCTAGTTCTGCCAAGGACTTGTCTTACAAGGACTTTTATATTATTTTATGTATGTGATTTGCTTGGATCCTTTAAAATTTTCTCATAGTTTGATTCTTTCCTTTTTTTAATAAATTTTTCGGGTTAGTTACTAAAGGATTGACTGGCAGTGTAGTATATTTCGTTAGATCCAGAAACTTATACTGATCTGGTAATGAGGCTGATCCTTTGGGTTTTGGTAAAGAGCATGGAATTCTAAGTAACTTATCTCTTTACTAGACCCAGTGTCTCACTGGGAGCCAAAGACTGAAGTGCAGTAAAAGGGCTGTTGGTATTTTTTGTGGATTCTTGATAACGGTGTGGGGAATCAGCAGCATTGCTTGTGGCTGATTGGGGAAGTCTGACTTCAGGTCATCCGCTAGTACTGGGAGAATCTGCTCTCCTTTTTGCAGCTTGCCCTGATTTTGGCCACAGGTTACAGTCCATGGGTGTGTTCACACAGCAGTCTTATTTCGAAACAACAGAGGTTGTTTCGAAATAAGAAAGGCCATGTTCACACAACGCACTGTTGTTTCGAAACAACGGGTTCTATTGTTTCAAAATAACAGCATTGTTTCAAAACAAACCCCATGTGGGGATGAAACAACGTTGTTTCGAAATGATTGTTTCAAAACAATGCCGTCTGAACATGTTATTTCAAAATGACGGTGACTCGTTTTGAAATAACTGTTATCTGAACCTGCTATTTCGATTCCTGCTTTTTTCCTTAATTCAAATTAACAAACTGTTAATTCAAATTAACTTATTTCAAAATAAGGTGTTATTTCGATACAAGTTGTTTTGAAACAACTTGTATCGAAATAACCCCCTGTGTGTGAACGTAGCCCATGTCAGTATTTAGACAGTGAGGGGCATTTACAGCAGGAGAAAGTTTGAACTAAGCCATTAATCTGTGTCTACATCACGCTATTTGGAACTTAAAGTTTGAACTAAAAGTTTAGTCCAGATTAACTACTCGAATTTATTAGTCCAGACTAAGCTTTGGCTAGTCTTAACTAAGCAAGTTTTTAGTTCAAACTAGCTAAAGGTTAGTGTAGACACAGAATAAATTATATTGGCCTAAGCTTGCTTGGTCTGGACTAATTATCTAGCATTGCCATACCCTTAGGCTGTGTCCACACACAGCCAGTTAAATTGATTTAACTTAAATCAATTTAATAAAATCACTATAAAATCATTAAATTGATTTAAGCTAAATCAATTTAGTAGGTCCACACCAGAAGCTCAAAATAAACTAGCACATCCAGGGACAGGATTTGCTAGTTCTTTTTAGGAGAGGGGCGCCATAGGAAGTGTAGCAAGATGGCCCACTAGAAGGGCCACCCCCCCCACCCAATATATGAATAGAGGAAGGCACCCTGGGAAGGAGAAGGGCTAAAGTGTTAAATCAAAACAACTGTTAAATCGAAATAACATGTCCACACTGTGTTATTTCAATATATCGGTTGCGATATAAGCGTTGTTTCAATTTTGAACTAGGTTTTATTGAATCAATCTAACTTCCCCTGTTTCAAAATGATGGAGCTCATCATTTCAAAACAAGAAAATGTTGGGTGGACGAAAGCTTTAATAAATCAAAATAATCAGCATTATTTTGATTTAAAATCTGTGCATGGACATACCCTTAGTGTCTTTGGCTGGAGGAGCCCAGAAGAATCTGGCACCTGGACTTAGGAATGGGAAAAACATGCGTGATTTGAAGGCTGCTGATAGGGAAAGCTAGAGACCCCTGTTGCCTTGGTCAATGTACCTGTGAACTGTGTTAGCACTTCCATCATGCCAGGGACTCTGTACACCTCCTTCAGGTCAGCAGTAGCGAGCTCTGGTTTGTGGAGCCTGACCTGCTCACTCCTAGAGAGAACAAAATTCCATTACCTCTCAGATGCTCAGCTCTGGTCCTACTACAGTGGGCTAGATATAAACTGATGATAAATTAAACAGGGAATCTCACCTGGCCAGTGTGTTCTTCACATCCTAACGGGAGAGAAAGTAGACAAAAAAGTGTGAGTGCTGAACAGTTCATCTGTCCTGTGGTCACAGAACATGTGGTTAATTGTCTCATTTATTAAGGTGTTACACAAAGAAAACCCTTGCAGACCTATGTTCCCTCTAAGCTGTGCGCATGTGCACGTGCACACAGGTTGTGAAACTCGCGCACACAACAAAATCAAGCGTGCACAAAAAAATTCAAAAGCGCTAATATTTTTATGCTACTTTAAGAAGGCGATTTCAAGTAGTGTGTTTCAAATAAGGTTTTGTAATTTATAAAATCATTTCCATCACTATATCAAAATAAAATTTAGACATTATTTGCATCATACACACTTACTGCCTTGCACTCGCAAGTTTGACCACACTCACTGGGCACACAAATTTGGACACTGATTCCAAAAATTTGCACAAAAGAATTTTTTTGTGCACACAGCCTATGAAAAATTAGAGGGAACACTGCTGCAGACCTGAGTGACACTAAGATTTGTTACAATTAAGTGCTAATAACTGAATTGGCATGTGATTCCAGTGGTGATGAGGCACAGCTCCAGCCCCAGAGAAGGGCAGACATGGTTATGACTCCCTAGTCACTGATGGTACCATGAGGTGCATTGGGTTACAAAATTCTGCATTAGCCAGGGTTGCCGCTAGCACCAGGTTTACAGAGCTTGAGCCATGAGTGTTGGCACCAGAGCCCCGGATGCACATTGGTGGTGCACTTAAAGCATGCGAGCCCCAAATGTCCACGCCTGAGCCCCAGGTCTTTTTCCAGGCCAGAGGCACTACTAGCATTAACTATTTTAAAACAACAGTCAGAGAAATTTTATTTTGACAATAGCGATGTGCAGGTTTTCCAGACTCTGTGCTGAGCTGCCAAAGAAAACCACAAGATTAGAAAAAGACGGTGCCTATGCAGGTGTTAAAGAGCAAGTGTCCTGCAAAAACTAATGGTAAAACTGGCCTCTAGAGCCATTAATATTAGCTAAAATGTGCTGATCTTACTGTGAAAATGTGTTTTCTAACTGCTCACTAATGGGAAGACACCTCCTTACCTTGATGTCTGCATTTGATTATGTTGGGAGGTGCTCTGATACCATGGTGATTGGCACCAAGTAAGAACCTAGGAAGGTTGACTGGTAAATATTGTAGGGGTACAGCTTTTGAGATATTGGAAAGCATCTAGCACATGGTTGGCGCCACCCTCTGGACAGCCAGTCAATGGGAGTTAGGTGCCTTACCAGTTTGGCACCTTTGAAAACTCACTAGCTGCTGATCTGCACTCCTAGGTACCTAAGTCATTCCTGAAAATGGGATGGAGGCTCCTAAATCATGTAGGTGCCTTTGATCATTGTACCCTTAGTCCCTAACCATAGCCAGACAAATTTTAGCCAAAATATTACTAATAATTCCAAATTTGTAATACTACCAGTACTTTGAGGGGAGGAGCAAACACTCTGTTTGTTTCCATGACTTTGGAAAATCCAAACACAAGGGTAACTTTGTGTAACCCACCTTCAGCAGTTCAGCGGCAGGTTGCTGACACTTCTCCTCTATCTCTGCAATAAGCTGCTGTAATGAAGAGCTTTGCTGGGAGAGTTTGATCACATTTTCATTCAATTTCTTCAAAGTCTCTGTCTCCTCCTCTGACAGTCTCTGGAGAAAGAGGTTCTTTGCCTTCTTCAGAAGCTGTTCTAGTTTCTCAAAATCTGACAAGATTCGCTGTCTGTGACTCTCTACTCTTCCCTTTAGTTAATAACAAAACCAAACCATAAATATCAGCAGAATTAGCAGTTCAGCAATTTTGAGTGAAGTACATGAGATCTGAATGAATGTTTATAGATTCAGATTTTAAGCTAAGAATGCACCAAGGTGATTATCTAGTCTGACCCAGTGCATGGCACAAGCCAGTAACTTACACCAAGGATTTCCTGCATCAGGCCCAGAACTTACTTCTGGTTAAATAATTAAATAGCTTATGAAGCAGGGAGACTAGATTCAGGATGCCCACTTCCTAGGTGGCTACCTGATCCACAGGACTATGGAGCAGTTGTTCCAAACCAGTGGTACACAGGGGTACTGTAGATGATCCATGAGTTGGAGGGTAGTGGTGGAAAAAAGATATTTACTGCAGATAAATGTACTATGATGAGTGCAATATGTTTGTGAGTATCATAAATTATAAGAATAGCTACATTTTGTTGAATCTCATCAGTCATAGGCCAGGTTAAAAATGTTTAAAATGGCTTGCTTACATGGTGGTCCACATGAGCTTCTGATGACGATATGATGGTCCGCATAAAGAAAAAGGTTGTGAACTATGGTCCCTCTAAGCTGTGCGTGTATGCATACGCACTCAGGTTGTGAAACCCATGCACACAACAAAACAAAGCACGGACAAAAAAATTCAGCAGTGTTAATATTTTTATGCTACTTTAAGAAGGTGATTTCAAGTAGCATGTTTCAAATAAAGTTTTGTAATTTATAAAATCATTTGCATCACCATATCAAAATCAAAGGTAGATATTATTTGTATCATATACACTTCACTGCGCTCACAAGTTTGACCACTGGGGTGCGCACAAATTTGGACACTGGTTCCAAAAATTTGCACAAATGAAATTTGCACAGCCTATGAAAAATTAGAGGGAACATTGGTTGTGAAGTGCTGCTGTAGAGGCGTTATCACTTGCTTTCTGGCTCAATGACTGTATGAGTGAACTGTTTTCAACTGGAGATGATGTGCTTCCCCCTTCCCCTCAGATGACTGTCCTGAGTCTGGATTAGAGATTTCCCTGTTCAAATCCTTTCTGCCCTGCAGGTCAAGGAGAAAATCACCCCAGATCTCCCACCTCTCGAGTGAATGCTCTAACCATATGGCTAAAAAATACCAGAGAGGCACCCTCTACCCACCTCTAACAATTGCATTCTTAGCTCTGACCCCACGTGAAACAATAAAATAAACACCTAACTCATTCATGAGGAAGAACAACCCCCACTCTTCATCCTTTTTTTACACTAGATATTAATTAGGAAATGAAAAATGTCCATAAAAGAAAAAGGTAGGAAAGAATTAGCAACTAAAACACACATTATCATGGGGGATGGGGGAAATCTTCAGAACCCCTTAACAAAATGCCTCTACACTGGTCTCACATATTCTGCACTGGTCCATCGACAAACACAACATTGAAGCTAAGTGCATGTGTGGATTTTAGCGCACTTTAAATGTCATTTGTACACTGAAATAGAATTTCACTCTTAAGTCTGGTGCAAAAAGGCTGTCCCAGAAATGTGTGTAATTTGCTTAGACTGACTGGGACCAGTTCCCTCTCATTGATTCATTGTAAATCAGGAGTAACCCCTGTCAGTGTTATTGGGGCTGTTCAGTGTAGAACTGGTGTGGGTGAGAGTTAGGCTGTCCCAGTGAGCACAGTCAGTGTAAAATCGACCCAGTCAGAATGGCAACACTTTACATGGATTTTGCCCTGGTGTAAATGCTGACACAAGGTGTGAGCCAGTGAAAATTCTGGGTCTGTATATTTCTCTGTGTTGCTAGAACTATTGGGCTGGATCCAGAAGGGGGTTCTGCACTAGAAATAGAAATAAATAAAATATGTATTTATCTGGGCCCCCTTTGCATTTTGATTCACTGTAAGTCACCCTCTGCTGTTACGTGCCATGTAGATTTGTTAGCTTTTACCCTTTTGTTCCCCTCCATAGACTTCAAACTGAGCATTTTCTGGGAATAAAGTCTGATTATAATAATAAACAGGGTTTGTTTGTTTGAATACTATACTGTTATTGATTATTTTTATTGTAATTCTCTTGTACATTTCTTAAAGTACCTAAATAAAATGAGGGATTGAACCAAACTACAGGCACTTACTCTCCAATCATTTGGTTTATTTTGCTCCTTGGATTCCAGCTCTGAAATCTCCTTCAGAACTTTCCCCAGAAGCTCAATGTCTTTGTGGAGTTTCACCTGTTTGTAAAAAAGATGCTGGGTGAATTCTGCTTCTATGAGTAAGAGCTTTAGGGATTCTAAACCATGGGTGGCAGGAGGGTCTTGCAGCCAATCTCAGGCCAGTGGTGGGGGAACCTGAGTTACGTCTCCAACCTGGCCATAGACAGAGGTGGTTGAAGTGACCTTGGCTCTGGCTCTTCACAGAGCTGTCCTATTAGCTCCCCAAACAGGCTGGTTCTGGCTGGGCAACAGAAGTGTTGTGCTATTGGTACCTCTGGGAGGGAGAGATTGTGTTTATGCCAAGGCTAGGACCTGTGTCTCTATCCCCAGGGCCTGCTCTACTGAAGCCTGATGAATACACTCCCACTATCCTCAGTTAGGGCATAACTGGGCCCATCACCCTTTTGTGCCTCAGCTTCACCTGTGCAAGCAAGGTAAACAGGGCAGGGTTCCATAGCCAGACCCACTGTACCTCTTTGGGACTCCAACAGCCTGGGATTGGAAGCAGTGTGCTGTGTATAAATGGCTATTGAGGAGTGAAAACAACAGTCTGGATGTTTATAGAAGCCTGCATGGGCTGAGGGGTTGGTGTGCAGAGTTTCAAACCAGAAACATAGTGACACATTCAGTGGCTGACATCCTGGTCTGGTTGATCTCTGGGGGCTAGATCCACTGTAGGAGAATAACAAGTGGACTGGATACAAGACCTCTGCCATA
Source organism: Podocnemis expansa (assembly GCA_007922195.1). Lineage (NCBI taxonomy): Eukaryota > Metazoa > Chordata > Testudines > Podocnemididae > Podocnemis > Podocnemis expansa. Next base: position 191,852 of record ML682221.1, read on the forward strand.
GCCACAGGTCACTATGATAATAGGTTTGCTGCAAAGGCCAGCCTTGCTTTCTTGTAAATAAAATCCTAGTTAAAAAACATTATCTTCCCTTTTCTCTCCTCCCTTCTTGCAACTTGTGCTGGAAATGTAACTAGAAGACTGCTGTCTTCCCTCTCCTGAAACAGATCCTTGGAGGGAACGTGTTCCAAGTAGGTAGCTGCGTCAGTCTAGTTCGGACAAACAACCAAGGAGTCCTGTGGCACTTTTAAAGACTAAGATAGAAATTTTCAGAGTGGTAGCCGTGTTAGTCTGTGTATAGCAAAAGCAGTGAGAATCCTGTGTGCCACAGGACTTTCACTGCTTTTAAAGACTAACAAATTTATTTATCACATGAGTTTCATGGGAGAAAATCCCACTTCATCAGATATCTGAAGATGGAGAAAACAATCTTCAGGTATCTGATGAAGCTGGAATTCTCCCACAGAATCTCATGCAATAAATAAATTCCTTAGTCTTTAAAAGTGCTGCTAGATTCCTTGTTTATTTTGGCAGAAACACCCCTGTCACCTTTCTCCCCCTTCCAATCCCTTGCTAAATGCTTGGTCAGTTATTTATAGGCATTGGTTTTTCACAAAAAATAACATTGTAAAGTTAAAGGCCTGCACACCATAGATTAAACCTATAAAGAAAAACAAGGGTGTTGCTTGTAATTGTATTCCCCATATAGTTATTAATATTGGTTGCTTGGGTGTTAATGTAACCAAAAAAGGGTCTTTGGGAGTTGTCATGAATGTAAAGTTTTATATATTATTAAGCACAGAAGGACTGTAATGCCCTCCCTCTTTTGCTTACTCATGGCATCCGGGTGGAATGAGGAGGCAATGAAGGATAATGTTCTTTGTTTCCTTTTTCTACCATCCACCAGGGATTTAGGCATGTGACTATCAGCACTGCAATAACTGACTTTCAGGCACCTAAAGTAGCTCTGGAACATCTCTGAGCCTCACAAAGCCTGAGTTAGGAGCCAGGGCCCTATACAAAGCATGCAAAGAGATAGACACCTTAGACTGTGATCCACAAGCAGCAGCTTGCTGGGCAGAAAGCTGCCTATGCTAGCATATGGGAAATGCTGAGGAGAACTGTCCAAGCCCTGCCCCCTCAGGGAGATGGGCACCTCACTCCAGGCTGGAGGGAGGCACTTATCTTCAGCAACGACCCACAACCAGGAACCTGTATCCTGGATCCAGGTGGTTGGACGCTCCTCCAATCAGCCTGCCTTACACCTGACAAAGCCACTGGGGGACGAGGAGGAGGATCCACTCCCTTTATAACTTTTAGATGATTTGTTGGAGCCTCAGATGTTGGACACCCAAGTTTGATCCCTCCTTCTTTAGCCAGTGCTCAGAAAGGAGACCCATGTTCCACTACCCCCTCTCAAGAGAGGCTCTAAGCTACTCCATTTGGACGAAGAAAAGGGGTTCTGGATGGCAAAGGCACCTACAATGGGGACTTAGGTTCCTATGTACCATTTTGGCTCCAATCCAGGGAAGCTTGCAATAACTACAGTGGGGCAGGATTCTTTCCCGTATGTTTAGTAGACTCCTACTGATCATGGCTAAAGTCCATGTAATTTTAAAATTAAACTTTTCCTGCAGTTACTTATTTTCTCATGAATATTAAGAAATAAATAACATTTCCTACCTTGTATTTCTGAGCAGCCTCTTCAACAGGCAACAGAGCATGGGATTTGTGCTCCTGGAACTTATCACAAACCACACAGATCACCTCACCATCAGCTTCACAGAACAGCTTTACTTTGTCCTCATGCTCCCAGCAGATGATCTGCTTTTTTAGGTTTTCAGGTTTTATTCCTAATTGCTGGATATTTTCTACCATGTTGGCAAGCTGCCTGTTGGTCTGGAATTTCTCTTTCTTCAGTTTTGTCCTGCATTGTGGACAGCAAACTCGCTTGGTTTCCTTTTCCTGTCTTTCATAGTACTCTGTGATACAAACTCGGCAGAAGTTGTGTCCACAGCCTGTAGTCACTGGATCTTTGAAATAATCCATACAGATGGGACAAACTGCTTCTTCCAGTAGCCTTCTGAAAGGATGGGCAGAGGCCATGGCTGTGGGAATGTAAATGTTGTAGTGACTAGTTTCATTTAACAAATTGTTCTATAACTAGAAATGGGATTCCAAAGGGGTAGCCACGTTAAGAGGGGTTAAAGTATAATTTGGTGGGCTCTGGAACCCTCCCAAACTGATGGGCTCACCTCCAGCACATGTGGTCCCCCCCCCCCCCGGCACAGGGGGGTCCCCCAATACCCATCCACAGAACTCACCCTGGCCCCAATACCCATCCATAGAATCTCTCTCTCTCTCTCTCTCTCTCACACACACACACACACACACACACACACACAAACAAACAAACTCCCCAGCAGCCCTCCCAAACAAAAGCCCAAGCAGCCCTCCCCCTAAAAGCCCTTACCTTTACTATCTGTATGCTGGCTGACCTTCTGGAAGCTGCTTCCAGCCACAAGCTGCTCCACCCTGCAGGCAGGAGATTCACAATCTCCCAGCCTGCCACAGCTCTCTGTTGGCTGGGTTTGAAGAAGAGCAGGGTTTAAGGTAGAGGCAATAGAACGCTGCCTTCCAACTGCTCTTGCTATTTTTAGCGGGGCTCCAGAACGCAGCATTCCAGTGGCTTCCTCTATTTTTATGGGCCCAGAATGCTGCTGGTGTAAAAACAGGGGGCTCCAGAACTGCATTCCAGTGTGTTCCCCCTTATGTTAACCCTTGCATGTTAGTCTAGTTCAGCAACACAGAAAAGAAGTTATGTGGCACTTTTAAAGACTAACAAATTTATTTATTGCATGAGTTTTTGCAGCAGAAAAATCCCACTTCGTCAGAAGCTTTGAAGATGGGGGGACTTACAGAATGGGCAGAAAATATGTGCAGGGAAGCGTAAGTCATAGAAGCATGTCCTACTGTAACAGCAAGTCAATGGAGTAGTTTAGATTCAAACAGTGGAGAACAGCACATAGAGGAAGATGAGGTCAAATCAAATGTTGTAATGGAAAAAAAGAAATCCAAAGTCCTTATTTAACTCTGTAGAAATGGTGTCAAATATAAATTTGCATATGAATTCTAATTCTGCAGTTCTCTTTGAAGCCTTCAGTTGTTATTCATTTGTCTGAACACAGCTATTAGCAAATCATCAGTGGAGTGATCAGGAAGATGGAAGTGCTCCCCTATTGGTTTTTCAATGTTGTGATTTCTGATGTCAGATTTTTGCCTGTTTAGTCTTTTGTGCAGAGACTGTCCATGACACTAGGCCTGGGGGAGTGATAGATATGGCAGAGGATACCAAGAAGATACAGAGTGATCTAGAGAGATCAGAGGATTGAGCTAAAAAAATCTGATAAACATAAAAGCAGGATCCTGCACCTAGGAAGGAAGAATCCCATGCACTGCTGCAAACTGGGGACTGAATGCCTGGGCAGCACTTCTGCAGAGAAGGACTTGGTCTCACAATGGACAAGAAACTGGATATGAATCAACAGTCTGCCCTTATTGCCACGACAAGAGTCCTGTGGGTCAGATGTGGGCTGAAGCCCAACAAAGTTTATGCCCGAAAAAATCTGTGTCACAGGACTCTCATTGTTTTTGCTGTACACAGACTAACATGGCTACCCCTCTGGAAATTCCTTATTGCCAAGAACTCTAATGGCATATTGGGCTGCATTAGTAGGAGCACTGCCTAGCTTGAGGGAAGCAATCATTTCCCTCTATTCAGTGCTGGAGAAGCCACATCTGGAATAGTGTGTCCAGTTTTGGTCGCCCCCCCACCAGTACAGAAAGTATGTGGACAAATTGGAAAATGAAAAAGTGAGTGCAAAATAAATGGTCACAGCATAGCAAAGAAAAAGCTTTTGCTAAAAGACACATTTTAGCAGAGAAAATGGAAATGTTACTAGCAATTGATTTGAACTGTAACAAGATCACCCCATTACCATCTTAACATTAAATCATAACTAAATGCTAAGGGGTCTTGATTTCCATAACTACACAATGAGTTTAATCTAAATAACTTATCTCCCCATTATGCACAATTAAATCTTAATTCAGTAAATAATTAAAATAAAGCAATATTAGCTGGCATAATGCATACCCCAGAACTGGCATAATTATACAAATAAGAGAAGAATAAAAGGGATGGTTGGAATTAAAAAATTCTTTGTGAACTAAGGGTAAATAAGGAATCTGCCAGGTGACATGTGCCAGAGGACTTTAAAACATCAAGGAAAGAAACGTCTTACCTCAGCAGTTGCCTGATGGTTTTGAAACATAAGGCTGAGCTCAGCCAGAAGCCTTAGGGGAAAACAACCAATCAGAGATAGCATGCTTTTTTTTTTTTGAACAAAAAACAAACCAGCCACGCTAAAAAGGCATTTTTTTCTAACCTTTTTTTAAAGTTTTGCCTAAAGAAATTATACAAAACTGCTTATGTGAACACTTTTTACAAGAAGCAAGGAGAACTGGCTTGTAAAATTATTTTTTGTACCAGGAGTTAAAGATGTGTGAAAATTAAATATTCTGAATGACATTCAAAGAACAACTTTTTTAAATTTAAAAGGAAAATCTAGTGCTTTAACCTAACTGCTCTGAAGCTGTAAGATAAACAGAGTCCTTTTGCTGACATGAAAAAGCAGCCCCATGACAACTGTAGTGAGACAGCTAACTTTTTAAAGTTTTAAAAAGACTTCAGTCTTAAGGAAGAAAATTCCTGTTTACAGGTATGTAAATGGTAAAGAAATATTATAACACGGAAAGTTTCAACCCATTAAAGTACACTGAAGCAGGCTTTTTAAAGGGCATCCAAAACAGCCCAGGGTTAAAGCAACACACCTGAAAAGACAGGGTTTTTTTTAAGCATTATATTAATTTGTTAAATGAACTTATTACAAAAGGAATTTCCACTCAGAACGCAACACATAGGGGACTGGACTTGATGACCTCTTACAGTCCCTTCCAGTTTCTACAAATCTATAAACAATGAGAGGTTTTTTTTCAAATTTAAAAGAAACCAGGTGAACCATCCTTTTGACGGTTTGAAAATGTTTACTTGTATACATATTTGATAACATGACAAACAACAGGGTGCTTTGTAGTGGCATGCACCCCTTTCACAAAAGATGTTTTACTTTTTTGGGTGATGTGTAAAATAACCTAACTGCCTATGGGGAATGATATTTACAATAGAACATGAAAAAAAGCCCAGTGACAACTGTAGTGAAATACTTATCTCTTTCAAGTCTTTAAAAGATTTTGGTAAAAGGCTTTTGCTTAGGTAAAAGAGCCTATTTTATATATGGAGAAAAGTTTTAGATTTGATAAAGTTATATCAAATGTCAATTTACTGGAAATTGACTTTAGGATTAACAGAAGTGCCCCATTATTTTATAATATAGCTATATCAACACTAAAAGACCAGCTTTTTTTTTAATATAAAAGGGATAATCAGGAAGGGGGGCTTTCTAACTGCGTTGAAGATGTAAGATTCACCACACTGGAGGAAAAATTATGTAACAGGCCCCCCTCCCACCCCCTGCGCCCAAAAGTATACAGCATGAGGAAAGGAAGATGATAATTTATACACACACCCATTTTTAAGAAAAATATAGTAGGAAGGCAGTGGATAAAAACTGACTTGTTTACCCCTTCCTTTTTTGAGGTTTGGCTATATAAATATAGAGAGATTATTGATTCAGCATTCAAAAGAAATCTTGCTGACACTAAATGGAGCATTGAAATAGTAAGGGAAAATACTAATTTGTGTGCCATTATTTAGAGGTCTGAACATGGCTAAAAGCAGCAAGCAGAATAAATAGTAGCCTAGCCCAACAATTGTCAGTGGCTTGGACACCTGGCTTCCTTAAGGTATTTTACACACAGTTGAGACACACTTAATCAGTCCCGGAACTGCTCTCTGAAGTAGCATGTGCATTTGCCCATCCTCAACACCCAGACACCGGCGTGAAGCCCTGCCAGTCAGGTTTACCATGTTCTGAATCGGCACAGGGGGCTGGAGTTGGTGACTTCTCAAGGGGCATTCCACTCCAACCTCTTTATCAGTTAGTTCTCATGTGTCTCAGACTGTCTGGGCCCTGGTGCCTAACCATACCCCCTGTGGTCAATGCTCAGAGTCCCATGGCTGTAGGAGCTGGTCTGGCACACACCTCTTCTTCACCCAGCCAAGTTCCAAAGGGGCAGCTCTGTTAGTCTAATAAAGCAAAAAAAGCAAGGAATCTTGTGGCACTTAAAGACTAACAGATTTATTTATCACATGAGCTTTCGTGGGAGAATATCCCACTTCATCAGATGCTTTGAAGAGGGAGAACTTACAGAATTGGATGAAAATAAATGCAGGGGAGTGTAAGACATGGGATCACGTCATACTGCAACAGAAGATCAGAGCATTTGTAAGGATTCAAACTCCAGGAAACAACATACAGGGGGAGGGTGAAGTCAAATTACCTGTTATAATGTAAAAAGAATCTATAGTCATGATTCAGCCCTGCTTTCACACAATTTAATTTGCATATAAGTTCGATTTCGGCTGTTTCTCTTTGAAGACTTGATGTCCCATGTCTTACACTCCCCTGAATTTATTTTCATCCAATTCTGTAAGTTCTTCCTCTTCAAAGCATCTGATGAAGTGGTATATTATCCCACAAAAGCTCATGCGATAAATAAATCTGTTAGTCTTTAAATGCCACAAGACCTCTTCACCTGCGTATCGTAATGCATATTGTTAGGGTCCCAGCAACTCCCATGGCTATTGTTACAGCTGGACACTGCAGTGAGCCCCCGGACTTCTCCCTGGTCTGTTAACCTCCTTTGGGTTCCCCCATCTGGGCCCTGAAAATAGAAATGTAGAAAAATAAGAACAGCCTTGGGTGGACCTGAGGTATGCTTCAGTGACACTGTGAGTTCAGCCTGTCCAAAGTTCACAGCCCAGCCCAAAGCAGGTGCCAGATTGGTCTCAGAGTACAGGTTTCAGTTTGATTGTGGCAAACCCCAGGGAACTGAAGAGGAAGGAGCACAGAGGAACAAATCATGTCTGGGGTCTCAAACTCAAATCACCATGAAGGCCGCATGAGGACTAGTGCAGGGCTGAATGAGCACTACTATGTTAGCCTGAGGGCCACACTACTGAAACCATTTCATGCAATGATATTGCAAATATTGGTAACAATAGTGTTGTTGTGAGCTGCAGAAAATAGCTTGAGGGGCCGTTTAAGGCCTGTGGGCCACATGTTTGAGACTCCTGTACCATGTGATTTTATCAGCTGTGCTTTCCTGTGGCCACATTATTTTTTTCCAAGAAAATCAGCTCAGCATGGGAACAATGAGAGGAAAATAAAGAGTATTTAAAATTCAAGGTGGAACATCATCAAAAAACCCTAGTTTACTTCCAGCTGTACCCAGCATTTCCCTATGACATTCTCCCCTGCCCCATCATTTATGCGTCAGATGAAATGATGACCTGGGTTAATAGCAGCAGAAAGGCACAGCTGGTGAATGTGCGGTACAAAGGGTAACAACAATAAAGAGCCCTTTATTGATCTGCAGAGGGGAGTGGTGTCCAATGGGAGCCTTTGGGGTCTGAGTCTCCTTTTTATTGTACATCATTGAAATATCAGCTGACAGTCAGGGCATCAGTCATGGTCGCAGTGAAGGTGGGCCTGTATGTCCCAGAAAAACACTGAGAGGAAATGATAATTAAACCCTTATCTGCCTGCACTGCCTGAGTTTAGGTTTCTGAGATGTTTCCAGTACAGTTGTTAAGGGACTTCTAGGGTCAGGCTGCAGAATTCCCTGTTCAGCTATCAACTCCCTACGTGACTCTAGGCAAGTCACTGCGGCCTAGAGCATCAAAGGTGTTTTGATGTCCGAAGATGCAGTTGGGTGCCTAAGGGAATTTTTAGAGATGCATGGGCTCCTGGCTTCCACTGGAAGCAGTACTGGAACTACGTATTTTGGCACCCAGGGCAAGCAGCACTAAACACACCCTCAAATCAAGTGGTGAAACAGAGCTACTCAGCTTCAATCAACCTCCAAAATAGATCTCCCAGGGCAAATTCCCAGTCACCCCAGCTTAGTTATGGTCCTGATTGGAAGCTTGGCCCCTAGGGGACTTTTGAAAATCTCATTCAATGCCTGACTGTACCTTTAGATGTCTACAGGGCTTTCAGACTCTGCCCTTTAGCTTCTATGCTAGGTTTACAAAGCTATTTGACTGTCTAAAGATGCAACAGGGTGACTAGCGGGACTTTCAATAGAACCTTAATGTGTTACGTGCCTGATTCCCATGAATTCCCTTCTGCTGTGTTCCTGCCCCTTGTACATTCATTCAGAGAGAACCTTAAGGTATTTAGGGCCCTAGGCAAAGGCCCGTTGTGGGGCCCCTACAGGATCCCCACCAGTGGCCCTACCCTTCCTCATGGTGCCAGCTCCCCTTGGCCACACCTCTGCCCTGCAACCCCACCCTGCCTGGGGCCCCAAACCCCCCACCCACATCTCCAGCTTCCCACAGCCAACCCTACCTCCCTTGGTTCTGGCACCCTGCCAGGGGCCTCAATACTGCCCCACCATGAGTCTCAGCCCCACCTGCCCGCCACATATCCTGCAGGATGAGAGGCAGACATGGCTTCTGGAGTAGGTGAAGGGGCCACTTACTTCTTGGGGCCCTAAGGGGGTGCCTGCTTCACCTACTCCAAAAGCTGCCTCTTCATTCATTCCACACATGCTCCATCAGAGGCGCTCTATGGCAGGAATGTACCTGCAAACAAGTTCCAAAGGGGCAACTAGGTTAGTCTAGCTCAGCAAAACAAACATGGAGTCGTCTGGCATTTAAAGACTAACAAATTTCATGTATCGCATGAGTTTTCGTGGTAGATTAAGTTCCTCCATCTTCAAAGTATCTGATGAAGTGGGGTTTTCTCCCATGAAAACTCATGCGATACATAAAATTTGTTAATCTTTTAGTGCCACAGGACTCCTCGCTTGTTTTCCTGCAAGTGCGGGATTTCTAAGGAATGTTAATATATGTTAATATATAATGAATATATATTAAAATAGTATTCATGAGACCCAGAGTCTAAACATTTAGGCCCTGATCCAACAAGATCCTTAAATGTGTGCATAATTTTCAGCCGGCCAACCATCCCAGCAAAGTCTTAATGACAAATGTTTGCACCTGTTTCTGAGTTAAATTCATCCAATCAACAGAAACAGGGCTGTCCTTATGGTAGGGTGAGAGGGACAGCAGCCCAGGGCCCATGCTTTGAGTGGCCTCACGGGGGCCGTCCTGCTGCCCCACCCATGCCAGGGACTGGGCAAGCTGGTCAAGAGTGGCAGCTAGGTTCACAGGGTGGGCTCTATTGTGAGGCTAGAGGAGTGGCTTGGTGTGAAAGTTGCTTAAAGCAGTAGATCAGCATTGCAAGAAAGGTGAGTCATTAGGACTAACAATGAGGTGCTAATTGTTCAAACAACCTCTATGCTTCTTCTCTGAGTCAGTATTTCTTTGGGCTTCTCTCATTCATATGAAAAGAACTGAGGTCACTGGCAAGCAACCTTTGTGTTTTTTTTATCAATAGACCCAATTAAGAAAAGAAAAAAAAAAACTATGAACACCACCTTATTCCACCATTTCTGGGATCTGGGGATTGCAGTTTTTTTTGCAAATTGGGACTCGCCTCTTTTTTCAGTGGGTTGATAATTCCCTTGATTGCAACAAAAGTTATAACTTGTAGAAATTTTTTGACTGATGATTAAAAAGAAAAGAGAAAAGCAAACTGTTCTAGTAGGAGTCCATGTTACAAAGTATGGTATTTCTTCTACAACTAGCAAGCCTAAGTAACAGAATAAAATCCAACTCAGGGATGGATCTGCTGGAAGGAGAAGTTATAACAAGGTCCTATGCTGAAGGGGGGCTGGATAGCCCCACTGTGTTGCTGCCTTATGCGTACTGCCAGGGGTCACCAGACCAAGCAGAGACGGCTAGTACCTCTCCAATCACAATATTGTGGACAATTATGTGTTCATGAAAATTCATGCAGACTCAGGGAGCAGATGAAGTGCAGGGGTGAAAGTGGACCCAGAGGGGCTGTTTCAGTTCCTAGGATTGGGCAGTTGAGAAAGGAGCAGTACCTAGAAGGACTTGGACAGGCTCAGCAGCAGACAGGATCTTCCAGGGCCTTTCTTTCCTCTGTCTCAGCAATTCCATCTCATTTCTCCACCCAGTTGCCCTCCCCCCCCCCAGATTTGCAAGGAGCTCCCCCCCTACATCCCAGGCTACTACATGCAGTTTTAGAGACTTAACATACTTCGTGATTTGAGACAGGAGTATGGCATGTGGGATCATCCTCTGAATGTTCCATGTAGGTGACCTGAAATTAGATGTGTAGATTTCAGAGATGCAACAGAAGCCTCAAGAGAACGGATGAAAGCCATGAGGGATTGCACACATACACACACACATACAAACCCGCAGCCAAGGTCACTGTTCAATTTCTGGGAATGGCTGCTTTTTTTCAGCGGAGGGTTGCCACATGGCAGAGGGGTTCGGAGCTAGGTCCTGAGGAAAAATGTTTGACAACCACTGACTTAAGAGTGGCTGAGAAACCAGACCCTGGACTCCTGTTCCACCACTTTTGGCTGGCTCACCCAGTCCCTGGCATGTGACAACCAGTGCAGGGGCTTGCACCTCCCCTGTGCCAGCAGGCTCCACACCCCAGTACCCGGGTGGAGGTGAGTGGGGGCCCTGCAGAGGGTGATTTGCCCAGGGCCCCAAACCCACCTAGGGATGGTCCTGAACAGAAATGGTCCCTTGTGACCTTTGTGTCCAATCACATCTAAGCCACACTGACTAATTTATTTGACAAGTTTAGTTAGCTAATATTTCTGACCAACATAAAATTGTGATCGGTTTGTGGGCAGCTGATGAACAGGAACAGAAGTAGACCTTACTGGACACATCACTCTGGACTCCATTTTGGACTCCCCTCTTCCTGGAGGGGAATAGAAAAGATTTTCATAGGGATTTGCCACCTCTTGGCAGAGTCTCCAATGGGCTGCAGGTTAGTCTGCTGTGGTAGTCTGTTCCAGGGAAGTTGTTGCACTCTGGATAATTAATCAACACCTTTGGAGAAGGGGGACAGCACTCTTTCTCCCAGTTTCTAGCTGAGTGCTCTAACCCCTGATCCCTAGTGTTACTGTCATAAGTGTGGTCTCTTTTCCACTGGCCCAGTTAGTTATCCAGAAACTTAGTTATCCAGAAAGCAACAGCTTCAAGTATAAGAACCTCAGGAAAACCCACAGTGAAATATTCTATGCCCCAGTGGTTAGAGCACCCCTGAGAAGTGGGAGGTCCCTCTGCAGACCTCTTTGTCTCATCAGATGGAGATGGGAGTTCACAGGGCAGGTGACCTACTTTAACCATTGGGATAAAGTTATGAGGAGATCATCTTCCCCACCACCCCTCTGCAATGATTTACTTTCAGCTCAAAGGCCACACATGAGATTAGGAGCTGCATGGGAGTCAGGCAGGTGAACATGCCTCTGCCGCTGCTGGTTTGTGAATTGTGGAAAAGGCTGAAGTGCTCAATGTTTTTTTATATCAGTTTTCACATGGAGGGCTGGCTCTTGGCTCACTACACTGGGTATGGCAGATTGGAGGGAAGAAGAGAGGCCTTTGGTGACAGAAAGTCAGGCTAGGGAGTACTTAAAGAAGCTAGATGTGCACAAGTCCATGGGGCAAGACGAACTGCTTCTGAGGGTGCTGAGGGAGTTGGCCAATGAGATAGCAGTACCATTGGTCATTATCTATGAAAACTCATGGCAAATGGGCAAGATGCCAGAGAACTGGAAAAAAGCAAATACAGTACCTATGTTCAAGAATGGGAAAAAGGAGGATCCAGGGAATTACAGATCTGTCAGCCTCACCTCAATCCCTGGAAAAATCATGGAGCAGGTTCTCAAAGAATCCATCCTGAAACACTTGGCGGAAAACAGAGTGATCAGGAACAGTCAGCATGGATTCACCAAGGGTAAATTGTGCCTGACCAACTTCTTTGCCTTCTATGATGAGATGACTGGATTTGTGGATGCAGGAAGAGCCATTGATGGGGGTTGGACTAGATGACCTTGTGGGGTCCCTTCCAACCCTATGATTCTATGATTCTATGTGATATACCTCGACTTTTGCAAGGCTTTTGATACGGTTTCCCACAGCATTCTCATTGGCAAGTTAAGGAATTACGTGTTGGTTATGTGGACTGTAAGCTGCATAAAGAATTGGCTAGATCAACTGTTTCAGTGGGTAGGAATCAATGGCTCCATGTCTAGTTGGCAACTATTAATGAGTGGTGTGCCCCAGGGGTCAGTGTTGGGGCCAGTTCTGTTCAATATTTTCATTAATGATCTGGATGATGGTATAGATTGCACACTAGTAAGTTTTCTGATTATACCAAGCTAGGGGGAATAGTAGACACGCTGGAAGGCAGGGACAGGATTCAGGGAGACTCAGACAAATTGGAGCAGTGGGCCAGCAGAAATCTCATGAGGTTCCACAAGGACAAGTGCCAAGGCCTGCACTTGGGACTGGAAAACCCCATGCACTGCTACAGACTGGGGAGAGATCAGCTAAGGAGCAGCACTGTAGAAAAGGATCTGGGGGTCATGGTGGATGGGAAGCTGGATATGAATCAGCAGTGTGCTCTTGCTGCCAAAAAGGCCAATAGCATACTGGGCTGCATCAGTAGAAGTGTTGCCAGCAGATCAAGGGATGTGACTGTTCCCTTCTATTCAGCACTGGTGAGGCTGCATCTGGAGCACTGTGTCCAGTTTTGGGCTCCCCACTACAAATTAGAAAGCGTCCAGTGGAAGGCAACCAAAATGATCAAGGGGCTGGAGCACAAGCCCTATGAAGAAAGACTGAAGAAACTAGGCTTATTTAGCCTGCAGAAGAGAAGACTGAGGGGGGATTTGATAGCAACCTTCAACTACTTGAAGGGATGCTCCAAGGAGAATGGAGCTCAGCTGTTCTCAGTAGTAGCAGAGAACAGAACAAGGAGCAATAGCGCAGTTGGGGAGGTCAAGGTTGGATATTAGGAAAAGCTTTCTTACTAGGAGAGTGGTGAAGCATTGGAATGGGCTATATAGGGAAGTAGTGGAAGCTCCATCTTCGGAGATATTTAAGGCTTGGTTAGACAAAACCACTGGCTAGAATAATTTAGTGAGAGTGGTCCTGCTTTTTTGGCAGGGGGTCTGACTAGATGACCTCATAAGGTCCCTTCCAACCCTATGATTCTATGAAGACTGTTTGCTCCCCCCAAGATAACCCCCAGCAGGCCTCTTGCAGGTCTGAACTGGACTCAACATGTGGCTGCAGGACCCAGAAGGATGGCAGTTGATGATCCCATCTTACACTCCCTTGCATTTATTTTCATCCCATTCTGTAAGTTCCCCCATACTCAAAAGTATCTGACAAAGTGAGATTTTCTCCCACAAAAGCTCAGGCAATAAATAAATCTGTTAGTCTTTAAGTGCCACAAGACTCCTTGGTTTCTTTTTCTTTCCTTTTTTTTTTTTTTTTCCCTTTACTAGACTAACACCACTGCCCCTTTGGAAAATTCCAAGCTCCCAGGGTCCTGCTTCTGCCGTAGGGTGAGGGACAAAGCAGGGGAGGGATGGGGTGGCAGCAAAGCATGGCAGAGTGACCAGAAGCAGCCAGTGGGATGCCAGGGGAGCAGTCCAAGTGAGACTCCCACTATTTCCCCTCCCCTCCAAGCATTCTTCACCTTCTAGTCCCTGCCCTCTGTTCCTGCTCCCCTGCCCCCTCCCCCTGCTATAGCCCAAACCTGTTGCCTCCTGAATGCAGAGGCCTCACCAGCCGCCTGTGACCCCTAAGTCACTGACCCCCCAAACACACCAGCTGTGTGTGGCACATGCGCGTTAAACCTCCCCCCACTGCCACAGGATAGAAACAGGAAAAAGTTGTGAACCCCACCCCGTCATACCTCTTGCTGCTGCTCACTTGCGCTGTGCTGGGGAAAGATACAGTGTCAGCACTTGAGTCTTTCCGGGAGGGCAGCGCCTTCTCTTGTCTCCAGAACCCAGTGCCCCAGGCCTGAGACCCCCAGCTCTCCGGGCACGCTCCCCTCCAGGACCTTCCCGTGGGCAACTAGCTTCTAACATCACTAAAGGGAGGGAAGAAGGGAGACCAGCACTGTGCCAGTGCACCTCTCTGTGTCTTCAAATGCATAGAGAAATTACAGGGGCGTTTGCACAGCCAGGTGTCTGTTCCAGCTCAGGAGGAGCCACTTGCTGCCCAAGAATCCCTTCAGTGCCCGGCAGATAGCAGGCAAGGGCTGTGTGTGCAGACACAGTCAGGTAGCCAGGACCCAGTGCTCCCCTCCCTGCTGGATCCTGGAAAGGAGCTTTGTCTGTCTCTCTTCCAGGGACCCTCAGTATCTCTGACACCCACAGCCCAGTGGCCAGGGAGAGCTCACACCATTCATCCCCATTTCACTCACCGAAGCTGCTGCACCCGTTCTGGCCAGGGAGTTATCTGTTTCAAAACAAAAAATGAAATTAAAAACTTAACCGGACAAAGCTTTCAAGCCCTGGTTTCTGCGTCACTGGCTGACTGGGCAAAGACACAATTGTCTCAGAAAGAAACATCCCCACTCACAGGCTGCATATGCATATGAGCCCGGTACTCTGACAAGAGACTTTGCTGTGTGCCAGTCTTGGTGGTGTCGAGGCCACCGCACTGTTTTCACTGCTTGGCACCTCCTAGGGGAGAGCACTAGACTATCCCTGGTTGGGTGTGGTGGCTAGACAGAAAATTGAGCGAGCTGTGCTAAATGTTTTTGGGGCACGCATTTTTTTGACTACTACACATTTAAATGTATTTAAATATATGTTTTATGGTATCTTGTTCAGTTTTATAGTTACTCAAGCAGCTTATTTGTAAAGCTGTGAGGTAATTTCCCTTTCTATATGCCCCCAGCTCAGGAAGAAAATAGAGAAAGAGCTGCTAAGACATATAGAAAGAAGCTGTTCTGGAAGATCCCAAAGGGGTAGCTGTGTCAGCCTAGTTCAGCAAAACAAACAAGGAGCCGGGTGTCACTTTTAGGCTACGTCTATGCTAGCAAATCATTCCACACTACACTAGGCTTTGCCTAGTTCAAACTTGAACTAGGGCAATGTAGACAACATAGTTCAAACTCAGCAGTTAGTTCAAACTAACTGCTTTTTCTAGTTCAAACTAACCTTTTACTTTGAACCAGCCACACTTTTTAGTTCAAACCAAATGCCACAGTTAGTCAGAACTAAGCCGCAGTTAGTTCAAACTAACCAGGAACTGCTTAGTTCGGACTAAGGAAGACCAAACTAAGCTTTCTGATGTAGACATAGCCTTAAAGGCTAACAAAATTATTAATTGCATCAGCTTTCATGGGAGAAAATCCCACTTCATCAGATGCTTTGAAAATGGTGATCTCACAGAAAGGGAGAAAAATAAATGCAGAGGAGTGTAAATAATAGCATTAGGTCAGACTTACAGCAAATCAAAGCAGTTGTTTAGATTCAAACAGTGGAGAATAACATATTAGAAGGAGGGGAGGTAAAAAGAAGGCAAAATCAACTGTTGTAATAAGAAAAACAACCAAAATCCTTATTTAACCCTAAGCGGATGGTATCAAATCTGCATGTGAATGCCAGTGTAACCCATGTGCCTAAGAAGGAGCAGTCTCTTTTAAGGATCCCTTAGGGCTGGGTTATGTTGCTGGGTAGATTTAGCTGCCCAGAAACCAGAAGTTTCTGGAACTAGGGTGTGGTAGCATATTGAGCATGCTCCACATGTTTCTATTGTTGTTATTGCTTGAGTCAGATGCCTGGAAGAATCCCTGAGAGGAGCAGCCTGGAGTCCAGCAACCAGGGATAGCTGCAGAGTCCTTATGCTCAGTGATTGAGTGAGATGAGATGAGCCAGAAGAGGACTGCAGGATGTTTTCTCCCTGCTTTGGACTATTTTGCAGGGGAGTTTTCACTTGTGGGACTGAGAGGTGGGTAACCAGTAAACAGACTGCATGGTGCTGGTTGTATAGGAGGAAGAAAGGACTGAATGAAATTTGCATGAAGATTCCTGCAGCCAGAGAAGATGAGGATTGCTTCTGTTTTGCATTCAAGCCTCAAGGACTTGAACAAAAGACTGCAATTGAGATAAGGGTGACTCTACCTGAACTCTGGGACTCTTGGGTGTCTTACTGTTATGTTTAAGTTCATTTAGGTTTTCTTAGGATAAGGTCTGTTTAGTTAGTTAATAAAGTTCATTGTTATGTTTATGCAAGTAGTAGTTTAATGTTGGCTAGGAACTCTGAGCAGTCTTCACTGTGAGTCCTGTACAGACTGGATCCTGGCTCTTCATCTGCTTTGTCCATGGGTTTATCTCTGTTAGGGACTGGAGAGGGGCAAATAAATAAGTTCTAGCCAACTCTACAAGGTTACACCAACTCTACATTTTCTCTTTGACGCTTCTATTTTTATCCATTTGCTTAAGTATGGCAATTAACACATCTTCCATGGAGTGAACAGGAAGATTGAAGTGTTCCTCTGTTGGGTTTTAAATTCTATTTCTGATGTCAGAGTGGTGTCTTCTTATTCTTTTGTGCAGAGACTGTCCTGTTTCTCCAAGTATAAGGCGGGAGGGATTTCTGGCACATGATGGCATAAATCACATGGGTGGGTGAGCAGGTGAATGAGCCCCTGATGGAGTAGCTGGTTTTATTAGGTCCGATGGTGGTATCATTGGTGCAGATGTGCCACAAGACGCCTTGTTTTTTCTGGAAGAGTATCTGCAGTGGTTGTAGAATAATTTTCTGGACCCTGGAAGCTTTCTGATCTATGGGCCCCCTTCCCACATTGTCCAGGCCCCCTTCATGGCATGTGTGGGCCCCAGCCCAGTTTGGTGTTTGCAACCACTTCTCAGTACCACATGCATCAGTTATTGCTTCATAAAAATATTTATAAGTTTATATGGCATTTTATGTTGTGGGGGACAAATTAATCAGGGCTCTCAACCTGGAAAGAGAGACCACCGATCCTCCCCAGAGATGAAGGCCTGTTCCCAGCTGAGACTCAAATTAGCAGAGAACGAGGTGTGGTTCAGGATTTATTATTCAGCTGAATAACAAAAGGAACTGCATCAGAGGGCAGCAAAGAAGTGCTAGCCCCTCTGAGCAGGCCCCCCCAACAACTCGAGTGCAAGAGAGAGCCCCGAGGGGCAGCATCACAACACTTTTATCCAGTACAGTATGATAATGCTATGATAATACTTACATGATTGACAATGGTTTAGAGACCCTTATATGGTTACATTAACATTATTAAATACATATTAATGATTAAAGAATGCATATAATTATCCCCGCCTCTGTTTACTGTTGACATCATTTGCATTATCCTGGGCAGCCGCAGTACGTGCAAACTCATCAATTTCTGCCTAGAGATGCTGACCTTACATTCTTGTGAGGCTATGGTGCCAAGAAGGGTGAGCAGGAGATAGGAGGCAATACTCCCTTTTCAGTTAGAACAAAGACGGACAGTCTAGCTTACATTCCTTGTCCAGATGGTCAGGAGAAAAAGCACGAGAAAGGGGAGATAACACACTTAAACTATCAACTCTAGGCCGCTTGTTAAAGAAACTTAGATACATGACTTGCCAGAGAAACGACCCCACTACCATAGCAACCCACGGCTCCAACGAGGCCTACACTTCAGCACCTTTCTCACTGTCCTACAGAAGAGATTACATATAATTTTTCTTACAATGTCTATATCAATTATTGTTGCAAATTAGCAAACACTGTATAACACAATAAGTATTGTGATTAACAAAGTGATAAATAAACTATGATATGTAATTGATTGAGCACATTTAAAAGCATAAGCAGAAACATGACAAACAGAAACACAAAATTGCATTTATTGCTTGCTGTAAAACAGATATGCAAACTCTCATTAGTATCAACATACATTTTTGTTTGAAGCTAACTTAATGAATGCATTTATAAAATCAATAAATATTTTTCCATTGTCTGCCACATGGATTTCATTGCTGCACCTTCATCTTGAAGACCAATCTGTGTTGAGAGACCCTGAGTGCTAGTTGCTGATCTCCAATTTAAAAGTAACCATGACTTGACGTACTTTAGGGTCCCACAATGCAAGTGGAGGCTTCTTAGATTTGTGGTCCTCCTGCAATGGATGTTTCAAGTGGACTTTCCTCGAAATGAACTAACATAATAAAATAAAACAATACTAAGTGGTTTGCAGTGTTTGTTGTCCTAAGCAACATTTTTTCAAGAAAATGGTTCCATTTGTTAATTATCAGAAAAAATACAGTTAGACTGAAATATTTGCTGTGTGTTTGACCTCTCAGTACAATGGAAATATTCAGCCTCCATACAGAGTAGAAAAAGATGAGGGGGGTCTGCCATGGCCCTGCCCGTGGCCACCCCGGGTCTGGGGCCGCCTTGGAGGAGCTGGCAGCTGCATCCCGCAGGGCTGTGCCGAAGCGATCCATGGCCGTGGCCTGCTGCTCCATGGCCACGGCCTGCCTCTCAAACATGGTCACCAGGCGGTCATCAGTGTTGGTCCCCTGGGGCAGCAGCTGGAAGGCAGCATCCTGGCGGGCAGCCTGCTGTCGCTGCCAGGCCTGGGTGGATGCCTCGGCACATTTGCCTAAGTCCTCCAAGCTGGCCAGGAATTCCCCCCATCCGGGGGCCCCTCCTCCTCCTTCTGGGTCTGGGGGTGCCGGGTGGGCTCTGTGCTCGATGGCTAGTGGCTGCACGAACTGCTGGAGGGAAGCATAAAACAGGGTACGACCCTGCTGCCTGCTGGCCTTACCTGTGTGCAGCCTGTCTGCAGCACACACCTCTGCCCTCACTGTCAGCAGGAATCTGGACCTGGGTCCTGTGGGACATTGCCCCAGAGGGTTTAATTCAGGGTTAGGCACAAGAATTGGGATAAATGTTATATTGATATTTCTGCTCTATTTTCTGTTTATTGGGCAATTAATTTGTACTTAGAAGATCTTTAAATGCCTTAAAGAAATAGAGTTCTAAAACCCAGTTTGTATGAGTTTTGATAAGTGTAATTTAATAGGAATTGCAAATTTTAACTTTTGTAATAGGAATATTAGTAATTAAATAATATTAACCTCATATTTAATTTTTTTCTTCCTTTTTCTTTTTTGTAATTTTATTTATCTCAATAAAAGTCACATAGAAAGTAGTTAACCCAAAAAATTGTGGTTTGGTCTCTTGCCTCTCAGTTGGGACTCCTCCTTACTGTGTGGGGATCATGCCCCCTACACCCACTCCCCTGGCTGGCAGGCCACTGGGCTCAGCCCCCAGGAAGATGTGCAGCTCCTCATAGAAAGGGCATGGAGCTTGCATGCCTCCCTGGTGCAAGCATGGTCCTGCCTCAGGGCCTTGATCTTGGAGCGTACCTGCTCGGTGGTGCACTCCCAGCCCTGGGTGGACAACTCCACCACGATGTCTGTGTATATGTCCTGGTGGCTAGCCCAGAACCAGGAAAGGATATCCTGCCTGCTCCAAATGCTGAGGATCAGCTGGACCTCCTCAGTGCTCCAGACAGGGGCACGTCGTCTCCCCTCCGAGCCTCTAGAGCCATGTGCTGACATGGCTCTGGAAGCCTCTCAGCACACTGACAAGAGACAGCACTTCCTTCTTCCTATTGGGCTTTAACCTGTTTCAAAATGATGGGATCCGTCATTTCAAAATAAGAAAATGTCATGTGGACCAAATATCTTTTATTTCAAAATAAGCAGTGTTTTTTTGAAATAAAAGTGATGTGTAGACATACCTTCAGTGAGTATTCCAGTTTCTCACCTCTGAACCCTATGGCTGAAGCATTCAAGCCTGTTGCTAATGCACCCACATTAAAAACAGTACTAGGATGGTAAACTGAACTGATCCCTTCAGCATCCTCAGACCTTGAGAACAAGCAGCAGATCGTGGATGACAGACTGTTGATGGCTAGACTATTGGACAGTGGGGACATCCAGGTGGCTGGTGTCTCTGGTGCCTTGGATCTGCCAGGCCAGAACTAGAACAAGAACTGCAGCAATCTGGGTTTGTAGCTGAGGGACCCAACAAGGCATCCTCAAGGCATCCAACAGCCTTGGCCTAAGAAGAAGTCCATACAAATCCTGATAGACCCATGTTCAACAGGCGTGACAGAGTTATAAAACTGCTAACAGATTGACTTATGATGCATCCGGGGTAAACAGTAATATACCTAGCACATAGACTTGTGGTAGCCCTAGTAGGTTTCCTTAGACCCTTTGGGGAAGACCCATATGGATGGTATAATCTGGAGCATGATTTCTTAGGATGACAAACGCTTGGCTGTAGGGAGGATATACACAAGGTCTAGTGACTGGGCATTTCCCCTGTTCAATCAGCTGAAAGGGGGACACCTTATTTGTATGGGCTTTGTATTTGCATGAGTACAATTAAGTACTTAGCATAATTTCACTGTATATGGGTGAACCTACCCAGGTGCTGGGCATGATGCGAAGTGGAATATATGGCTGGTTTAAGTTACAAATCCCTGTGTTTTAACTGAAGGAGAAAATAAAATGTTGTCCTTTGAGTGTATGAACTGTATTTAGCCTGTTCTGGTGATCAGTCACTGTTACCAAACAAAGTTCAGAAGAGTGGCCGACCCTGTTTTCAGAACTGTAAAGGATGGATAGTTGAGGAGTTTGATCCTGTGCTTACAAGGGCTTTGGCAAAAAGCTGTGCCTCAGGCAATAGCTGATCCCTCTCCAACTGCTAAAAGATAAGAGTTAATAATTCACTGTGTAGTTTCTTTGTTATTTTTTCGAGCAGGGACATTGCTCCTATGTCAATAGGAAGGTTTCTTCAGAGCTGAAATCACTAGAGGGCCTAAATCCTCAAACAGCTGAATCCTTTGAGAAACTGGGAAAGCTGACTGACAGCTAAGAGGAACTAGCAGTGGCTGGTGCCTGCAGCCAGCAACAGGAGCAAGAGGGAGCAGCAACTGGGACAGTGGTGCCCATGGATGGCAGGAGCCATGAGTGGTTGGTGCCTATTGATGGCGAGAGCCAGTGGATGGGACTGGGTGAGGCCCTGGAGATGGCAACTGAGGGGACTGGCTGGAGCCACATCCCTTTGAAAGGTGGCCACTGAAACTACAATGGTAAGTCAGAGGGACATGAGAAGAGATGTCTAGTACCCCCCCCCCGTACTTTGGGATGGGTTCTGCTCATTGAATTTATGAGTTCTGTGTTGCACTGCTTTCCCAGATCAGCATTGTTTGTATACTTCCTTGTTTTTATTAAAAGGTTTATTTTTCTACACTCAGCCTTCACTTTCAAGAGGGGAAGTATGCCTTTTGGGGTGCCCAGCATATAATGTGCAATTTCTCTGGAGACTGCTTGGGGGCTTGATTGGTGGGTATTGTAACATTGTTAGGATATAGAATATAGAATCCTAATATAAAATCCCATCCTTTTCTATTGCTGTTTTGGTCTGAAAGAAGGGTTATGTGTGTAATCCTTCTGCTCAGCCAAGTTGGCAGCAGCAAGGGGCGAGGTTCTACATGCAGGGGTTCCTAAAAATATTACTACACCAACCAGCTCAAACCCACACCCAGTCCCCTAGTAAATCATGCACTGTGCCCTGGGTGCCCTAGAGGGACAATGCTTCCCCTCTTGCAAGCATGACTCTGACAGTAGTACATTAAACTTTTAATGGTAGCACAAAAAGAATATATAGAAAGGCAATATTAAAACCGGCACTTATTTGGAGAGACTGCGCAGGCCGGGATTCACAAAAAAACAAATAAGCAGAACTCACTCCACCCCCATGTATGTGGAGTGTGTCCTTCACTTCCTCATTAACCCCATACTGACCATCATAGCTTTAGCATCCCCTTCTCAGGGGGAGGGGGACTGAGCCGCCCCTCCAATTGTCTTCCACCACATCTGGGTCCACTCACACTACCGACTGGCCACACACACTGCCCACTGGCACCATCTGCTGGCTATTTGTACTATCCACTGACACCTTCTCCTCGTCCCTCACCTTCTGCTGTCTGCTCGCAAGATAATCTCCTACTGGGCCTCAGTCAGCTTTTCAGTGATTTCAGCTCCAAAGAGCTCTCTGATCAAAATAATAAAAAGTCTCCATAAGGAGTCATTAACTCTATCTTTTAACAGTGGGGAGGGGGGCATTAGGCATTGCTTAAGGCACAGCTCTTCAGCAGACCTGACATAAACACCCTTTGCTCTTTTTACAAGCCTGAAAACAAGGTGGCCCATTCTACTGAGTTCTCTGCTGCTGGTTGTGACTTTTCCATAAGAGCAGTTTATACAATCAAAGGGCATCATATCATGATAAGACACTATTTTTATTCCCCCCTTCAATTAAAACACAGGAACTGGAGGATTTGTGACACAAACCAGCCACGTATACAATTTACCATCATGCTCAGCTTCTGGGCAAATTCATCCATATGCAGTGATATTATGCTAAGTACTTAATTGTACTCATGCAAATATGAAAACCAATGCAAAGTAGGTACCCCCCTTGCTTAGCTGCTAAGCAAGAGAAGTACCCAGCCTCTAGACATTGCTTACATGAGAAATGGCAGCTAAGGCAATATCACAGATAATAGCATCCTCTGAGTAGAGTTCTTTGTAATGCTCACTCCAACAATCAAGTTGTTCTTTCCTGTCAGTAAGAATGTTATCATCTTTAGCTTTTGTGGACAGGGACTTGGCTTTGACTATCAGGCTAATTTAACATGTCTTGGGCAGGTTTGTGTACTCTAATGCTCTTGGTACAAAGGTGGTAGTGTAAAGAGTAGGGCAAACCAATTTTCCATTCATTGCTCTGTCAAAGTTTTCTGTCTGCCTTAAGCAAGTGCCCATTTGCTCTGGGCCTCACCATCTTCATCTGTAAAAGGGGGATAACAGCTTGTTTCCATTTCACACAGGGGTTGTGATGTGCTCAGATACAATGAGGACAGAGGGTTTCAAACTGCCATAGTCAGCAGTGCAGACCTTCCCATACTAGCAAATATTTCTCATCGGTGGTGTCTCCTGTTCTTATGATTTTATCCCAATTCTTTCAATATTTGGTCCCTTTCAAAAAGACACAGCTCTTGGAGTGCTGTGCATACACAAGAATAGCAGTTTTCAATAAAAGAATAAATTTTATCTCATGCACTTGAGGTTTACTAGAAAATCTTGAGAAGGTAAACAGATGGACACCAAAAAGATAACAAAGACGACAATAAATGTTAAGCAAATAAAAATATGGTGTGTGTGTGTGGGTGTGGGTGTTTTCTTTTTTTAAAATCTTATAAATCTGAAAGCTGGGAACAGTGGTGTCGCTAGCACTGGGCACGCCCGGGCACGTGCCCCGAATCTCGGGGCTGGTGCCCCCAATACACCCCTTAAATTTTCCTGGGCACCAGCAGGCACGGCAGTACATGCTGAGGAAGCATGTCCTGCCTGGGAGGGAGGAGGGAAGCTCCAGCCCAGCCCACAGCTCACTGGGAGGAGGCAGGGGCAGAGCTGAGCTCCCACATGGTTGGGAGAACTTAGTTTGTTTCTTCATGGCAGCAGCCGGCTCAGGACACCAGGTAAACACCAGGGCCGGTGTGCTGGGAATTGGCGGGGGGGGGGGGGCAGCAGGGAGCAGGGGCTGGGGGGGGGGCTGGCAAGAATTGGGGGACCAGGGCAGGGCCTGGGCTAGCCACAGGGGAGCAGGGGCTGAGGCCGGGGGGCTGGTGGCAATTGGGGGGCCGGGGCAGGGCCTGGGCTAGCTGAGGGGGGCTGGCAGTGTGGCAGCAATTGAGGGGGGGGTCAGGGCAGGGCCTGAGCCTGGTGTGGCAGGGATTGATTTGGAGTTACAAACTTGTTCCCACCTTTACTGAAACCTAAGGTATAGCTATAAGTATGTTATAGCCAAGATGTTTGGAAATATAACAATACAGATGTTTAGTTAGTTGTGCTATACAATAATAAAGATAACCAAAGAAATTCTGTATGTTCTTCCTAGCCCTTAACTCCAGGTTTATTTTGTCCTAAGTCTAAGTTAGATTGCTCTTAGGAGGGACTTACCATTTCTTTGTCATATCTCTTTGTCACACACACCTAAGCAAGTATAACAACTTTGTATTTTATAAACATAAAACATATTATTAGAAGTACAGGATATGTTTTTGCATATGTACCAGTAGCCCAAATCATAAGGGTTAAAATTCCATCATTAACCTGTCCTGCCCCCATCCAGACATTTACACAGATTGGTTTTAGAAGCTGGGGCTAAATCCAGGAGCAACTGTCTAATTTTTTCCTGACTAATCCATTTTTGTCATTAAATCCTTAGTCCCTGCCTAGAGAAGCATCACAGCACAGTTGTTCTTCAAAACAGTGACAATGCTTTGTACCAAATTTGTTCAGATAACTTTCATTTAGTAACTTCTCCCCAGATACGACAATACGTATCCTTTCTTTTTCATACAGCACCAACCAGCCAAAATCAGCCTTGAGTTATACAGTCATCTAACTTGAATAGTCTTGTGTTATTGAAATTCAGCCTCTGGTGGCACGGGGTGATACCCTGTAACTTTCAGTGGGTAAGTAGATCATAGATACGACTGCAGTTTAGCCAAAAATTTAAGATACAACTAGAAAAATATGATTATTTTTTTTTAAAAGGAAGGGCCTAGCTTAGATTTGGGTGATATGGCGGGGGGGGGGGGGGCACGCTGCTCAGGCTTGTGTAAAGGAAATTGCAAGATGGAGTAATTTCTGTTTGGAAGTTCTCTGTGAGAGTCTCTGGTTGCTAAGACAACATTAATTACAGAATGTATATCAAGTCAGGGGAGCTAGTGACTTAGATAAAAAAGGTAATCCACAAATTTAGATTATAAAACAATCCCTCCTGTCTGGACCCTGATGGGAAGCTATCAACCTAGTCTGGTAAACAGGTTGATGGGGGCCAGGTAGCCAAGGGGTCACAGGAGTCTGGCCACTCTCATTGGTCAAGGACAGTAGCTGTTACCCAAATAAGCTGTAAACAACAACAGAGGCGGGCTAAGTATATGCTGCCTATTAAGTATAATCTAATTGTGTAACCCTGCATATTAAGAGTAGTAACACCATGTAGGGATTTTAGGCATATTGTAACTTGTTGTATTATGCATAAGCTTGTCGCATTAAGTATATCGTATTTTGCATGTTAGAAGGTATGTATGACCTGTAACCCCTATACTGGGGGTCTTGCTTTGAGAGGTTAGCTTCTCTTTGCTTCCCTGTGGTGCAGTTCCTTTATTATTCAGCTGAATAATAAACTCTGAACCACACCTTGTTCTCTGCTTATTCGAGTCTCAGCTGGGAACGGGTCTTCATCTTTGGGGAGGATTCATGGTTTCTCTTTCCATGTTGAGGACCCGGACCAGTTTTCCCCCACACTTGCATGGGGTGGGGGTTATGGGTGGGGCAGGGAGCTTGGGGGGGAGCTGAGAAGTGGTTGCAAATGGCTTCTTGGATGGGGGTCTGCGCAATACAGGAAGAAGCCCTCCTATTTGGAGGTGTGGGGGAAAACTGGTCCGGGTTCTCAACCTGGAAAGAGAAATCACGAATCCTCCCCAAAGGTGAAGGCCCATTCCCAGCTGAGACTCAGCAGAGAATGAGGTGTGGTTCACAGTTTATTATTCAGCTGAATAATCGAAGGAACTGCATCTGAGAGAAGCAAAAAGAAGTTAGCCTCTCAGAGCAAGAACCCCCAGTATAGGGGTTACAGGTCATACATACCTTCTAACATGCAAAATACGGTATACATAATGCAACAAGCTCATGCATAATACAACAAGTTACATCATGCCTAAAATCTCTACATGGTGTTACTACTCTTAATATGCAGGTTACACAATTAGATTATACTTAATAGGCAGCACATACTTAGCCCGCCTCTGTTATTGTTTACAGCTTATTTGGGTAACAGCTACTGTCCTTGACCAATGAGAGTGGCCAGACTCCTGTGATCCCTCGGCTACCTGGCCCCCGTCAACCTGTTTACCAGACTAGGGTGATAGCTTCCCAACAGGGTCCAGACAGCAGGGACTGTCTTATAATCTAAATTTGTGGATCACCCTTTTATCTATAGAAACAGTCTACCTTCTTATCGATCTAAGCCACTAGCTTCTCTGACTATCTATGACTTGATATACGTTCTGTAATTATTGCTGTCTTAGCAAACACAGCCTCTCACACAGCTTTTCCAAATCAAAATGACTCCATCTTGCAATTTCCTTTACAGAGGGTTCCAGGGCCCACCAAATTATTCTTTAACCGCTGTGTGAGGGTGAAGGCTCTCTTGTTCCTGCATTGATTTCTCAGTAATTGTGTGGGGCACAGACATAAAGTAGGGGGACAGACAAAGAATTACATTTACCTTTAAAGTATATGTTAGCTAATGTTGTGTGTATGTCTTTCAGTGTCATAAGTTAAATAATTTTGTAATAACGTATAGTAGACATTATAACCAATGTCCAACTAGACTCCATAGTGGTAGTTTGGAACTCCTGCTTAAACATTGTACTGCATTTTGTATACTTGATAAAATCTGGTTTAGGCTTATGGTGTATGTTCTTTTAAATGTGTTAACAAGGTGTGTTTGTGAAGGGGCCAGTCTCAATTGCCAGCCTGTCTTGATGGAGCACAATTACCATCTAAATAGCTGAACAATGCAGACATCTCCAATGAAAGCAAACAGAAGGAGCCACCCCAGACAGAAAACAACAAAATACAATCAAGTCTGCAAGTGGCTGGTGACCAATGATCTCACAAGACCCCTGAGGCAACATGCCACAACAAATCCCATAGACAAAGGTGGGGGAGAGAGGGTATCAGGAGGTGGCCTAGGTGTGGGGAGGGAAATAGGAGGGCTTTAACCAATTAAACAGTTCCTTTACATATTTCTATCAACGGTGCTCAAAAGAAAAGAATCCAACATCCTGTGCAACTGGATTTGGCTTTGTGGGGCAAGTAAGGGTAAAAACAGTAAGATTAGACTGGTTTGATTAGTGAGTATCATTTATTTACTGCCACTCTTCAGACTGGAAGTACTATTTAATTCTTCTGCTCTTCTCTTTTGCTCTCTTATACACAGCTTAAGAACACCAGACAGTAAAACACAAAGTTAGCCTTTCTCTTGTTAACAAGCTCTTGAGGGCTAGCCATTAGTGTAGTGTAGCTCAACAAAACAAGTAAGGAGTCTTGTGGCACCTTTAAAGAGTAACAAATGTATTTATTTCAGAGCTTCTTGTGGTTGAATTCCCACTTCCAACGAAATTAGAAAATGAGGGGAGGGGGTCATGAGTCTTTAAAAGTGCCAGTAGAAAAAAAGTGCCACTTTCAGGTGTATTTCTGACCGGTGTCAGAAAACTAAAGAATTCATTCCTGTACAGAAAGGTGTAATTTATTGACCGTGTGGCCAGTGGCTTTTTGAGTCAGGAACACCAGCTGGATTCCACAGTATTAAGGGTCTGCGTGTGACTGGAAGCTGTGGGGGAAGCAGACTGAGACACAGACTGGTGGGAGGTGGTAGACAGTGCCACAATTGAGGGAATGAGAGAAGAGGATGGGCCTTTGCCCCTCCCCTAGACAGCCAAATGTGGGCAAGCTCACTAGTCATTGACTTCAATTAGTGCCTGCAACCTTCAAGTTGACTTTAATTATTGCCTAATTGACTCATCTTTAATTTTAGTTGACTTTAATTCGTGTCTGCAACCCTTGGATGGAACCTCACTCTGGAAAGGGTGGACTTAGAGGACTTAGCCATAGGGCTAATGTCCTAAAAGTGGACTCAGGACCAGAGTTCAGCAAGGAACAGTTGGAGCACTGAGGACGTGGCAGGGAACAGTTGAGACTAATTGCCCAGTACCACCACCAGGAAGTGCCCAGCAGGTAGTCATGTGCAACAGATTGTTTATGCTGTTTAAATTAACTCCATTACTATTAAATTGTTTCAGGTATATAAATGCATCCAGCACAGCATGTTTCAGACATGTGGGATTTGGGGGAAGGGCTTGGGCCTGTGCCCCAGATCTTTTTCTTATCCAGCAACAGCCCTGGCTGGGAAACTATTTCAATTTTTTCTCTTCAGCCAGGAGGGCTAGAAACTTCCTTCTTTTAGAAAAGAACAGCCAAAATTCTCTGCTAATCACATACTTCCGGGAGCTGGGCATTGAACCAACTCTAAATATCATGACACTCATGATGAAATCATTTGAGGTGGTGACACTGTGGTCCCTTTGCCCTGCACCAGACCAGACAGTGTAAATGAGAGTCAGGCCTTTCAAATGATTCCAGCTCAAACAATTTTTAGGCTGTGGATTTAATATTGCTTCAGCTCCAATTAGCTCATCACAAATAGACACTGATGCCCTTGTGAAGCCCCAGTGACTCTCCGCAGGAGCATGGGGGGGGGTGTGATTGCAAGATAAGAGTCCCCAGTGGTACATTTTTCACAAAAAACCTACAGAGTTGTAACTTTACCAATGGACACATTCCAGCTCTGCAAACTGGGCAAGTCAGTTCTATGAAAGGCACCGCCCAGCTGCTGCTATAGGGAGGAGCATATTTCTGAGATTAAGAAAGTGAAACTTACCCTGTTCCACTGTTCAGAGGGAGTCATGGTGGACAACCCTGTGGAAAGTCTCCGGGATGAGGCTACTTGTCCCATCTGTCTGCTATATTTCAAAGAACCTGTCATTCTGGAGTGTGGGCACAATTTCTGTCAAGCCTGCATCAGCCAGTGCTGGGAGGGATCAGATACAGATGTCTCCTGTCCCCAGTGCAGAGAAGTTGTGCAACCGAGAAACCTCAGACCAAACAGGCAGCTGGCAAATGTGGTAGAAATAGCCAAATGTCTGAGTCTAAACGTAGCAAAGGGCGCTGGAGGTGAGAGAGAATGTAGGGAACACCAGGAGCCACTCAAACTGTTCTGTGAAGAGGATCAAACTCCCATCTGTCTGGTTTGTGACAGATCCCGGGCCCACAGATCTCACGTGGTGGTTCCCATCCAGGAGGCTGCCCAGCAGTACAAGGTAGGGCATCTCTCTAGTCTAATGGACAATTATTTTGGATTTTAATTATAAGTTAAGGTAATCACAATTTGCCTGACAGACTCAATCTCTGTCTCTTTCCATGATTGGGCCAACTGTCATTGAGCTCTGTAAAGCCTTCATCATATAAACGAATCTATGAAAAGTAGATGACACTGCAGCATTGCAAGGAAGGAGGGAAAAAAACCTTAAATGACATCTGTTCTGTTGTTGGTAGGTTTATCTGGGAAGCTGAATTCTTTTAGAAGCTGGTTCCTGCGGGTGAAGTAAGAGAACAGGCTACAGAACTGAAACTGAAAGGTTTAAATCTCAAGAGCTGACCTATGTGGGAGCTTCATCTACAGACTGAAGGGAAAGTGACAAATTACTGTGTTTTAGTGAGTTGTATCACAGGATTCATAATTTCCTTTCCAGCAGCCCCAGCAGACCTCTAGTGAGATTTGACCTCTGTTGTGCCAGGCCTTGCACAGGCCACAGTGGGGGACAATGCCTGCCCTGAACAGTTTACACTCTAAAGATTGAAGACAGGCATAGGGCTGGAGGACGAACCGAAAGACAGAACAGGTCAGTGACTTGCCCAGGGTCACTCAACAGCTCAGTGGGAGAGTTGGGAATAGGACACAAGGGCTATGTCCACATGAGCCTTTTAAATCAAAACAATAATGGTTGTTTTGATTTAAAAATAGACATGTCCAGATGACGTTTTCCTTATTTTGAAATCAGGAGTTCCCTTATTTCGAAATAAGGAAAATGATTTTGATACAACAAAACCTCGTTTTGTTGTATCAAAATGAGGGTTATTTCAAAACTCTGGTTTCAAAATAATCCCGTCTGGCTCTGTTATATCGATATGATCAACATATTGATATAACAGTTGACCTTCCTCCCAGTGTGCATGGCACTCTGGGAGGAAGGCCCGTTCCCCCTCAGCACCCTGGCCAGGGAGCTGATCAGCATCCTGGCCAGGGTGCTAAGGGGAGGTGAAGGGGAGCTCGGGGGGCTGCGGAGGTGGAACCAGCTCCCTGTGCCATTGGGACTCTGCGGTTGCAGCCCCGGGAGCGTGGGTCAGAGTCGGCTCTCCATGCCCCGGGGCTTGGCTGCTGCAGCCCCGGGAGTGCAGGTGGGAGCCGGGTCCCTGCACCCCAGGGTTCGGAGCCTGCAGCCCTGGGAGCACAGGTGGGAGCTGGCTCCTCGTGCCTCAGGAGCATGGAGCCCTGGCTCCTGCCCACACTCCAAGGGCTGATGCTCCAAGCCCCAGGGCGCTGGGGAGCCAGCTCCAAGCCGCACTCCTGGGGCTGCAGGTGTGCTGCAGGGTCCTTCCCCCATTGCCCCACCAGCAGCGGGGGCGCAGGACAGGGGGATCCCTGCCCTGGGAGCTGTTTTCCCCTGCATCGCTCTTCAGGTGAGAACCAAGCAGGGGATTGCATAGCAACATGGCCCTGCCAGGGGCTATGTTGCCACACTTCCCAGGATGCCCCCCTTCCAAATTGAAATAGCAAGTCTTTTGTCCAGACTTGCTATTTCGATTTGGTATTTTTCCTTAATTTGATTTAAGTGAAATTGAATTAAGTGTTTTATTTCATATTAACTTATTTTGAAATTAACTCATTTTGAAATAAGCATTTAGGTGTGAACATAGCCAAGTATTCCCAGGCCAAGGCCAGGGCACAAATCACAACAGAGATATGAGGTTTCTCAGTGGGATTCTGACCTCCTCTGTTGCTCCATGAGGGGTTAATAACTGATGCTGGCTTGTACTAGAGAAGATCTCTGTGTTAAATGCTGTGTGAAAGCAGGGCACCTTGAATCCACCAACAAAATGGCTTCAAAAAGTGTAGGTCCCTGCTAACCACCAGTGGGATGCGACTTGATTGCAGCAAAACTAACCAAGGGGTAGAGCCAATTTGTGCCAACTGGATTTATTGTGTGTTGTGGGGAGGGGGCAAAGACCAGTTAATAGATACCCTTAGTCCCAAAATGCAGCCATTTGAAATATCTCAGCATCTGCTGCTCCTGGGACCTTACCTAGGCAGTGAGCCTGAAGGTCCCTTCCCAGAAGACATTTCTCCTGAAAGCGTGCAGGACAGCACTTGAGACACCCCAACAGTTCTTAGCACACATCAACCCCTCTGATGGGTAAACAAACAAGGAGTCCTGTGGCACTTTTAAAGACTAACACATTTATTTATTACAAGACCTTTCATGGGAGAACTAGACTAAACTTGCTGAACTAGAGGAACATGACTACTCCTTTGAAACCCTTTAATGTGGTTTGTTCTAGTGCGTAGACAAGTTCTGTCCACCCAGAACAATTCCCAGGGCTTCAGGGTTGAAATTCATTTGGGAGTTGGGCTCCTTTGAGAATCTCAGCCCACATTTTGGGTATGTCCATACTATGAGCTTAAGTCATCTTAAGCAAAGCCCTGGCCACATTTAGAGTTCATTAAGTTGACTTAAGGGCTTTCTTAAGTTGACTTAATAACTCCTGCTCTTAAAGTTGACTTTAAGGGTTAAGTTGACTTAACAAAATGTGACCATTAAAATCAACTTAATAGAAAGTTGACTTAGCGTAGTGAGGCCATTTAAGTTTATAAAGCTGACTTAAGCCAGGGGACCCATTTAAGGCTGACTTTATTAAGTCAAATTTAAATGGGTCCCCTGGCTTAAGTAGACTTTATAAGTCAACTTAATGCAATGTGGCCTCACTATATCGACTTAATAAGGTCTATTTATTGTTGACTTAACTGAGCCCTGTAGTGTAGACATAGCCTTGGAGCCCTGCTGATTTCTGGGACTAGAATAATTTTGTTCATTTAATGTTCTGAAAACCACAGTAACTGATTCATCACCAGGTCATGTTTGGATTATCGAATTCTCTCTCTAGTTAACAGAGAGATTTAAGCTGATTTGGGAAAAACTGGGTATAAGACACACACTCCTAATGTCCAATGTTAGGCTGAAAAATTCCAGAGGGGTAGCCATGTCAGTCTGTATACAGCAAAAACAACAAGAGTCCTGTGGGACCTTCAAAACTAACAAATTTATTTGGTCATAAGCTTTCATGAGCTGCATCCCATTTCATCAGATGCGTAAAGTGGAAACTGCAGGTAGGAGGTATGTATGCATGTAGGAATGTGTGAGAATCATTACAATAGAGAGGGCAAGTACTAACAAAGTCAATTCAGTTAGGATAGATGAGGCCCATTCGCAACAATTGATTGATCAGAAAGTGCTAATGTGCAAACAGGGGCAATTAGTTTTTGTAATATTCCAACCATTCCAAGTTCCTATTCAGACCCAGTCAAGTTTGCAAATCAGTTCCTGCCTTGTAGTTGGACAATTAAGTCTGTTTTTCAAGTTCTTTTGTTTAAGTCTGGCAACTTTCAAGTCTGCTACTGAGTGTCCAGGGAAATTGAAGTGTTCTCCTACTGTTTTTTGTGGATATTGCTATATCAGGCATCAAAAATGGTAACATCTTATACCATTTCCTCAGTGGCTGTGATGTCATTAATTGACAAGGACCAAGAGTAACCTTCCTGTTGGGCAGAAAAGGATCTCCTTACACACTCCTTTCAACCTTCAAAAACCAGATTTCCTGTCATCCTTCTTTCTATAGGAAAACATTCAAGCCCATTTGAAGACTCTGAGGGAAGAGAGAGAAAGACTCCTAGGATTGAAGTGGACTGGAGAAAAGAAAAGCCAGGAGTATCTGGTAGGTGCCTGTTGTTACTGACCTGTAGAGGACAGGAGGTCCTAAGTATGGAGCAGGGCTGGCTGTTTTAAATCTCCTGGTGGCTGCACATTCCACACATGGACCAGCCTGGCCAAGAGCAGCTGGGCCAGGAGAAGTCACAGTGCCTGCAGCTCCAGCCAGCCAAGTGAGGTGGGGGGGTTGGGGCTGGAGGGAGGGGGTTGGGAAAGTGTGAGGGGCAGGGGGCCCCAGCAAGGACCGAGGGTCAGAGGCCAGTGATACGACTGCATGGGTGGTGAATGGGCAGGGAGGTGGGCTGTAGGGGGGGATGCAGCAAGCCTGGGGGAGAGGCAGCAAACCCATAGGGGCTGGCAAGGTGGTGGCTAAGTGGTGGTGTGGAGAGGCTGCAGGAGAGAGGCTGTGGGGGCAAGTGACAAAGATGTGCCACCAGTGATTGGGGGTGGTGGTGGGGTGGGGAAGGCTGGCAGCAGGACCTGAGGGACGTGGTGGCGGGGCACACAGAAGGGCAGCAAGGGAACCAGCAGTGAGGCTGGGGGTGGAGGTGGGTGCCCAGGGGAAGGCAGTGGGGAGACAGTAGTGAGACCTCAGGGAAAGGCGGCAGCAAGGCTAGGGAAGAAAAGTCAAGGATGGAGCCCCACACATCAGGCGGGGCATCCTCAACTTTTGCCCAGGGCCCCTGAAACACTAAGCGTTGCTGTAGAGATTTGTGGTGAGAGGTCTGTTTGTAGACAGATTCTTCTGTGGCCTTGATGAGTATGTGTATGCTTCTCCCCAGCCATAGATTTTCTGTTTAAGTTTCATGTGCATAATCCAAGCTTTCATTTCAGTTAATTTCTAGCCCTTGCAGCTCTCTCTGTGTCTGCATCATTTCTTGTACTATTCAACTTGCTTCTTTTTTTCCCCCTAGAACTTCTGTCAATGTAATGTTGAGTCCTACTTCCTGCTGCTCAGGATCACCCTTCTCAGAGGCCATTGATACAAAGTGTCCTAACCATGTCAAACAGGGAAATGTCTTTTCAGTTACTGGGGAGAAATGAAAAAGGTGTGAGAGAATCCTCTCCCAGGTAACCACACTCAGCACTCCATGAAAGGTCCCCAGGCTGCCTCCATGCCCCTGACCAGCCCTTTCCTGGTTGCTTTACAGAAACAGATAGAAGAGGAAAGGGAGAAAATTGTGTCTGAATTTCAGCAACTGCGGCAATTCCTGGAAGAACAAGAGCAACTCCTGCTGGCCCAGCTGCAAGAGTTGGGCCAGCAGATTGTGGAGATTCAGACTGAAAATATCACCAAAGTTTCTGAGAACATTTCTCATCTCAGTGAGCTGATCAGTGAGATGGAGGGAAAGTGTCAGAAGCCAGCGAGTGAATTCCTGCAGGTGAGAGTGAGTTGACAGATGCTGAACCGTGGACAGGACAGCTCCCAAAAATGGGCATAGGAGTCCAGCCATCAGCAATTGCAGTGTAACTGTGTGTGCTGCTGAAATGTGAATGACTAATGTTCTTTGCAGGGCCACAGACACATTAATACTAGTCCCATTAGCTCAAGGAATCCCTGGCCCTGAAGCCAGGGCAGGGCCTATCTTCCCCAGGCCTGCAAAATCCTTTCCTTAGATTTCAAAGTATGTGTCAAGTGGAGCTGAAATTCTCTCTCTCTCGCTCTCTCCCCTAGGATATCAGAAGCACCTTGAGAAGGTACGTGGCTCTGTCTCCCACTCACACTTCAAAGCTGGGAAAGAGCTTGGTGATGATATTACCACCACATCTCCTCAGGGCTTGATATCAAAAAGTGTTGAGAAATCATATTTGGTTTACAAATCTCCCTCATCAACTTAATCCTGAGGTTCTCACCATTTTATACAAGACTCTGGAACTGCCTATTGAATGAGAAAAACTGACCAAACATATTCTAGAAACGTCATGGTCTGGGGACAGGCTGCCTCGGGATTGTAGGATGGAATATGGGCCTTTCTCTTCTGGGACACTGGTTACTGTTCCCCCAGGGCAGCAGTGATCAAGTCTTTCTCAGCTGCAGACTGTATGGAGACCATGGTGGAACAAGCTTCCTGGGAGGGAGTTGGTGTATCAGTTTTTAGTGGGCAGATTTCTAAAACTTTTAATGTGGCAACCTGCTGTCCATCAGCGCATGGAGGCCAAGGAGCGAGTTGACCTTGGATACTCAATTCCCCTTTTATCTCCAGCCAAAGTTGCAGAATATTGATGAGACCTTTGTGGGAAGGTTGCTGTGCTGTGGCCTGCACTGCCCCTGCTTTGTGACTGGGAAAAGTAAAGAAATGCTCACTACAGGTCCAGGAGAGCAGCAATTCACTAGCAAGAATTTAGGATGAGTCACTAAATGAAAAAACGTGTGGAACTTTTTCTGTCCAGGTGTGAGAAGGGGAAGTTTCAGCAGCCAGAGGAGATTTCTCCTGAACTGGAGAAGGGACTCAGTCATTTCTCCCAGAAAATTATTACTCTAAAGAAGACTCTGAGGAAGTTCAAAGGTACTGAGAAAGGATTGGTGGGGCCTGGGGAATAGGGATAAGCCTCACACTGTAGGAAGATAATGCCTTTGGGTATATTCCTTCATAATTAGATTATGCTTCTATTTAATCGTTGGGTAAAAACACTCAGGGCTTAAAGTAGGCAGGAATGCATCAGAACAGTGTTCTGGGGCCCACAATTATTAGGAGCTCAGCATTCTTGGCCCCCTAAAAATAGAAAATGGAGCCAGAACACTGCGTTCCAGGCCCACCATTTAAAAACAGCGGGCCCTGGAATGCAGCATTCTGACTCTGTATTCTATTTTTAGGGGCCATCTACACTGAGTCTCTAAAAATAGCAGGCCCTGGAATGCCATTCCAGTGCATTCTGGCAGGCAGGGGGCCGTCCTGGCCTGGGTTGAGGCTCTGGCCTGAGCCTGCTCTCACTGAGCATGCTCAGAGCCTGCTCTCACTGAGCATGCTCAGAGCCTGTTACTAGCTGACAGCTGGGGGGGGGTGTTGGGAAATTCAGGAGGGGTGCAGGGGGAGTGTTAGTGAAATTCCTGGTTTGGGGACAGGTGAGCTGGCTTGGTGGGGAAAAGGCATCGGGGAGGGTGTTGGCCCAAGACAGCAGGGGAAGACTGCAGAGAATGGTAGGGGGTTGGGGAAGGGTTGGGACACCAGTGGTGAGATGGGGGCTGGGGGTAGTAGCTGGAGTGTGTATGGGCATGTGGGGGTCAGTAGCTGGGCTTGTGGGTAGGTGTGGGGGCAGTAGCTGGGGAGTAGGCAATGTGGGGGACAGTACCTGGGGTTGGGATGGGCATTTGGGGGTCAGTAGCTGGGGTGTATGAGAGGGGCCCACAGCAGCATGAGGGGGTCCTGGACAAGTGTGACTGGGCCTGCACTGGTGCAAGGAGGGCCCAGATCAGCATGAGGGGTCTTGCCAAGTTAGGAGAGTTCTGGGGCCTGCCGAATTATACTTTAACCCCTGAAAACACTGCTCAGCTGGGTCCAAGTCACTCAAGTTGATTAATTAAAACCCTTATTTCTACCAAAAGCATGCCTTCCAATTACACTTATTAAAGTTCCAGCAGGGTAACCATGTTAGTCTAGGTCAGCAAAGAAACAAGGAATTCTGTGGCACTTTTAGGCTATGTCCACACGAGGCTTTTATTTTGAACCAACCACCATTTTTTCGAAATAAAAGTTGTCATGTTCAAGTGACATTTCTTTATTTCAAAATGACAGGGCCCTGTCATTTTGAAATACTATCGATCATTTTGGAACAATAAAACCTGGGTTGTAATCGAAACAGCCCTTGTTTCAAAACGGTTGTCTCAAAACAATGCCGTTGGAAGACATTGTTTCAAAACAGCTGTTTCAAATAAGGGCTTTGACATACCTCCCATGGCACCCTCGGAGGAAATCCCACCCCCCCAGCACCCTGACCACGGAGCCATCAGGGAGCTCAGGTGGTGGGGAGGGCCAGCACATGTGGCCCCTGCCTGGGCAGCAGCCACCAAGCTCAGACAGCAGGCAGGGCCGGCACCCACAGCCCCTGCCCGGGCGGCACCTGCTGAGCTTGGGTGGTGGGCAGAGCCTGCTCCCATGGACCCTGCCCAGGTGGCAGCTGCCGAGCCCAGGCTGGTGGGGCAAGCAGGCTCCCCACTAGTAGCCCCCCAGCAGCCGGCACCCCGGGGAGCCTGGGGAGCCAGCTCTGTGACCCCCCATGGGGCTGGCAGCAGGCAAGCCCCGTAAGCTGGCTCTGGGACCCCCGGCTGGGTGGCAGAGGGCGTGGCAGAGAGGGTCCCTCCTCTGCTGTCCCAAGAGCAGTGGGTAGTCAGGGCAGGGGGATCCCTGCCCTGGGGGCTGTTTTCCCCTGCCTGGCTCTCCAGGTGAGAGCCAAGCAGGGGATTGGTTGGTAACATGGGCCTGCCAGAGGGCCATTTTGCTACACCTCCCATGCTGCCCCTCTCCTGAGGCAAAACAGCATGTCCAGACACAGGGCATGCTATTTTCCTTTGAGGGTGTCCCTTATTTCGATTTAATAGTTTATTATTTCGATTTAAGTTATTTCGAAATAAGGATTTTATTTTGAAATAACTCATTTTGAAATAACTTATTTTGAAATAACAGTTTATGTGTGAACATAGCCTTAAAGATTAACAAATTTATTAATTGCATAAAATTTTGTGGATAAAATCCCACTTCATCAGATGTATGAAATAGAAGCTACAGTATGGAAGGGAATACAGAAATAAAAAGAAGGGTCATTTCAGATTTTTTAGCAAATCAAGCAAGTTGTTTTGATTCACACAGTTTGAAACAACAAATAAAAAGGTTGGAATGTTAAAAGAGGGGAAAATTACCTTTTGTAGTGAGAGAGCCAGTCAACCAACGGGGAAACACTTCAATCTCCCTGCACGTTCTGTGAAAGACACCACACTTACACTGCTTTAACAGAAAAATTTCAAATCAAGGGTCCAAAGGGTAATAGCTGAGCTAGCGTTCATATGCAAATTTGACATCATTACATTAGGTCTGAACAGAGATGTGGCCTGACTCTCTCATGATTCACACAAAGCTATGTGAGTTAAGAAGGGGAATGATGCTATAAATAGGCAAGCCTGTCATCTCCTCTCTTTTCCCACCCAGACATGCTGCCATTTGCACCGGAGAAACCAAGAGGGGAATCCCTGGAATCATTCACACAGGGTGCGTTTGTAGATAGAGATTGTCTCTGAATTATGAGAAAAGTTCAGTGAAAACATCTTCATGAGATTGTAGCTAAAGCTGCCAGCAAAGCAACAGTGACCACAACACACACAACACCAGAACAGTAAGAGATCCCCAGCTGGACTCACAGACAAGCCTGACACCAACCTCAGTGCTGTTTTAATGCCCAAGCTGGTGACCTGAACCACACACACTGAGCAGCCCCTGCACAGAGCTCTCTGCCCCGAGGACTGACACATCCCTCTCCTTTGCCCTGGAGCAGAGATTTCCTCATCCCTCTCCAACATCCTCCATTGCCTCTGGGCCCGGGGGGGAGGTGGGGGGGCTCTACAAGCAAAGCTACCCATTGCTTCCTAGACTAAGAAGCTGCTCCACTCTGATTGCTGGTATTTCCTCCCTTCTCTCTGGGCTGAGTATGGGGCTACACCACCCAATGACGCCCCCTACTCTCTGGTCTAAATTGGCTCTGTTCCATGCTGCATCTTCCTCTCTGTTCTGCGGCCTGGGAGTGGAGGCCACAATCGGAGAAGGAAGTTTCCCACAAAGGTTTAAAGCTGGTACCTGCCTCCTCTGCCCCCTCCTCACCAGAAGCCTCTGACCCCTTCCATGATGTCTCTCTCTTGCTGGGAATGGAGCAGCCCCAGCGGAGGGAGCAGAGCGCTGAAGCCTCTGCAAACAAAAGAGGAGCCAATGAAGTGTCTGTCTCCCATTACACAGGCTAAGGAACTGTAAGTGACAGCTCTGGCCAGCTCCAGGTGGGTGCCTGTCACAGGGGCAACACATTAGTGTCCAGGTGTGTCCCAGCCAGAGAAGGGCTGCTGGGGAGTGTGAGAAATGGTCCTAGCCTCTCCAAGGGCTGAGCTCTGCCCCTAATGCTCTGATTCTCTCTCCCACACAGTGACTGTGACTCTGGATCCAGACACGGCTCATCCCCAGCTTGTCCTGTCTGAGGATGGGAGAAGTGTAAGACGGGGAGACAAAACACAGCATGATCTGCCCAATAACCCTGAGAGATTTGATTCTTGGACTTGTGTTCTGGGCTGTGAGAGATTCACTTCAGGGAGAGTCTGCTGGGAGGTAGGGGCAGGAGAATTCTGGGCTGTGGGGGTAGCCAGAGAGTCTGTAAGGAAGAAGGGAGGGATAAGTCGTAGCCCTGAGGAGGGGATCTGGGCTGTGGAGCTGTGGTTGGGTCAGTTGTGGGCTCTCACCTCTCCTGTGACCCCCCTGCACCCGAGCCAAGTCCCCAGCAGAATCCAGGTGTGTCTGGATTGTGAACAAGGGCAGGTGACATTTTTCAGTGCTGGTAATGAGGTCCCTCTCTTCACTTTCCCACCAGGCTCTGTCTCTGGGGAGAGACTCTGCCCCTGGTTCTGGGTGGGGCCAGGTTCCTGGCTCAGACTGCATTCCTGAGGTGGGTGGGGGAAAGAAAGAAACATCCCCCCTGGAAACC
Source organism: Podocnemis expansa (assembly GCA_007922195.1). Classification (NCBI taxonomy): domain Eukaryota; kingdom Metazoa; phylum Chordata; order Testudines; family Podocnemididae; genus Podocnemis; species Podocnemis expansa. The sequence goes on from ML682221.1 coordinate 231,475, forward strand.
CCCAAATTAGCTTCTGTAGCCTTATACACCCTAGTTTCTATGACATTGGAGGACTCCTGTCCAGGACTTTCTACCATACATCTGTGGCCCTCCCGGCTCAATGGTTGTCTCTGGTAACTGTGAAACCATGTATACCAGGCAGTGATCAAAAGGGAGAATCCAGTCCCGCTACTTCATGGGTTGTCCAGTCTGTTTATCACTGTTCCCTGTGGTCCAGGAGAACTTCGGGAATCCTGGAGGTCAGACAGTGCCATTGAAATGTGGGGGCAACAGCTTAAAAATAGGGGATTATCTAGTCAGTCATCCAAGTCTCTAAGGCTGTGTTCACACACCCTCCTTTGAAACAACGGAGGTTGTTTCGAAATAAGGTTTCGGCTGTTCACACGACGCTTGGTTGTTTCGAAACAAGTTAAACCTAGTCTGTGGGTGAAACAACGTTGTTTCACAATGGTTGTTTCGAAACAACACCGTGCGAACGTGTTGTTTCAAAACAACGGTGGTTTCGAAACGACTTGTTTCGAAACAACCATCGTCTGAACATGTTGTTTCGAAACAATGGTGAGTAGTTTCAAAATAACTGTTGTCCGGAATTGCTATTTCAATTCCAGCTTTTCTTCTTATTTCAAAGTGACTTTTTTGCTAATTCGAAATAAGTCATTTCGAAATAAGGCGTTATTTCGATACAAGTTGTTTCGAAACAACCGTATCGAAATAACCCCCTGTGTGTGAACACAGCCTAAGATTCTGGAGGACTTCCATACAGCCTTCTAGCTCATCTCTGTGACCCCTGGAAGCTCCTTCCCCCTCCCTGCAGCAGCAGAGATGGGAGAGGGAGGAGGGTGAAGAGCCTCTGGAGCTGCAGGTGAGGCAGACGGGCCCTAAGGGCCAGTTGGGGCAGAGCAGGGTACAGAATTAACAGCTGGACTGGGGACAGGCAGATATGGGGTGGCCAGGACCCAGCATTAATTAATGAGGGTTTGGGGCTCTGTGATGAGAAATTGGAGGCTCGGAATCAACAGAGATCCAGGGAATGGGAGACCCAGGGGTTGGAGAGTGTGATGGTGGTGGTGGGAAGGAGGCAAGGGGTGGGGTGATACCATCTGGGGGAAGTGGTGTGTACTTAAGTGTAGGGCAGGTTCAACCAGAAAGGAAAGAAGAAATGAAAGAATAAAAGAGGAAAAAAGATGGTAAAGACACTGTAAGGAGCGAAGCCTGGAGAAAATGGAGGGAAACTCAAATGAAGAAGGAAAGTGAAACTGTCATAAGAATGGAAATGCTCCAGGGCTAGCGTCAAGAGAGGAATGGATAAACTTAGTGGAGAGAAGTGGGAACTTGAAATGGAATGGTTTCTGACAGGGATTATAGAAGGGTTAGGGAATCTGGGGTAGGAAAAAGAAAAATGATGGCTAAAGGAGAAAAATAGTGTAAAACGAGCAGAAATTAAAGGAAAGGGGAAAAGAAATCTATAAAATGTTTCCAAAAGTGAGAGACTACCATTAATTCCAGCCCAGAGTTCATGGACAGAATTTCCACTTAAGTGTTTTTTCTGAAGAACAATTCTGATTTGTGGATGTTTTCACTATCTTTAGGGTATGAAAAGGTTTGCTCTTAGGTCCTCTTGAGGCTGACGTTTTATTAAAGTAAATAAAGAAGACTGTTTAATATGTTTCATTTCCCAGCTATGATTTTTGAAGGTACACATGGGTTGACAAATCAGTAGTACAAGGGTCCTACCGTCAATCAAACTCTATTCCTGCCTGTAACAGTGGAGTGGCTCTGCTACAGCCCACACAAGGTTAAAAAGGTGTGGGTGGCCAGCAGCCAATCAGGGGAGGGGGCTGCAGCAGCCAATCAGAGGGAGGCTGCCAGTATAAGAGCAGAGTAGGCGAGCTAGCTAGGGTCAGTCTGCACTGGGGGGGAGGTTCTTCTCCTGGTAGGCTGGCTGGGGGTAACCAGCACCCTGAAGAGCTCTGAGTGGGAGCAGGCCTTGGGAGCTGACTGGTGTAGGGGATCCCAAGGGAGCAGATAGTGGCTGGACTCCACTGGTGAGAGTGTGTGTGGCTGGGGCTCTGGGGAAGTGGACCAGGGAGTTGATGTGGTGTGAATGAGAGACGCTGGAGGGAGGTTGAGGCCTCAGTGGAGGCACTTAGGGTTCCTGGGTTGGGGCCTGGAGAAGTGGGTGGGCCCAAGCCTCTCCCTGCTCCCTCAATGTGCCAGGAGTGACATGAGTGTCTGAAGTGGCACAGGGCTTATAGGCAATGTTTCTTCTAAGGTTTGGTGGCTTGTGTGTAAAACTTGTGTGTGAACTCATGTGAGAGAAATTATTGAAATTTCTAGAATAATGAAAAATTAATAAAAGTTGTTGTTTTTATTAATAAAAAAAACCTAAGCTATTTAGCATTTACCCAAATTGCTATACAATCAAAAGAAACTAATTCATGGGTTTCAAATAACCCAAGACCAAAGTTATATTCAATCTGGATCCTAGTTGTCACATTTCTACTTAATACCCTCATCTTCTGTGCTCTACATGCAGGGTTACAGTTCACAGGGAGGCCAGCTAGTTATCATTGACAGCATTTAAGCGGTCTTAATGGTCCTAGAGCAATTTTCCTTCTAAGGATTGGGATGTCATAAGCAAAAATTTTAGTTTGTGAGCAGAAATTTTGCCTTATGGTAACTTATGTGAGTCAAGACTTCAAAGAGAAACAGCTGGATTAGAATTGATATGCAGAGTTGATTGTGTGAAACCAGGACTAGGGATTCTTTTCCCATTACAACAGGTGATTTGACTTCACCCATATCTATGTGCTGTTTCCCAGTGTTTGAATCTTAATGATTGCTGTTACTGTATGATCTGATCCCATGTATTATGCTCCCCTGCATTTATTTTCATCCCATTCTCTAAGTTTCCCCCATCTTCAAAGCATCTGACAAAGTTGGATTTCACTCATGAAAGCTCATGCGATAGATAAATCTATTAGTCTTTAAGTCCCACAAGACTCCCTCCTTTTTTTGTACAAAATAGGCCAATGTATTTATTAAAATGATTGTTTTAAAATGTTTATTTGAAATTTAATTTTTAGAAAGATTTTTAAACTAATTTTAAAAGTTTTTTTTAAAAAAAATGGAGATCAGGAAGGTTAGAGAGAGGGAAGAAAAGACAGCAAGCTGCACGCCTAGGGTTGCCAGATACCAAACCATAGAAAGGAGGACATTGGAGGACACATACACATCTGGGGCCCTGCCTGGGCCCCCTTCACCCACCCAGCCATCCTAGCTACTGCCCCCCCAAATGTTTGCCCCATTGATCACCCAACTCCAGAGAAATCTTCTTAGTCCTTAGGTACAGTGTGAGATTAATTGCAAGAACAACAGCTCAAGCATATCAAATGAATGGCTTAAGTATTGTTCATTTGCACATTAAAGTAACCACAAAGCCAATCCGCTTAAGGAGTCACAAAATTAAGTATTTAATGTTTATATCAATGTGCAAGGAAAATCACACTGCCGAACTCTTACCCAGCTTGATATTTTTACAGGGTGAGTTGCAAATGGAAGCAAACCTCCAAAAAATTTAATGTAGTAATTATGGACAAAATTAAAATCAGTTTAAAGAGTACGTTCCTTCACAGAATTTACTTTCATTGTTTTACACACAGAAGTGCAGGCCCTTGACTACATGAAATATAACAATTTGAGGTGTTGGCTTCAAAAGGTAAAGTAATCTCTATCAGGAGTATTCTCCCCATGACTTGAAATTAGGGGTGTGGTGCAGGAGGTGCTCACTAATTTGGTATAACACTATTATTAGTTGACAACTGGGGGTGAGGTGCAGGAGTGTACAGAAATCCCTGTCTATCCTCAGTTTTGAGCCTCACTGTGTAGTATTGAAAAAAAATCACAGACAAGCTCTTTAAATTTTACACACACAGAAAAGGAGAAATCGGAAGTGAGAGCTGCTGGTTTTTTATGTGCAGACCTGCCTGAAACAAACTTTTACCTAAAATACAAATTTCTAGCCATCATACCCTACTATGTTCATCATAAACCACAGATGGAGATATACATTTTTTTATGATAGCTGACATTTTCTGTTTGCTTTTATGTGAAATACATATCAAATGGGGGGGGGGAGTAGAATTTGATGTTTTTGACTATCAAATGCTCCACACAAGACAACAGCACCTATTCTTAGATGCAATGATTAGTTTTTTCCTAAATATACCCAAGAGAAACACTTCCTAAAAGTAAAATAAAAATAAGCATAGACTATATAAGCAAAAGGCTGCTTGTTTTCTGTGTTTTGATAAACTACTAATAAAGGGACAAATATTGCAATGCTTGCTCAATCAAATTTCCCACTGACTTCATTTAAACTAGAGGATTAGGCCCAGCCCAGCAGCTACTTTAGAATGTAAATACTTCCACATCTGTGTATCTGAATAAAATTTAAGGATACATCTATAGTGGACTAATCTCATCTTGGAAAGAAGAAGCAAATCAGATTGAAGAAATGAAAATCACAAGGATTCAAACCTCCTAACAATCAAAAGTGAACTTTCCTTGACCACTAAACAAAAGACTGTTGCCAAAAGCCAAAGTTCATTAGGAGGAATAAAGATCTGGCTTAGCCAAGCCATTAAAGAAATCTCCCCAGAAACTTTAAGCAGGACAGCAAAGCAGGAAGGGAAGAAGCAGCCACATGTTTGTCTCTGGGCACTGCAGAGACACCATCAAGCTGAAGAAAAGCCCCAGCCCCTCCAAAAAATAAAGTCAAGCCTTCCCCAAAATCAGGTGGAGAGGAAGGGGAGTGCACCTGAGCTGGAGTGTGGAGAGAAGCTAGGGCTGAGGAGCCGAAGCAACAAAGCAAAACGAAACCACCGCCATGGCAGCAGCCAGCCGCCTTCACTTTCAATAGACATGCACTGGCCCAGCAAGGGATCCTTTGCAAGTTCCCAGCTCCACCAGCAGAGGAACACATGCTGGAGCTGCCTGCTTCTATTCTGAGAGCACTGTCCCAGCCTCCAGCAAAAAGCTGGACAACAGGCACTTTTACACCAGTGCCTGGAGGATGGAGGATGGCAGGGCAAAGAGGAGGAGGACATGTCCTCCTTTTTGCCAGAGGGCTGGTAACCCTCCAGGCACTGCTCTGCATCTGAAATCCGAGCAGCTGGCCAGCAGGGAGAGATACAGTCATCTCCCTAAACCCTGAAGTGAGCATTGTCTCAGAGACCGAGCCTCTCAGGGCAGCTGGTCTTTTTTTCTCCACCCTGGCACTGCTGCAGGAGGCTCAGGCTCAGAGATGGCGCTTGCTGTGGGGCTTTAGGAGCTGATGGTGCCTCCTTGCCAGCCAGCCTCCCAGATCCCAGCACTGGTCCTGTGCACTACTGGCCAGTGTGTGTGTGCTGGGGCCGGAGAAGTTGTGCATGGGTGTGCACCCATGCACATTAGAAAGGACCAGTGCTTGTAGGCCATTGAGTGTTTTAGTGGCTGGAATGAGGAATTTGTGGGCATAGACTGTGTTTTAGTGGCTGGTACCCTGGAAGGGGTGGACTTTGGGCTTAGCTAGAGGGCTAAGGTCCTGGAATTGGACTCAGGAGAGGAGTCACCATGTGAAGAACCAGAGCACAGAGCATCTGGAGGGGTACCACTTGAGCTAAATTCCCTGAAAACACCACCAGCAGGTGCCCTCCAGGTGGGTCTGGTGCTGCACCCGCTTACACTGCCCACCTATGCTGGAATGTTCCACCCACCTGTCACCTGACATCTGGTCCTGCCCCCCCATATGTCACTGGCTGTCCTGCCCCCACCCCCAGGGTATGAATTCTGGATCAAGAGGGTGACCTAATCGGAAGTGGGTGATTTGATCCCTCCAAGAACACCTCCCACCTGCTTCCCACCAAAAGGAGCAGGTTTTTTTCTCTGCTGTACCACATTGAATGGGACTGGACCAAGAAGGGCATGTGGTGGAAAAACCTGCCTCAGAAAAGGGCTGCATGACCCTGATTCTTGCAAGACAGAAATTCCTGGTGTGGCATCTGGGGCTGGAAGTGCTTGCTGGAGGAATGGACCCTGACTGCCTGGTGAATGCACACTCACTGCAACCAGTTATACTCAGGAGGCTGGTATGGACGGACCTAGAGGTGGGAGGCATCCATCTAGTGAAGAGGGGGAAGTTGCGGTCCAGGAGTGCGAGACTTAAGGAGGCCAAAGTGGAACACCTGACCAGATGGGTGGAGGGGAGAATGCCACACACGGTGACTTGTTTCAGGTATGTAATCACTTCCAGTGCAGGGTGATGCCTTTAGACATGTGGAGGGGCTGCCTAGTGCACACACGCCCTGGAGCTTGTGTTTGGGCGGTGGGGGCAAATGGGCTGGGGCCTATCAGGGGGCAGACTGAGGGGGGGCCTAGCGGGGGCAGCTTGTGGGCATGGGGTAATTGGGGGTGGGGCCTAGCTGGAAGTGGACTGGAGTATAGGGCTTCAGATCTTTTTGCTATCAGCAACACCCCTGGTTGTGTAGCTGTGCATTTTATTATTTATTTTAGACTGGTAGAAATTTTTCAAACAAATATGTTTTGCTGTTTTCAAATGCTGTACCCCCCTTTTTTCTTATAGGATATTAAAGCACGTTTTAGGTTTATAGTGAGTAGGGTTATAGTTGTAAGTCAGGTTAATTGAAGATTCCCATTACCTCCCAACCTGCCCCCACTCCCCAAAGTTAAGCGCTCCCCAACACTTCATAAAAAAACCTCACTGTGACAAGCACCACGTATACACCACCCCACTCACCCCACTCCCATACCTGTTTTTAAAAAGTTTACCCCAAATCTACCCCGTACCCCACGGGTGCAGTGATTGCCCCCCAAGGTCCTCAAATTTCTGAACCTGCTGGCAGGGTCAAGAGGGTCCTTGGCCTTCATAGAAATGCTTAGTGGGAGTCTGGGGGGAGGGTGTGACAAAATGTTGCTGTGTCGGAAGTGGTGGGGCGGGCGGGCGCGGGGGAAGCTTTTAGCCGCTGTGAATGGAGACCAACCACTGTCCTAAGGATAAATGTTTGCTCCTTCACTCTAGTAATCAACAAGTCCTTATGCTGTTGTCTTCTCAAGCAATTGTGTTTGCAATCCTCTGTGAATTCCTGCCTCCAAGCTCTGTTTCTCTGCTGGAAGCCACACTGAACTGTAGGAAGTCTCTGGAACATGTCCTCCTTGCTTCTGCGAGGCTGTTTCCTTATCTGTCTGAGATGGTCAGCAGGAGTTGGCCACCTGCCCATGAAGGTCCTTTCCAAGAAAAGAAACATAATGAACAAAGTACTTGTTCTTACACTCCTCGAAGTAAAGACATAACAGTTACCAAGGAACATTTCACTCTGACCATCACACAGTGCATACCACAGTTCCTACATTACCTTGTAAATGGTGAGTTAGACGTAGGGGCCATGAGCGCTCCTTTAATCTTATTTCTGGGGATCCAGAGAAGGGAGGTCTCCTGGGAAGTCACAGAATCTGTACCGTATAAGCCAATCTGTGCATAAGGCTACCTGCCCCTGGTTCTGAGCCTCCAAAATAGACAAAACTGGGTGACTCGCATATAAGCCAAGGTTCACCCATGGCCTTGGGCCACTAGCTCCCCACCCTGTGCTTGCTGGCTTTTTCTGGAGGCCCTGACACCCTCCCTTAACCCCAGGCCGTGTTGCTGCTGTCTCCTGCCATCCCTGACACCCGCCAATCCCGTGGTCTGCCGTCATTTTCCCAGCCATCGCTGTTGCACTCCCTAACTCCCGGGCCTGTCCCCCCAAACTCCTGGGAACTGCCACCTCTTCCACTGCCATTCCCGACAACCCCCCACCAATCCCAGGCCCTGCCGCCACTTCCTCTGCTGTCCCCAATGCCCCCAAGCCCCTGGGAACAGCCGCCACTTCCCCTGCTATCCCTGATACTCTCCCTAACCCCCAGGCCCTGCCACCACTATCTCTTGCCATCCCCAACACCCTCCTGAAGCCCCTGATGTTGGTCACACCCCCCAGTGGCTGCCTAAGTCTATCACTGGCACAAGTTGGTGGGCACTGCTGGGGGTGCAATTTTTTTAAAAAGGAAAGCTTGCCAACATTTTTCATAAAGTATTGTCTTTTTCTTCAGAAGCAAATGTTATCAGGGTTTTTTTTTTAATGTAATGTAAAACATGAATATTTATTGAAAATTTGTACACCTCAGCTGGGGGTGAGAGAAGCCCATTGAGATGCAAGGATGCACACTGGTGCTACTCAATATGTGTTGTGTGAAATAGTAGACTTGTGCCAGTCCTGTACATAGCAACATAACAATGAAGTATGGCAACCTAGCCCCACGCAGGGCTGGCCTGACCCATAAGCAAATGAGGCCCTGGCTTGGGGTGTCATTTGCTTATGAGCAGTCTTGGTGCCATGCGAGGAGCAGGGCAGACTGGCCCAAAAGCCAGGCCCCATGCTCCTGCCCCTCCCTGAACCAGTCACTCTACCCATGTGGGCAGAGTGGGCTGGCCCATGGGTAGGGCTGCATTCTCTTGCCCCCACCTCAGGACCACCACAAAGGAGCTTTGAAGGTCAGCCCTTGTGGGCAGGCAAACCCCTGAGCAGGGCCAGATTAATGCAGGAGCTTTAGGGGCTGCAGGCCAGGACTAAAGGCTAATGGAGGATTCTGTAAAAAATAAGGCCCCAGATGCAGAGCACTTCCAACCTGAGCTCTTCCAGCCCCTAGAGCACCATAGGCCTGCACCATGCCACAGCATTGACTCATCTTACCACCAGGCTGTATCCATTCTGCCCCAGGTTGGCGTAAGTGCTCCCAGCCCTTGGAGCACCGTTATGTCAGCCCATGCCTTGTCCTAGTCACAGTGGTATACTGGGGGGGGGGTCCAGGTTGTCTTGGGCAGGGGTGCCTTCCAGGCCCTCCTCAGAGGAACTGCCCCTTGTCACAGACAGCCAGGGCATCCTCCATGTCCTGGCTCCTCCGCTTCTGTGGGCTAGAAGGGAGGCATGGGGACAAGAGACTGTCATGCCGCTCCTCTCAGCTGCACCCACAGCAATGGAGAGTGGAAATCTGGGTCCACAGACCCACCTCCCGTGGCGCACTGCCAGATGCTGCTGTTGCTGTTGTGGGGTGGAAGAAGGAAAATGGCCTACAGATCCCACCCCGCCCTCAGGGCACCACTTCTAGCAGGGGGGACTTGCAAATGAAAGTACACTTCTGCCCTGCCCACAGGCTGGCCAGTGGCCAACTAAGGGCCCCACAAAATTTAATAGCCCTGGGCCCATGGGCTGTGTTCACACAGCCTCCTTATTTCGAAACAACAGAGGTTGTTTTGAAATAAGGTTTCAGCTGTTCACACGACGCACAGTTGCCCAGGCTGCCAGCTGAGCCCGGCGCCCCCGACCCGCTGGCAGTGTCGGCGGGGCAGCCCGGGCTGCTGGCTGAGCCGCCTGGTAGGGGTTCATCCCCCTCCACCCCGCCGGAGGCTGCAGCCCCCTTTCTGGGGCTGCAACCCCCTTTTGGGGTTGCAGGGTGAGCTGCCGCAGCGGCTCACCCCCAGGGGGCTGCAGCCCCCTGAACCAGGCACCGAAATAGCAAGTTCACAGTGTGAACCTGCTATTTCGATTCCCGTTTTTTCCTTATTTCGAATTAACATTTTGTTAATTCGAAATAAGTTGTTTCGAAATGAGTGTTATTTCGATATACGGTTGTTTCGAAACAACCGTATCGAAATAACCCGCTGTGTGAGAACACAGCCATGGTGGCATTAATCCAGCTTCCCTCTCTGTAATGGAAGATGGAATGAGGGCTCACATCCTTTTGCTAGTCATCTCCACTGGGATAGTGTAAGAAATGGGACAGTTCCCCACAACAGTGAGACCATCCTCTCACTTACGTATGCAGCTTGGGATCTTGTCTTTTTTCTCTCCAACCAGCATGCTCTTGTCCCTGTTAAATAGGACACCCCTTTAGCCTTCTGTCACTGGAGTGACCCTTTTCCTCTTTCCACTGGCCAACTACTTCCAACCCTTCTGGCAGGGTGAGATGGCAGAGCAAGGGCCACATTCTGTATCTAGGGGTTCCCAAACAATTTTACAACACCAACCAGCTCAAGCCCCCACTCCTGGGAAATCTTGCACTATTTCCTGGGCACCCTAGAAGGTAATGCTTCCCTGCTCACAAGCACAACTCTGAGTATAGTACATAGAACTTTTTAATGGCAGCATAACAGAAAACACTGAGGCAATCAAAACCAGCACTGCTTTGGAGAATCAGTGCAGGACAGGATTCCCACAAAACCCAATACAGCCCTTATTCCACCCAAGTGTGAGTAGAGAATGTGCCTCACTTCTCCATTATCCTCATACTGACCATCACAGTGGCCATCATATTATTAGCATCTACCTCAAAAAGACAGGGAGGCCATCAGCCCTCCTCTCCAGCTGCCTTCTGTCACGGCTGGATCTGTCCACATCATCCACTGTCCGCTGGCTTCACCCACTGGCTGCTGGCACTGCCTGCTGGTCACTCATGCTCTCAGCTGGCCACTCGCACCATCCACTGGCTTTGCCCACAGGCTGCTGGCACCGTCTGCTAGTCGCTCATCAGTGATTTCAGCTCTTATGTCCAAAGGGGTAGCAGTGTTAGTCTAGTTCAGTAAAACAAACAAACATGGAGTCCTGTGGCACTTAAAGACTAATAAATTGATTTTTTTGCATGAACTTTTGTGGGAGAAAATCCCACTTCATCAGATGCTTTAATGAGGTGGTATTTTCTCCCATGAAAGCTCATGCAAAAAATAAATTTGTCTTTAAGGCTATGTCTACACTTAGAAGGTTAGTTCAAATTAACTTAAGGAGAACTAATTAAGTCAAACTAATAATGATTAGTTGGAATTAAGTTAATTAGAACTACCATGGCCCCATTAGGAAAACCAATTCAGACTAGTATGTCCATGGACAGGACTTGCTAATTCAAATTCGGAGAGGGGCACCGTGGGAAGTGTGGCAGCATGGCCCCTCAGAAGGGCCATGTCACCACCCAGAGCCAGGAAGCGGGGAAAGCATCAGATCAGCCAGGTGGGAGAGAAGGCATGCCCTGCCTGGTGCTGGTGGGGCACAGGGAAGGGACCCTTGTCTCTGGCTTGACCCACGTTTGCTGGGCTCAGGGAAGGGACTCCAATGCCCAGCTCTGGGAGTGCTGGCTGCATGCTGGGAAAAGGCACCCCATGCCCGGCTTTAGCTGTGCTTGCTGGGTGGGGGAAAAGGCGCCCTGCACCAGGCTCCTAGAGTGCTTGATGAGCAGGGGAAAAGGCCCCCCACGCCTGGCTCCTGGTGCTCTGGCCAGGCAGCAGGAAATGCACCCCTGTGTCTGGCTGCAGCTGCCTGCAACCGGGGGCAGGGGTGCATTCCCCACCACCCCGCAACACACCAGGACCCGGGCATGAGGTGCCTTTTCCCCCACCCAGCAAGTGCTCCAGGAGCTGGGTGTGGGGGTCCCTTCCCTGTGCCCTGCCAGTGCTGACAGAGCTGGGCAGGGCAGTTCACATCCATGCATCCAGCCATGGCTACACTTTGCCAGTGGCAGGGAGGGCGCTCCCACCGGGCAATGGGACTGGGGACAGATTGACCCCAGGCCAGATCGGGACCCAGGTGGGGGGTGGTCTTTGGGGCTGCGTGCCCCAAGTACATTCCCTCACCCAGAGCAAGCACTTCTTTCCAGGGTGCCATGCACCCTCGGAGGAAGAAGGTCAAACCACATTAAATCAAACTAACAGTTAGTTCGATTTACCTCAGCTTCACTGGTTTAGTTCAAACTAAGAAGTTTGAACTAATCCTTATTTCAAATTTAAGTGAGGTTTTATAAATTCAAACTAAGCTTTCCTTAATTTGAACTAAGGGAATACCTTCGTTTGAACTATTGAAAGCTAGTGTGGCCATGCATTAATTTGGTTTAAATTAATCCTCATTAATTCAAACTAAATTGTGAGTGTAGACATACCCTAAGTGCCACAGGCCTGTTTGTTTGTTTCAGCTCTTAGAGAGGATTTCAGTCCTCAGTGATTTCAGCTCCAGACTTCAGAACACCAGACTGTTACGCTAATCAAAATAACAAAGGAGACTCCACAAGGAGTCATCAACTGTATCTTTTAACAATGGGCAGGGGTTAAGACATTGCCTCAGGCATTGTTCTTACTCCCACCCTCATGTCTCTCATCTCACAGGAAAGAATTGAATTGAATCAAATCAAATCTTAGGGTTGGAAGGGACCTTGTGAGATCATTGAGTCTAACCCCCTGGGGCTTGAACCCAGGACCTGCTGCATGTTAAGCAGAGGGGCTAGCCAAGAAAAATGGAGTTGCTCGCACTTTCAAGTTCTGTGTGCTGATGAAACAAACAAACCAGTCCTGTGGCACTTAGACTAATGAACATTTTTTGCATGAGCTTTCGTGGGAGAAAATCCCACTTTGTCAATGGGATTTTCTCCCATGAAAGCTCATGCAAAAAAATGAATTTTTTAGTCTTTAAGTGCCACAGGACTCCTTGTGTGTTTTCCTGTATTAGAATAACATGGCTACCTCTTTGGATGTGTGCTGATGGTCACTTTTCCACTAAACAGGCTGAACAGAGTTTATGCCATCAAAGGATAGCATATCATGAAAAGACAATATTTCATTTCCGTCTTCAGTTAAAATGCTGGTATTGTCAGATTTGTGATCAAAGCAGCCCATATACTATTTACCATCATGCCTTGCTCCTACATAGTGAGATTATGCTAATCCCTAATTGTACGCATGCAAATACAAAGCCCATGCAGATCAATTGCCCCCCTTTTAGCTGTTAAGCAAGAGAAGTGCCAAGCCTCTAGACCAGCCTTACATATTCTTCACATCCTTCCTTCTCCCCACATAGCTCCTTCCTGATTCCACCATGAGGCCCCTTTTTTATGTTAACCCTTCCCTCCCTCTCTCATGTTAATGTACTTTTCTGTTGTGACTACTGTTGAACAGTAAAATTCATATTCAATCCTGCTCCTCGTTGGCTCATTGAAGTCTGAGGAGTGACATTTCAGAGCAAGCAGGATGCCATGGGAAGACCCCAGCAGAGGGACAGCATGGATAGTGAGATTTAAGGTAGTGGAAGAGAGGAGCTTTGTTACTGTTCACTGAGTTGTACAATCTGTTGGGGTCTCAGAGTCTCTCTGGGCCAGTGGTTCCCACCCTTTGCTCTGTCATGGCACTCCTTGATATCTTTAATTATTTTGAGCCACCAGATAGTTTCCAAATGACCTCATGAATATTAATATTCCTGTCCAGCTGGCTGAGTTTGGGGAAATGGGAAATATTCTGAGCCTCAGGCCTGGCCCAGCTGACTCTTTCACGCTGTGCCTGACTCATGTCTGCCAGGGGAGTGACTCTCTTCAGCACTTTGCTGAGATCTCAGAGCTGATGGATAAATCCAGGAGGAAGGAGATTTTCCAATTCATTCCCCAGATGGGGAGATTCTGCCAGTGACACCATCAAACCCTCTCCCATGGCTGAGCTCTGCCCCTGATGCTCTGATTCTTTCCCCCAGTGAGTGTGACTCTGGATCCAGACACGGCTCATCCCCAGCTCATCGTGTCTGAGGATGGGAAAAGTGTGAGATGGACAGACAGACGGCAGGATCTGCTCGACAACCCTGAGAGATTCGACTCTGTGTCCTGTGTGCTGGGCCGTGAGGGATTCACCTCGGGCAGACACTGCTGGGAGGTGGAGGTTGGGGGTGGGGAATGCTGGACTGTTGGGGTGGCCAGAGAGTCCATGGGGAGGAAGGGGTGGATCACCCCTAGCCCTGAGGAGGGGATCTGGGCTGTGGGGTGGGTGGGGCAGATGTGGGGGGATCAGTTCCAGGCTCTCACCTCCCCTCGGACCCCACTGCCCCTGAGCCGGGTCCCCAGCAGGATCCGGGTGTGTCTGGACTGTGACCGGGGGCAGGTGACATTTTTTGATGCTAGTGGCAAAGCCCTGATCTTCACTTTCCCACCGGGCTCTGTCCATGGGGGGAGAATCCGCCCCTGGCTCTGGGTGGGGTGGGGATCCCAGCTCAGACTGTCTCCCTGAGAGACCATGAAATCAGCCTTTCTAGCGACTTTCTACCCTGCCATCACTATGACCCTGCAGGCACTGGACTGTCAAACCATAACAAGAAGAAAATGATGGCAGAGGGGAATCCAATCTCATTGCCTGAATGATTTTGAAGCCTGTTTGTCACTCTTGTGTATGGTCCAGGAGGACTCGGGGGGATCCCAGTTCAGTCCCTGTCTTTGAGAGTGGGGGAATAGCCCTGTGTGAATGAAAACCCAAACTGGCTTCTCTAGGTGCAGTTATACAGCTCTTTATGACCTGGAAGACCCCCATCTGCCCAGAGTCACTGGAACCAGGGTGGGTTGAACCAGAGTGAATAGAGGAAAGGAAAAGATAAAGTAAAACAGAATAACCAGAGAGTCCTGGGGAAAAGGTGTAAAATAGTTATGGAAACAATAACAGGAAAACATTCTGAAAAGTGGAACCAGTCACAGACAGTGAAAGGGAAAGGGATAAACTTGGGGAGAAAATGAGGAACATGAGGAGGATGATCTGTGATGGGGATTGGAGAAGAGTGGAAAAGACACAGAAATAAACAGGAATGGGAAATGAGGGGCTATAAAAATTGTGAGTAAAAGTGAACTGTATGAAAAAAAGAGAGAACAAAAGTGAACACAAAAGGGATTTATAAAACTTCACTGAAAGTGAGACTGTAACTCATTAATTTCCTATGGTACTTCCCTGGCTTTGTTATCACAGCAGTGTCATTAAAAAAAAACCTGTTACCAGAATTCATGGGGCTCTTTTCCATTGTTATGGTTATTGAGGCTGCTCCTCAGCTTCTTTTCACTCTGATGGATTTTTACAGTAAATAAACATGAAAGACAACTCTGATTTGGTCTTTTTTTAGATTTTCCAGCAGCAGTTGTTAAGGGCAGAGTCGTGGGATTTCCTACTTGGTGGCACTCCTCTCCAAACCCCAGAACCAAAAGGGAATATCAGCATGTCCCTATGAGGAAAGCTCAGGGTTTACTATAATATGTTACTGTCCAGGCTGTGTTCTTGTCTCCTTGGCAGTGTTAGCTGTCACCTTGATTAGCTACACTGAGGTGAGAGCATCAGTTGTTGGTCTTCATTAGACCGATAATTTATAAACACCGCCTTGTGTTTGCTATCTCATTAAAAAAATATATAAAACCAAGGGGGGTTTTTTAGAACAGATTACCTTAAAACCAACACACGGAAATGGAGAAAACAAGTGCAGAAGTAATTCAGAGTGGCCAGACTTCTTGTACAAAGCATCTTAAGTACTGTGAATGCATGTCTGTAAAAGGTCGCTGGCCACTATGCATGCTACACTGGCCAGAAAGGGACTCAGGTGATGCAGCGTTCAGCATCACCACACCTATTTTTTTAGGTGCCTAGAACATTACAAGACCAACACTGTCATCCACAAAGCCTGTCATAAACGCCTACGGTAGTCTTCCTGTAGAATGAACTGAAACAGGCAGGTGCTTTGAAATTCAATCCACATGCTTGGTAGCAAGCCATCAACACTAGTCACTAGGAGATGCTAACAACAGGATCTGAGCTAAACCCACCCCTCTCTTGAAGATAAGCACCTAAACCTGGGTTGCTGCAGGGAGGCCCTACATTTGCTTAGCAATCCACAGATGGGAACCAACCACCTGAGATGTTTCCTGTGGGAATGAGCTAGGCACCTGTTGCACTCCACACACCATATGGATGGGGGCAGTGATGGTTGTTTTGGTGTTTCTACCTGCTATATAACTTTCAGCCCAGTGATTTGCCCGATTACCTGGAATGCTGGAGACCCCCATTCAATGTCACCTTCTTTGCCAATAGGAGACGCATGATCTGAACAGGGGTTAATCATTATCAAGGCAGGGGTTCTAACCACTGAATTATGCTATAGTCTTTGAGTGGGATTCTTCCATCGTTGTTGTTGCAGACGGTATGCCTAGGGTGAAAATATGAAGGTGACTGGTGCTGGAGGACTGGAACCAGGGGATCCCAGCTCTTAGATGGGCTCCCTAATTGCAGGCCAGCAGGATCAGTCTTATGCTCTGGTCAATGACTAATTAAGCATCAATCTACAGTGGAACAGTCACTGGACCAGAGAGAGACAGAATATCTGTGTAGGCCAATGACCTGGGCACACACCTGAGAGGGAGCAGACTCCTGACCCAATCAGTCTGTTCTCCCTGATTTTGTTATTTAGCCGATGGTAGCGGTGGCAGCTCCCCTCCGTAGCCCTGCCAGGGGGCAGAAGAAAATTTGAACACTCTGGATAGAGGCCTATGCTGATACAAGAGCTTTCTCAGCTGTTCTAACTTGTGTAAGGAATATAGCTCTAAGAAATTTGCCCTGACATCACTAGCTAAATCCAAGGAAAGACTGAAATTAAACTTATTTAAATGTGTAAAACCAGGAGCAGTGACAGTGAATCCCCAAGTTAACATACAGATAAATGTGCACTTGTTTCTAAGAGTTTAGTAAATCATAAAGGTAGCTTTTAGCAGTTACAGTCAGAGATCACAAGCTGGCCCTTGCAGGGAATCCCAGGCAGAGAAAATGAAACTGGTGGACTTGGTGTAATTCAGTCAATAGCAAACAGGCAGGCTGACATGTATTAAAAGTCACTCCAAATCTGAAGGGAGGAGTCAGTAGAGCAGGATGCAGGCTCTCAACCAGGTCTAGATTTGATAGACAGATAAGTGTAGCAGCTGTGATTGGTTCATAAAACCTGACCAATCTAGCTTAAAGATGGTTGCTGGACTGGAATGCTAAGGTCAGGGATTGAGGAAATGACCAATCAGAGCAGCCAAAATCTGAATATAAGGTGGAGAGCTGACAGGCAGAAGTCTGCATTGATGTAATTAAAGACCAGGTGGTGGAGAAGAGATTGTGAGTGTGCCAAACAGCCTGCTCATTTTAAAATAGTATTAAGAATCAAACATAGGCATTTTTGCTTCACATACACAGTTCTAGTTGCTAGGCTAAGCTGCTATCAATGCACTGCTGGCTACAGTTGAGATAATTTATAGAGCAGGGTTGCTTCTGTTTTACTCCAGTTTACTGTGGTGTAACTACAGAGAAAATACATTGAGTGTAGTTTCCTTGTTCCATAGGTGAGCTAATGTGAGTGAGCACAATCTGGCCTGGAAAGTACAGAGGATTATTCTTTGTTGTGTGCAGATAAATACTGTAAGAATGTGTATTTATTGTAGCTGCTACCCATTTTATAGACTTGGAGTTGAGAGAGAAATGCATTACAGGTAAATGAATGAATGAATAGAAAAACAATTTCTAGGGATGAAATTGCTACAAAAAAACAGAGTTTTTAAATACTAATTATAATTACTGCTAATTTGTTAATATTTACTTTCTTGTTTCAAAGCCTTCAACTGGGGTCACATTTTCATTCCCCCCCGGCTATCAGCAAGTGAGAAACTTCTTTGCTTTAGGAAACAAAAGTCTCTCATCACAAGCATGAATGGGCTGGGGCTTTTACAAACAAATCAAAAACAACCTTACAACCAAATGACCAACTAATGATTGTTAACCTCCTGATAAACTTAAATGAGGTTTTAGTGTGCTGTAAATTTACCCATAACACCTTAGCACCAAGCCCCTACTCTTGTAGATTGTGTCATTGGTGTACACTGATGTCCCTGTGTAGCCCCACTGACCCTTGATACAAGCAAAGAGGGGAGAGTGCAGGACCAAGGCCTTAGTGGTAATTTTCCACAAAAACTTCCAGGGTTCAGGATTGAAATTAACCATATGGGCTCCTTCCTATTTAGCAAACAGAGAGAGTCAGTTCCAGAAAGGAAAACACCCATGTGGCGCTGCAGGTGGGGCATGTTGTTAATTAACGGCAGAAATTGAAACCAAACCAGCATTCAGCCTGTACCCTGCACAGAGGGAGCCATGGCTGCAGAGAACCCCGTGGAAAGCCTCCAGGAGGAAGCAACTTGTCCTGTCTGTCTGGATTATTTCAGAGAACCTGTTATTCTGGATTGTGGGCACAATTTCTGCCGAGCCTGTGTCACCCAGTGCTGGGAGAGATCTGATATGGATGTCTCCTGCCCCCAGTGCAGAGAAATTGTGCAACGGAGAAATCTCAGATTCAACAGGCAGCTGGTGAACATGGTAGAAATAGCCAAAAAACTGAGTTTCCAGGCATCAGGAGGAGCAGGCAGGGAGATCTGTGTGGAACACCAGGAGGCTCTGAAACTGTTCTGCGAGGAGGATCAAGCCCCCATCTGTGTGGTTTGTGACAGATCTCGGGCTCACAGAGCTCATATGGTGGTTCCCATAGAGGAAGCTGCCCAGGAGTACAAGGTAGAGTTGCTGTCCAGTCCGATGGGTAATATTTTTGGATTTTAATTACAAGTTAATGCCATTTTAAGGTGTCCAACATAGGTGTAACTGTCATTCAGCTGTGGGTAGCCTTCCTTGGCAAATAAGATATTACATAAATTAATGATATTCCAGACTGGTAGGAAAGGCAGCAGATGAAGATTTTCAATTTGTCTGATGTGGGAAAGTTTTCCCTTAGGAGCTGAATCTTTTTCAAACCCAATTCCAACAAGTGAAATTGAGGAACTTTCTACAAGAACACAAGCTGTTAAATGATCAGTGAGGCTTAAATCATAAAAGGTGCAGGTCAGTGTGAGGTTGCGTCCTTCAAACTGGAAAAGGGGGTTTTGCAAGCTATGCTTGCTGTTGCTGATTTTACCACAGTGTTTCTTATTGTTATTTGTATCCCAGCAGTCACTGCGGACCCTGGCGAGCTCTGACTGATTGTGCTGAGCTGTACACAAAGCAGAATGAGGATAACCCCTTCCTGCAGGGATTTACAATATAACTAAACAAAAGAGAAAAAGGCTGGGAGGGGAAACAGAGGCACAGTCATGGGGAAATGACGTATCAGTGGCAGAGCTGGTTATAAAGACCCTCCAGTGCCCTAACCAAGAGGGGACACATGCACATGAGAGAGAGAGAGAGAGAGAGAGACAGAGTACCCTCCACTGCTCTAACTACTAGGATTTTCCTGCTCCCACAGACACAGAGCAGCGCTAAAAAGTGGCCATTAGGAGTAAAAGATTCCTTGTAAAGATTGGGGCTTAGAAAAGAGATGAGGTTTCCCTCTGGGATTCTAATTTCCTGGGTTGTTTCATAAAACCTCAGATGGTGCTCTGCATTAGAGGAGATCACTGTGCTGAATACTGTGTGGACTCCAAACATCTTGAGTCCATACAAAGAAGGGCTCCAAGCAGTGCTGATCCTTCCAAATGCCACTGGGATTAGATTGGGTTGCAGCAAATTAATTCCCAGGTGTTGGTGATCTGAGTCAGTCTGAACTGCTTATTGTGTGTGTGGGCAAGGGCCAGCCAAACTGACTCCATTAGTCCCAGCATGCAGCCTTTGGAAATCTCCCAGAATCCATGGCTTCTGAGACCTTTGTGGGATAGCTACCAGAAACATTACCACAGAAGGGGTTTACAACACTCCTAGGGCAAACCCCAGCTGTTCTTAACACAAATCAACCAGCTAATGGGGTTTGGCCTCATCACAAGATCCGTTCTGTCCAACCAGTGCAAGCCCAGGTATTCAGGGCAGAGAACCAGTGGAACTGGACTCCTTTGAGAATCACAGCCCATATATCCACCCTGGTGGCTTCTGGGATTGGTATCACTGCGTTTGTAGAACCTTTTCAAAAACACCTTTATTGGCTATGTCTACACTGCCAAATTACTCCAGACTAAGCAAATCTAGTACAGACTAATTTGGCCCTTGGCCACACTAGCCTTTGTCTAGTCCAAAGTAAGAAATTTCTTAGTTCTTAGTTCAGACGAGGCAAATGTTAGTCTGGACTAGTAAAACCTTTACTTAGTCTAGACTAGCCAGTTTAGTTTGAACTAGCTGCGCTTTCTAGTTCAAACTACAAAGTTAGCTTGAACTAGGATGCACAGCTAGTTCGAACTAAAAAGCCACAGTTAATCCAAACTAGCTCAAGGCTAGTCTGAACTAAAAAAGGAAATGTAGACATAACCATTGAGTCACCTCCAGGTGACACCAGCTTCCTGCTGGTTTAACTAAGTGAAGAATGTGTAAATAGTAACTGCAAGGAGTCTGCATATAAAACACTCCCAGTTTCAATAAATACAGATTCATTTCCTTATGTGTCTCATATCTGACATTTAGAAGGGCCCATTGTTGTGCACAATATTGTTGTAACCATGTTGGTCCAAGGATATTAGACAAACAAAGTAGGTTAACAGGTTCCAAAGGGGCAGCCATGTTAATCTAGTTCAGTAAAACAAACAAGCTGTCTTGTGGCGCTTTTAAAGACCAACCAATTTATTTGTCCCATGAGCTTTCATGAGTGAAATCCCACTTCATCGGGGGCTAGAAAATGGAAATGAAGTTACAGTATGGGAGGGAAAGATAAATCCTGTGATTACATATCACTGTATCAGCTCAGATTACTTCAGCAAATCAAACAAGCTGTATAGATTTAAACAAAATGTATCAGAAAGTGGTGCGCCTGAGAGTTACTAATGAAAAACATAGGAGGAGTGCTGTGGCGCATGTAAAGTCTAATGTTTGTGGTGGAAAAACCAGTTTATGTCCTTATTCAGACCCAAGTTGATGGTATTGAATTTTCATATGAATTCTAACTCTGAAGTCTCTTTGAAGTCTTGATCTGTAGCGTAAAGGTGCTTGGGAATTCATACAGATAAGTCAGTTACTGAATGGCTTGGGGGATTAAAATGTTATTCTACTATTTTTGAATGTTCTTATTTCTGATGTCAGAGTTATCTTCTAGGCTATGCCTATATTAGCAAATTAGTCTGAACTAAGCAAGCTTAGTTTGGACTAATTTGTACCATGTCTACACTAGCTTTTGGCTAGTTCAAATTTTTTTAGTTCAAACTAGCCAAAGCTTAGTTCAAACTAGTTAGTTTGAACAGTTCAAACTAACTGCTTAGTTTGAACTTCCTACTTTGGCTAGTTTGAACTAGCATGATGTAACTTATTTAGTTTGAACTAGTGGTTAGTTCAAAGTAGTGGTTAGTTCAAACTAACTTTTAGTTTGAACTAGACGTGCTTTTTTAGTTTAAACTAAAAATTTTGTTTGAATTAACAAAAGCATGGCTATTTCAAACTAACTTCGTACTGCTTAGCAAGTCCGAACTAAGCTTTTAGGTGTAGCCAGAGCTCTAGTGTCCTAACTTCTCTGAGTGAGCGAAAAGCTTTCAGGCTTACACAGAGCTCATTTTCTGGTCTAGGAAAAAGTATGTCTTCCAGACTTGAAGAACAGCTCTGTGTAAGCTTCAGAATTTGGCTCTTTCACCAACAGAAGCTGGGTGAACAAAAGATATTACCTTATCCAACTAATTATCTAGGAGGACTGACTTGTCTTTCGGGTGGAAAAATAGCCCCTACAAACAGACAGTCAACAAAAAAATCACTAAAAATGATTTCTAAAAAACCAAGAGTCCTGTGGCACTTTAAAGACTAACAAATTTTCTTGGGACATAAGCTTTCATGGATTCCAGCCCACTTTGTCAAATGTTTTCATCATTTTTGCTGTACACAGACTAACAGGGCAACCCCTCTAAAATGATTTATGATTTTCAGGAAAAAATCCACGCCCATTTGAAGACGCTGAAGAAAGAGAGAGAAAAGCTGCTGGAACTGAAAGTGACTGAAGAGAAGAGAAGCCAGGAATACCTGGTAGGTGCCCAATGTTGTTCACCTTCCAGGTCACAGAGGTGGAAGGTTTGTTTATTGGTAGATTTTTCTGTGGCCTTGATGAATGTGAGCTTACGTGTATTTCTCCATGTTTATGGGATACTGTGTGTGTGTAGATACGTACATAGGTGTTTGTATCACAAATATTCTTTCTCTGGAGATGGATGACAGCATCTTCTGAACAATCTAAAATGCATTTTAATTAATGAGTTAATCCCTATACTTTGTGGCTTTTGAAAAACCTCTCCGACACTGAACTAATGTTTTCCCCAGAGTGCTGCGTGTCCATGTCTGCCCTCGTTTCTTACATTTTTAAAATCATTTAGTTATTTTTATTTCCCTAACAACTCTGTCATGTAGTGCTGAGTGCTGCTGCTACTGCTCCAGATCTTGATTCTCTACATCTACACAGCCAGCAGCAGTGAGGCTCTGGGGCCAGGCTAAGCAGAGTTTAGCTCATGGACCTCGTAGTAAAGCACTAAAGCTAATTGTGCAGATAGCACTTTCAAGCTGCAGCTGGTGCAGTAGCTGAGGCTCTGAGGTCCACCCTGCCCCTCTTCCAGAACCCAAGTTTTAGCCTGAGGCTCCAGTGTCTGAGCAGCCAATGTTCGTGCGCTAGCACCAGTCCTGTGAGTCAGAGTCTGTTAATCTGGGTTTGGAGGCTCCCTGCTGTGGGCTGTGTAGATGCACCCTCAGCAGAGATTGGTAACAGTGTCTGGACCCCATCAGACATGGAGTTGTACCTTTAAGAGACATTGTGGCCCCATAAAAAACTGTAAAAGAACTCTCCCCCGTCATCACAGAGTGTTGTCAGGTGTCAGGGTGTGAAGACTTGCAAGTTTCCAACCCGGCACCACTGTCCCAGACTGTCACTACAACCAACAGCTCCCTGGAACCAGCAGGGGAGGGATGTTCACCTGCATGATTATACCAGGAGTCACAGGACATTGTCCAAACTCCTGACATGCAGCTAAATTGGAGCCTGACTCTGGCTTGACCCTGGTGTTGGTCCTGACTCAGGTCTGACCTGCAGCACTGCTACCTGATTCTGACTCCAGCCTGGCCCTTCTGTAGTAACCCTTGGGGACGAAGGGGTAAACACTCTGGTCAGTGAGTCCCAGGACAGACAATAGGAACAAAGTGCAGGTTTTTGTATTGGAACAGCAGCCTTGCCTGTTCCTGTTTGGGATGCAGCAGAGCTCCTGGGAGGATCAGGAGGAGGCTAGAGGGGCCTGAGGAAGAATCCAGAAACGTCCTTACCAAACATAAGTTTGTTACTGATCAGGCATGGGTAGAACAAGGAACATTTACTTAGATGCAGTCAGGGTATTTTCTTTGGTTTTGGTTTGTTTTTGGATTTCTCTGTGCTGAGCACATGTACCCCCTCCCCCCACTACCCTGTAACTACCTAAGTTAAATCCCAGAGAAGCAACTCTCTGTGTTTTTTATCTGTTCTTTTTAATTAAAGATTTTACCTTTTAAGCTCTGCTTCTGTGGTCTGAAAGGCAAGAAGTTTGCGTGCATGTGCCTCAGACTGCACAGCCAGCTACTAGAGGGAATTCTGTTGCCCTTCCAGCTGATATTCCAGCTGGGGTTAGTCACTCTCCTGAGAGAGGAAAAAAAGGATTGCAAGTACCTCACAAGAAGGAATTCCTAAGCATGCCTTCCTGGGTTTTCAAGAGGTTTTGTGCATTTGGGTGGTGGCAGCGATGCCATTCCAAGGCCAGGAATTGGAAGCTTTGGAGAGTTTTAAGAGCAGACTTTAAGGCCTGTTGTGGGCCCCCACCTTCTGCACTCAGAGTGCCAGAGTGGGGAAACAGCCTTGACATGGTGGCATAGCAGTGTGGACTTTTTTGAACCAGAAGCACAAACCTCAGTATTTTTAAAAGGACACTTCCCTCCCCCCTCCCCCCATTGGGTAGTGGACATTTTGGGTGAATTTCCCCCCCCCCCTTCTTGTCTATTTTATTCTTTTAAATTTTATCTTTTGCTGCCTGGGGAAAAAGGCATGCAAGGGGTTTAACTGGCAAAGCCAGGGAGTCCAAAACAAGCAGTTTATTTATTTTTTTCTAGCTTTCATGGCAACAGGATAGCTAGGCCAGAGTAGAGCAGGAAAGCAGCCCGCTGAATGTGTTTGCAGCAGGGCAGAGGAGCCATGGAGACACCAGCCCCAGAAGTCCAACTCCAAGGCAGACATGTGGAGTGGGGACGAGGAAAGGGGTGATAAACCCATGGAGGCAGGAGTGGATAGGGGCAGCCGTGTGCCTTCAGTACCACAAGGGCCAAGCTGGGAGGATGTCTTTAAGATAGGAAGATCTCTAAGAGTGAGATGGAGTTCTTCCTAGAGATGAGGCACATAGAAACAGAGAAGGAAAAGCAGTGGCACTTTGAGTTGGAGAAAGCTGAGAAACTGTGTGCTGCAGCTACACTGGCTTCTGCTACTACCAATCCTACCCCAGCTTTTGCTCTCCAACCCAAAAAATACCCAGTGTACCACATAGGAGATGATGCAGAGACCTTCCTAGAAAATTTTGAAAGGGGCTGCCTTGGGTACAGTATCGCCACAGACCACTACTTGGTGAAGTTGAGGCCACAACTCAGTGGACATTTTGCAGAAGTGGCAGCTGAAATGCCAAGAGAAACCATGAACCATTATGATCTCTTTAAACAAAGGGCCAGAATGAGGATGGGGCTCATTCCTGAACATGCCCATCACAAGTTCAGAGCCCTAAGGTGGAAGCCAGGCGTGGCATTCACCCAATAAGCCTACCAAATTGATAAAAATTGTAATGCCTGGGTATCAGGTGCACAAGCTAAAACTGTGGAGGAGCCCTCTCTCTCCTAATAAGGCTGGAACAGTTCCTAGAGGGTGTCCCTGAAGAAATACAAAGATATATCCTGGGTGGGAAGCCCAAATCTATATCAGAAGCAGGGGCAATTGGAGCCAGATGGGTGGAAGTGACAGAGAGGACCCAAACTGGTAGCAGTTTGTGGGGGTCCCAGGAGGGGTGTCCTGAGATGGCATATCGACACCAGGGACAACTCAAGGGCTGACTTCACAGGGAGGAGCCTGTTACAGCACAAGGGAAGCCTCGGGCACCTTCTTACCCCCACAACCCCATTCTCCAGCAACAAACCTCGCTCCAGTGACCAGCCAGCTGGGCAGTGTTTTAAATATAACGAGCTGGAGCGTGTGAAGGTGAACTGCCACAAGAGCACAAACAGAGTGCAGTTCCGTGCAGCGGGATCACACCATGTGCCTGCAGGCCCATGTGCCTCACAGATACCCCCAGAGCAAAGGAAGACCATGAGTGTGGGCAGAAAGAAAGTTATTGCGTGGAGAGACACTGGAGCACAGGTGTCAGGTATCCACCAATCCTTAGTGGACCTCAAACGTATGAATCTAAAAGCTCAGGTAACTGTGCAACCCTTCAAAACAAACTGTTTTGACCTGCCTACTGCAGAGTTGCCTGTGCAGTACAAAGGTTGGTCAGGGACCTGGATTTTTGCAGTCTATGATGATTATCCCATTCCCATGCTGTTGGGAGAAGACTTAGCAAAACATATGAGGCTAGCAGAAAGGGTGGGCACAATCACCCGTAGCCGGGTTAAGCAGTTCTTGACACCTAACACAGTTAGTCAGCCTTCTGCCAAGGCCCAGCCTGTGTTCCCCGATGCCACAGCATCTGAGACCCAAACAGAGGTGGGAGACCTAAAACCAAACCCAACATCTACAACAGCAGCAGTAGAGGCAGTCCTCGATACCCAGCCGGAACGAGAACCAGACCCAGTGCTTGCAGCATCCTCAGGGTCATGGAAGCCAGCATCGCAGGGTGCCACCAGACCTGTACTTGTGGTGGTAGCTGACCCTACACAAAAGGCTGTCTTGGAGTCTGCAACACAACACCATGCACCAGCAGAGAGTGTTGCACAACCAGGAGAGGCACCCACCTTGTCTGCATCTCTTCCAGAGGGACTGAGCCTGAGTCCACGACCCTGGGAGAGCTGAGGTCCCTAGCCTCGAGGGAGCAGTTCCAAGCTGAGCAGGAGGCAGATGAGACCCTCAAGGGCAGGGCCGGCGCTAGGCAGTAAGCAGCCCCCTGCATAACAGGGGGTGCCGGCATTTTGAGGGGCGTCAAAAGGGGACAGCGCCGTGGTGCTTCCTTGATGACGTCACTCATCTGCACCAGCATCATTCTGCTGTGGGGGGGGCGCCACGATCCCCAGTGCCGGGCCTGCTCAAGGGACCTTGGAGGTTGGCACAGAGTGGCCCATCACGTCTCAGCTCTTCAAATAGGTCCAGGTTTGGTATCAAAAGAGGACTTTTACACAAAGAGACACATGGGCACAAGGAGGACTGGCTTCCTCAGAGACAGTCGGTAGTTCCAACTAGTACAGGGGAAAATTCTTGAGCTTAGCCCAGGACCATCCTACTGGTCGTGCTGGGGTGAACATGAACAAAGACTTGTGGGGAGGACCCCTGAAAACCACTCCGGTGAAGGTAACAGGGTGGGGAGGGACTTGCTGGACTTGTGGGGCCAGCGGGCACTTCAGGAGAGAATGCCTGGCCCAGAAAGACAGGGTGAGTCCCAGGGTAGCGACTGAGCCAAAGACACCTGTGGCCTGGAGGAAACAAAACAGATGTTTCTGGTGCCAAGAGCAGGGCCATATAAAGAGACATTGCCTCCTCAGGTTAAAGAGGGTGAAGGCAAGAAGGCCCAAGTCAGCCAGGTCTGGGATGGACAAGAAAGAAAAGTCTATACAGACAGCAGCCTGGGTGCACCCCAGCCGGGAAGAAGGACACCACAGATAAAGCAGTTGAGATGGAGAGGTCCGAGACTGACAGGGGAGCCCAGCTGACATTATGTGCCCTGTAGAGAATATTGTATATTGTACTTTATTAATCCTGTTCTTTCCTGTAGTGAGTTTTGTATGTGCATATTGCACTTTATTAATCCTGTTCTTTCCTAATCCTGGGAAGAAATCACAGCCATTGTGGGTCCAGCTTACACCAGGCTGCCTAGCCACCATCTGTGATTTGGGGGGTCATGTAGTAACCCTTGGGGAGGAAGCAGTTAACACTCTGGTCAGTGAGTCCCAGGACAGCCAATAAGACTGAAGTGCAGGTTTTTGAATGGGAACAGCAGCCTTGCCTGTTCCTGTTTGGGATGCAGCAGAGCTCCTGGGAGGATCAGGAGGAGGCCAGAGGGGCCTGAGGAAGAATCCAGCAACATCCGTACCAAAGATAAGTTAAGTTTGTTACTGACCATGCGTGGGTAGAACAGGGAATGTGTACTTAGATGCGGTCAGGGTATTTTCTTTGGTTTGTTTTTGGATTTCTCTGTGCTGAGCACATGTACCCCCTCACCCCCACTACCCTGTAACTACCTAAGTTAAATCCCGGAGAAGCAACTCTGAGGTTTTTATCTGTTCTTTTTAATTAAAAATTTTACCTTTTAAGCTCTGCTTCTGTGGTCTGAAAGGCAAGAAGTTTGTGTGCATGTGCCTCAGACTGCACAGCCAGCTACTAGAGGGAATTCTGTTGCCCTTCCAGCTGATATTCCAGCTGGGGTTAGTCACTCTCCTGAGAGAGGAAAAAAAGGATTGCAAGGACCTCACAGGAAGGAATTCCCAAGTGCACCTTCCTGGGTTTTCAAGAGATTTTTTGCATTTGGGTAGTGGCAGTAATGCCATTCCAAGGCCAGGAATTGGAAGCCTTGGAGCATTTTAAGAGCAGACTTTAAGGCCAGTGGCTTTTAAGGCCTGTTGTGAGTCCCCACCTTCTGCACTCAGAGTGCCAGAGTGGGGAAACAGCCTTGACACCTTCACATGACATCTGACATGGATTCAAGTTCAGCCTTTGGCAAGACTCCTTATCTTGACTCTGACTCCAGATCTGAGTCTGGCTGTAGTTTCTAACTTCCAAGTCTGGCTCTGACTTTACTAGGCCTGACAGCTCATGTGCTGTTCCCAGCACAGATGTCTTAGGCTATGTCCACAAGAAAAGAGTTATTTCAAAATAAGTCATTTCAAAATAAAAGCCTTATTTCAAAATGACTTATTTTGAACTTTTTTTTTTATTTTGAAATAAGGGACACCCTCAAATCGAAACAGCATGCCCTGTGTATGGACATGCTATTTCAATTCAGGAAAGGGACAGCATGGGAGATGTGGCAATATGGCCCCCTGGTAGGGCCATGTTGCCAACCAATCCCCTGCTTGGCTCTCACCTGGAGTGCCAGGCAGGGGAAAGTTGCCCCCAGGTCAGGGATCCCCCTCCCCTGCTGTTGTTGGGGAGGCAGGGGAGGGAGTGTGGGGCACCCCGGGGGGGCAGGCTATGCCAGCGGGGGCTGCCCTGAAACCAGGCGGCGGGGGAGCTTTGGTGCCTGGCTCTCCCTGCCGCCTGGGCTGCCCTAAGCTGAGCCCGGGCGGCATGCCTCGAGCCCGGGCAGCGGGCAGAGTAGGCGCCTGCACTGGCTGCCCATCCAGCTGCCGCTAGAGCACTGGTGGGGAGGTAGAGCCGGGGCACCCCAGTCCCCCAGCGTCCCTGCCCACTTGCAAGTGGTGGTGGGGGGGTGCCAGTTGCCCAGCCTCTCTAAGGCTGTGCAGCCTGTGGTCAGTTCCAGAGTTGTGAAATTGAGCACAGGCTGCAGAGCCTGCTAGTGGCTGGGGGACTGGCACCCTCCCCACTCCCACTGCTTGCAAGCGGCCAGGGGTGCGCCGGCGGGCATCTCCCCTGGCTGCCTGCAGGCAGCCAGCGGCTGGGGGACCAGAGCACTGGGCTAGCTCTGTCCCTCCACCTAGGCTAGGTGCTTGCTGCCCAGGTAGCCGGGGCAGTGGCAGCCTGCTCTGTCTCCCCACCTGGGCTAGGTGCTTGCCGCCAAGGTGGCCGGGGCAGTGACAGCCCGCTCTGCCCCCCCACACCTGTGCTCTGCGCCTGTTGCTGCAGATGCGGAGCCTGGGCAGGGGGGCAGAGCGGGCTACCACTGCCCCAGCCACTCTGGCAGCAAACGTGGAGCCCGGGAGAGGGGGCAGAGTGGACTGCAACTGCCCTAGCTGCAGGGATTCTGCTGCTCCCCCTGTCGCTGCACCTCTCCTTAGCACCCTGGCTGGGGTGCTGATCTGCTCCCTGGCCAGGGTGCTGGGGGGGGGTCCAAATAACAAAATGTCGTGTGGACCAACTCTCTTTTATTTTGAAATAACCAGTATTATTTTGAAATAAGAAAGACGTGTGGAAATACCCTTAGAGTTCATAGAGTAACTCTCTTGTAAGACTATATTAAAGGCCCTCAGCCTCCATCCATGTTTTTGACCGAGCCTTTCCTTATTTTCTTGACAGAAACAGACACAAACCAAGAGACAGAAAATTTTGTCTGAATTTCAACAACTACAGCAGTTCCTGCAGGAACAAGAACAATTGCTGCTAGCCCAGTTGGAGATAGTAGACAAAGAGATTGTGGAGATATGGAATGACAATGTCACTAAGCTCTCTGAGGAGATTTCCCGACTCAGCATCCTGATCAGTGAGATGGAGGGGAAGTGTCAGAAGCCAAGGAGTGAATTTCTGCAGGTGAGACTGATGAGATGAACCCCAGATTCCCACACCAAGGAGAGAGTGCTCCTGAATCATTAGTGTTGGAGTCCAGCAGTCAGAGATCTTGGTGTAACTCTGTGTGAATTCCTGACATGCGAATGACTCTTGTTCTTTGAAGAGTCATAAAGATGCATATATATTACAGTTGGAAAAGCCCATTGTTTCAGGGAATCCATGGCTTTGGGGGGCCCTTTTCCCCATGTTTGTAAATCCCTTCCATGGAATCCCCAGGGGGTGTCACATGGAATTGAAGCTTTTTCCTTTCTCTTTCTTATCTCTAGGATATCAGAAACACCTTGAGCAGGTATGTGGCTCCCTTTCACTTTAAAAAATTAAGAACACATTCAGTAGCAACGGTTGAAACGGGGGTCAATGGGTATGTTTGCTCTGTCCTGGCCTGCAAATCCTTCCCCTTGCATCCCTCCGCTATGCATCATCTGGCCTTGGCTGCCACCCTGCATGAAGCCTCCATGCCCGGAGAGGCCTCCTCAATGCATTGAATAGCCTGGTCTGCCTCTACCACCACCTTGCCATCTGTCATGATCCCATCCAATCATTCCTCCATCCGCACCACCCTGCCATGAATGATCTTTATGTCCCTCAAATTTTCAACCATGATCTCCCCAATCACATCCATCACGAGACTGTGGAGGTCTCTCTCTCCCTTCGCTCATTCTTCTGTCAGACCCATAGCCACCCCTTTCACTTTCCTCACACTTCACAGCACTGGTAAAAAGCTTGGATAGCATGTTAGGACAGCATCTCTCCCCAAGGGTCTCCAACAAAATGAGTGGGGAAGGTCATGGTTTGGATACAAATCTCTCTGGTCAATTTAATTCTGAGATTCTCACCCTTTTATAGGCGAGTTTGGAATTACCCATTCAATGAAAAAGACTTACATAAATTTTCCAAAGATGTCATATCCCTGGGGGAATGGTTACCTCACAGTTGTGGAGATGGAATATGGGCCTTTTACTGCTGGGGGGCTTGTTACCATCCGCCTAGGGCCATGATGATCAAAAATCTTTCCCACCTGGGGACAGTTTTGAAACTTACGTGTCATAGGATGGAAAGGTGGGGTGTGGGGTGTTTGATTCACCAATGTTGTTTCCAGTGGGCAGATTTCTACAAGACTAACATGAGAACTTCCTGTCTATCACAGCATGGAGGCAAAGGAGTGAATAGGCCATACTCAATTCCCCTTCTCCCTCCCCTCCGTGTCCCAGAACCAGTCTCTCCAGGCCAGAATTGAAGAATCTTAATGGCAACTTTGGGGGAAGTTTGCACTGCAATGGCCTGTGTTGCCCAGCTCTGATCCTGGGAGCAGAGGCCCACAGGGGCCCCTGGTTGAGTGAGCCTCTGATCAGCGTTGGGCAGGGGGGAAAGAAGGCTGCTGTAGACCACAGGCCAGGCTCTGCACTCCTGCCCTGTCCCTGGGTTGGCTGCTCCTCCCCTGGGGCTGGTTGCTGTACTTTGGGATCAGGGCCAGAGCTGCACCGCATGCCAGTTGGCCCTGCTGCCTCAGGGGCAGACCAGCTGGAGCCAGCACAGTGGTTGGAGAACTAGAGAAATGTTCACTTTGGGTCTATTATGGTAGCAACTCACCAGCAAGAACTTACAATGAATCACCCTGTGAAATAAAACACCATGAAATTGTTTGTTTTCAGATGTGAGATGGGGACGTTTCAGCAGCCAGATGAGATTTCTCCTGAACTGGAAAAGGGACTCCATGATATCTCCCAGAAAACTATTGCTCTAACAGAGACTCTGAGGAAGTTCAAAGGTACTGAGAAAGGATCTAGTAGGGGCAAATAGGATTATGCTTCAGAGACTGTGGCATGATAGTGGATCTGGGTCAATGTGTTTATAATTACATAATGAACCTATTTAATTGTCAGATGAGACTGCCACACAGTTGGGATCTAAGAAACTAAGATATTTTAATTAAACCTGTACCAAAAACATGCTTTGCAATTCCCGTTAGTATTAAAATAAAAATTACTCAAGCTTTAAGGCCATCAAGGCTGATCTCTTGCACATTGCAGGCCATACAACTTCTCCCACCTACTTCTGTAAGACCCCTAACCTCTGGCTGAGTTACAGGCATTCTAAAATCAAGCTTTAAAATCTTCAAGTTACAGAGAATCCACCATTTACTGTAGTTTAAATCTGCAAGTGACCTATGCTGAAAAAGAAGTTAGAAAACCCCAGAGTTCTCTGTCAATTTGACGTAGGGGAAAAGTCATTCCTCACCCCAAATGCGGTGATCAGCTGGACACTGAGCATTTCAGCAAGACCCAGACAGACACTTGGAAAAGAGTTCTCCATAACTTAGGCTATGTTCACACCGAGCAGGCTTGTTTTGAAATAAGACGTTTCGAAACAAGCTGTTTAGAAATAACATGTTATTTTGAAACACCTTATTTCGAAGGACAAAAACTTTGTCCTCGAAATAAGGGAGCAAAATAGCAGGTCCACAGCGTGGACCTGCTATTTTGCTTGGGGAGGGGACTGCAGGCACTCACAGGGTGCAGTGCAGAGGGGCGCTGCACCCCACGGGTGCCTGCAGTCCCCTGCAGGCACCCGCCAGGAGAGGTGCAGAGGGGCGCCTCACCCCAGGGGCTTTAAAGCCCCGGCTGCCCCCAAACCTGGCGGCGCGGTCCCTGGCACGCGGCTGGAGCCCGCTGCTGCCAGGGCCAGAGTGAGCGCTGGCCTGGGATTCCCCGGCGCCCCTGCTCCTGCAGGGGACTGCAGGCACCCTCCAGGTGAGGCGCAGCCCTGTGCCCCCCCCCCCCACGGACACCCCTCAGCACCCTGGGAGGAAGGTCACATGTTGTTTCGGAACACTTTGTTCCGAAACAACATGTCTGCACAGGGCTGTTTTGAAACTACTGGTTTCGAAACAACCCTGTTTTGAAACGAAATGGGGTTTAAGCCATTTCGAAACAACGGCGGCCATTTCGAAACAAGCAGTTTGCTTGTTTCGAAATGGCCATGCGTCGTGTGGCCATGGCACTTCTTATTTCAAAACAACCCCTGTTGTTTTGAAATAAGAAGTGTGTGTGAACATACCCTTAGAGTCCACCACAAGTAGTGGCCCAGTGCCAGCCACTGGAGATATTTGCTACTAGGCATTTCATATAGAAAGAAGTGCTGGCTAGTTCCTGGAGAATATGCAAATCATGGCAGATTTAACCAATGAAGCTTCAACAACACCTTATAACGTCTGACATACTTGTACACATCTGAATTATACATTTATTAGTTATTTTCCAGTTACCTCTGAGTATCATGAATATTACATATCTGATGCAATACGCATACATATACTTTTTAATTGGTAGGGCTTTGGCTGTCCAAGCTATTTTTATATTATTGTCAACTATTGATTGGTCTGTTGCCACTGATTACACATAGGTCACTTTGACCTTTGCTCTGTGTAGGTGTTTTTGGACTTTGCTAACTGCCCCTTGGCAGTACTTTTGGGTGTCTCTTGTCTGTAAGCACATTGTGTGGTCAAAATGTCTTTGTCCCATAAAGCAACTTATGAAAACATCACTTAATTCCAAAGTCACTTCAGCCAATTTTTCCCTTGTGTCAAGCAAAGTGCTAACCAGGTTACCTTAAACACGCTTCAAACACGCCCATCACCAGCAGACTTGGCTTGGCCTTTCCCAGCTATCTCTCGGGAACCAGCCAGAGCACAGCTCACCTACCACTACTGCCACAACCTGGCAGCACTCAGAGCTCCAGTCAGTCCCTGTCCCAAGTCTCTGAACCAAGATGCTAGCCCCACTGCGCAATCCCATTAAAACAAAGCTGGAAGGCAACAGGCCCCTCTCCTCAGCCTGGGGCTCTTCAGTTTTTGCTTCTTGGAAGAATCCTGCTCACTGAGCTTAATTGGGCTAAATTAATCTGGGGATAAATTCATGGGAGTGGCATGAACTCAGCTTCATAGGCGCAGAACCTGATCCTGCACCCTGAACTGGGGGCATGCAAGGTTTGCAGGAGGGACTGAGAGCTCAGAGCAGCCTTCCAGACTTACAGACTTCCCTCTTGGGCAACTGCCACTTGGCTATCCTTTTTATTATGTGATTTTACTTCCTATAGGGGCCTGACAGTGGGCCTTCACCTAGGGTTCCAGCTAGCCTAAGGCTACCTCTGGAAGGAGGTGCCTGAAAGATAAAGGAAACAGAAGATTCTTCTTTAAGCACTGCTCACGTCATTCAGATACAGGTGTGTAAGTGCCACAGCTCACAGTAGTCCGGAAAGTCTTTTAGCCCTTGCCTGTCAGCTCAGGGTCAGCAGTCAATGCCCCCTCGATGCCATGACAGCAGCTGTATATGTGACCCTAACCCTAACCCTCCCAGTTCCTTTCTGCCCTCAGCGATGATACTGGAACAGCCCATCCTTGCTTTAAGAAAGTGCCTGTCTGAGTTATTCATTCTCTGAAATCAATAATCTTCTCAACATAGTGGGATTCAGGCTTTGTGCGACCTTCTGTAAGGCATTCCCCATCGACAACCCACATGAGAAGTGACTTCTGTGCCTCAGTGAGTCACACCTGGCTGATGATTGCTCTGTATGCAAGTCCTTCAAATGGAGGACACTCAAAGACAGGGAGCAAAGGCTGTGCAACCTTGCCCAAGAACAAGCTTTGCAGCTAGTGCTGGATACGTCTGATGTACCTGCCCGACACTGCTTTCCAGCTAAAAATAAAAAGCCGCAATTGGCATCTGATTCATCACCACCACAGCACTGTTTAACATCACCTCCGACAACACCACCTCGAGTGATGGGGCCGGAGTGCCTCTGTGTCTTTGACTCTGGAGGCCTTTGTGGCTGCAAAGGCACTGCTCCAATTACTGGCTTCTGCACCATGGAAATCAGGCTGGTCTAAGGGTAAGCTGGCACTGTCCTCTAAGGAATGGATGTCCTCCTCAAGTGACTTGGCACCAGCACCCTCATCACCAACAGAATCCTCCCTGGCACTGCAGAATGGTACAAGCATGCAGACCCAGCTCAATCCCAAGAATGGATATCGCTCTTCTCCCAAATCTTCTTGCAAGCCTTCAGTAGCATGCTCACAGGGATCCAGGAGGGTGAGATCTTCCTCCCATGATGAACTGCAGCACCATGGGTCCCTGCTGACTCCATCGCTGACTCCCTGAGTAGAGAGACTGGTGGGAAAACGGTGCCACAGGTGCTCCCCGACTCCTCTGCGCTGAGGAGACTCACTTCCTGTTGCCTCAGTGCGGACTCCCTTGGAACCGACTCCATCACCACTGACCCCACCGGTACTGACAGGTCAAAGGAACTGATCCAGGAGCAACTGGTCTAGCACTGATGGCACCAGGAAGGAGAGAGGCTGTTCCCGCCCTCTTCTTGTGAGTGGTCCCACAGATGGCTGGAGTAGACGATCGATGACAAGCCCCCTTCACCTCAAGCCTAGGCACCACCATCGACCAGAACTCCTGACTCTTTGGAGGCTTCAGATGATGAACCTGATCCAGACACCACTTGGTGCAGCAGATCACAGGTCCCCTCGTCATCCTCCCTGGATGACGTACCCTACCAGAGGACGCTGGCATACAGGGATGATCTTCATACTCAACAGGAGCTGCTGAGAAGTACAGTGGTGAACCTAAACCTGGACCTGCAGATCGTCAAAGAGGAATGTGATCTCCTCTTTGATGTGGGGGATGCAGCCCACCTGCAAAGGTCTCAGTGCCCCTCTATGAAGAGGTATACAACACTGTGAGGGCACGATGGCAAGCTCCATCATCTGTCCCTCCCACCCCCATATCCAAGGCCACGGATTGGAGATACCATGTTCCATCAGACAAGTTTGCCTTTCTGTTCCACCATCCCACTCCAAGTTCCCTGGTAGTGGACGCAGTTAACCAAAGGGAGAGACAGGGTGCACCAGCTCCACTGCCAGAAACAAAGAGGCAAGAAGCTAGACCTCTTTGGTAGAAAGGTTTAGTCCACTTTAGCCCTCCAGTTATGAGTAGCCAACCACCAGACCCTCATGGGGAGGTATTTCTTCAATCTCTGGATGGCCATTGAATGCTTTCATGACATAGTCCCAAGAGAGCACCTTAAGGACTATGACACTGTGGTTGAGGACGGTGTCCTGGCCTCCTGGGATGCACTGATGACCTCCTGGGATGCCTCTGATACAGCTTCCTGTAATATGGCCTCTGTGGTGGCAATGAGGTGGTCATCCTGGCTGCAAGGGTCTGGCTTCTGAGAACAGATGCAGCTAGCAATTCAGGACCTCCCTTTCGAGGGCAATGTGCTGTTTGCAGAATCCACAGACTCTAAACTACATGGGATGAAGGCTTCTAGAGCCACCCCAAAGTCTCTGGGTATGTACATGCCCCTAGTAACCAGGGATTTGTTTAGACCCCAGCAAACACAGCAGCAATCTCAGCAACTGCAACAACCACCCCAACCACAGGGGTCATACTCCAGGTCTTATCAATAAACCCAATGGCAGTATGGGGGTCTGGACAGGGAGAAGACCCGGTCAGGGAAGGGCCAAAGACCTCAGCCCACCCAGACCGACTGCCAGGGACATGGCCCCTCCCAGCCTGCAGGCCAGAAACAGCGGTTTTGATGGTCATCCAGGGGAGGTCATACCACGACCCAATCCCTGGTCTTCAACAACCACCTGGCCCATTCCTTCACCACACAAAGGGTACTCCATACAACTCAAATCCATGCCTCGAGGCAGAAAACCACCCCCTCACCCAAACCTCGGGAACCCAGAGCTCGATCTGGTACTGGAAAGGGATTGCGAAAAGCTGCTCTCCTTAGGGGCCATAGAAAAGGTCCCAAGGAGACAGGGGGGAGAGGGGTTTTATTCACGGTATTTTCTGGTTCCCAAAGCAAATGGCGACCTGAGGCCCGTTCTAGACCAAACACATAAGGAAAATAAAATTCTGCATGACTTCCCTGTCACAAATCCTTCCGGCTCTAGACCATTGGGATAGGTTTGCAGCCCTCCATTTAAAATATGCTTCTTCCACTTAGCAACAAGACTCCATCACAGATGCTGGGGGCTAGGGAGCATCTAAAAGGAAGAGATGTGAACTGGAAGTGGTTCCCTCCCACCACAAATCTGAGGAATCTTCTATTCTATTCTATGAAGATGCCTCAGATTTGTGGTGGGAGGGAACCACTTCCAGTTCACATCTCTTCCTTTCAGACTCTCCCTCGCCCCCAGCGTGTTTACAAAATGCATGGTAGCGGTTGCAGCACACCTGCAACTGTGGGGATTAAGAATCTATCCCTACCTCGACGATTGGCTAATAAAAGGGAGATCAAAATATAAGGTTTAATACAGCATCAGAGTAACAAATCAGCTGTGCGAGTACCTGGCGGGCTGTGCATAAATTGCAAAAAGTCAAAACTCTCCCTAACCCAGAGGATAGAGTTTATAGGAGCCCTCCTAGACTCCATAAATAAGAGGGCTTCCCTGCCCCACTCAAGGTTTCAGTCCATCTACACCATCATTTTGGAGCTGCAGAAAGCCCAGGTAACCACAGTCAGACACTAGTTCCAACTCCTGGATCACATGGTGTCCTCTACCTCTGTGATAAGAATGGCGTGCCTGAGACTGGGGCCTTTTCAGCTCTGGCTAGCCCCAACCTTCCACGCCCAGAGGCACCCCCTGGACGAGGTACTGACAGTCTCCTACAATGTCCTGGAGACACTGGAAATATGGTAGGACCCACTCTTTTCCATGGGGGGCATTCCCTTTGAGGCCTCAAAGCCTACGGTGACCCTAATCACCAATGCATCAGCCATGGGTTGGAGAGCCCACATATCGGGGGGACCATCCACCCAAGCAAACTGGTTCTCCAGGTACAGACTCCTACACATAAATGTGAAGGAGCTCAGAGCCATCTGCCTGGCCAGCAGGATCTTTGTGGACCAAATAGAATGGAAAACAGTCCAGGTCCTGACAGATAACACAGCTGCCATGTTTTACACAAACTGTCAGGGGGGTGTTTGCTCCCTGGCCCTCTGTAACCAACCTGTGCGAACTGGCCCTGAGGCACAATTTTACCCCGGTGGCAGCTCACCCCCCAGGGATAGACAACATTATAGCAGATTCACTCAGCAGAACATTTCTGTCCCACCACGAATGGTTTCTACACATAGAAATGGTGTCCCACTTAGCCAACGGGGGGGGAACACCCCAGATGGATCTATTCATGATGCATCAGAATGGGAAGTGTTGCCACTTTTGTTCTCTCAGGGGTTGAGACAAGGGCTCACTGGTGGACACCTTTCCAGTTCCATGGCGGGGCCCACTAATGTATGCGTGCCCACCAATTCCTCTGCTATACAGGGTCATCCTGAAGATAAAAAAGGATGGAGTAGACATGATATTAATAGCCCTAGACTGGCCCAGGCAACACTGGTACTCAGTCCTATGGAACCTATTGATAGACACTCTGTTCCGCCTTCCTCTCCGGGCGGACCTGTTAATGCAGGACTTGGGCCAGCTGTGGCACCCAAACCCGGGAATGCTTCACCTAACAGCCTGGAGGTTGCGCGGCTGAATGAGCATGAGAGACTGTGCTCAGAGAGAGTCAAAAAGATACTGATAGGTAGTAGGAGGCCCTCTACCAGGGCTACCTATACTGCCAAGTGGAAATGCTTCTCCCTCTAGTCTAAGGGAAGAGGCATAGTACCAGAATCGGCTCCCATTCACTCCATTCCTGACTACCTTTTGGACCTCAAGGATAAGGGCCTGTCAATCCCCACTCTAAGGGTCCATCTAGCAGCAATCTCAGCCCTGCATGATAAGGTGGAAGGGGTCCCAATTTTCTCCCACCCTACCTCCACCAGGCTTTAGAAGGGGATCGAGAGAATCTACCCACAACCTAGAGATGTGGGACTCCACTGTTTAACAGAGCCTCCATATGAATCCTTGGACTCATGCACTTTGCTGGTCCTCATGGGGAAGGTGCCTTTCTTGGTAGCAATAATTTAGGCAAGACAGGTCGCCAGACTGGGGGCCCTTTAATCAGAACCTCCCTATAAGTGGTTCTTTGCTGATAAGGTTGTACTACGCCCACATCCATCCTTCCTCCTGAAGGTGGTGTCCCTGTTCCACCACTGTTTTCTCCAGACTCTCAGGTTATGGAAAACCAAAGGAGGTGACATACCCTGGACGTCAGAAGGGCACTCCTAACATACATTGAGCTCACACATCCATTCCGCAAGACCTCCCAACTTTTTGTTGTGGTTGCACAGCAAAAAAGAGGACAACCTCTGTCATCACAGTGCATTTCCAAGTGGATTGTGAACTGTATTAAAGACTGCCACCGGAGGTTGGTACACCCTTTCTGGGGAGAGTCAAGACACACCCGACAAGAGCCCAGGCTTCCTCAATGGCCTTCCTTGCACAGGTCCCAGTCCAGAAGAGCTGCAAAGCAGCCACGTGGTCGTTGGTACATACCTTCATGATGCACTGCGCAATCATCCAACAGGCAAAAGAGGATGCCATGTTGAGCAGAACTGTACTTGAAGTGGGTAAGCTGTAACTGCCCACCATCCTGGGTATGGCTAGCAGTCACCTTGTAATTGAATGATGAAGCACTTGCAGAAGAGTGGTGGCTTACCAATGTAACCGTTCTTCAAGATGGGCTGCTCACATACATTCAGCTCCCTTCCTCCGTCCCTGCTAATTAGAGTTGGCGAAAAGAAGGGACTGGAAGGGTCAGGATGAAGGTCACGTATATAGCTGTGGTCGTGGCATGGAGGGGGCATTGGCCACTGACCCTGAGCTGAGAGGCTAGGACTAAAAGACTTTCCAGATTACCATGCGCTACGGCATGTAGACACCTGTAACTGAATGTATGTGAGCAGCCCATCTCGAAGAAGGACTGTTACATCAGTAACCCATTTTTAGAATAGTTTATATTAAATATTTCAATGTGTCTCTGGGTATCTCTGTCCGTCTCTCATAATTATAACATAGCTATATGAGTTAAGAGAATGAATGCTGTTAGAAAAAGAAAAGCCTGAAATCTCGTGACTTTTTTTTCCTTATCTAGAGACTCTGCCATCTGCATTGGAGAGAACAAGAGGGGAATCCCTGGGATTATTCACACAGGGTGAGTTTGCAGGTGGAAATTGTCTTTGAATTATGAGGAAAGTCCAGTGAAAATCTCTCCATGAGATTGTAGCTAAAACTACCAAACAAACAAAAGCGACCGTGACACACACAGTCCCAGACATGAGACAGAGACAGTGAGAGATGCCTGGCTGGACTCACAGACAATCCTGACATCACTGTTAGGTCATTCTCAAACTGATGACCAGAAACACTAACACTGAGCAGCCCCTGCAAACAGAGCTCTCCCCTAAGGGCTCACACATCCCTCTCCTTTACCTCACTGCAGAGGTTTCCCCATCCCTCTCCTACATCCTCCCTTTCCTCTGGGCAAAGGGAGGCTCTACAATCGAAGCTGGTCATTGCTTCCTGGATAGAGGAGCTGCTTGCCTCTGATTGCTGGTATCGTCTCCCTTTTCTCTCAGCTGGGGATAGGGCTATCCCACCCTGTTCTCTCTGGTCTTAATTAGCCCTGTCCCAGTGCTGAATCTTCATCTCTGGTCCCCAGCCTGAGACTGGAGGACATAATTAGAGGAGGAAGTTTCCCACTGGTGTTTAAAACCGTTACCACCCTCCTCTGCTCCCTCCTCATTAAAATCTTCTGACCAGTGGCATACCGAGGGTGTCAGACACCCAGGGGTGAATGCTGCATTTGTGCTCCCTGCCCCCAGCTGCCCTGTGCCCCTCCATGTTTTGCAATGCCCCCATGCAGGTCACAAGGCCCACAGGCCCACCCTCCAGCTGCTCTGGGGAAGCAGATATGTATCTTGGGGGGGGGGGCTGCAGATGCCCACCCACACTTACCCATCCTGGGGCAGCAGCCTTACAGCCTGGCAGAGGGCAACTTCACCCTTTCTACCTGGAGAGGGAGACTGGTTTGGCCTTTCGGGACATGTGAGAGGGTGCTTCAGGGCGCCTGTCAGTACCCATTGCATCTCCTGTCCCCTAGGAAGGTCTGGACTACCCTCTTCTCAGAGCTGGACCAGATCAAGGGCTTTGGGAGCTGAAGCCCCAGGCGCCTTCCAAGATCCAGCTCCATTCAGACTGACACTACACTGCTACAGTCTGAAGGGCGCTGGGAGGGGGCCTGACCAGAGCTATGGGGGCCAGCTGGCCTACCCCAGGGGGGTAGGTGTGTGGCCTCTATTCTCCAGGCAAAGAGGTGGGATTGGCTGGGCATGCTCCAAACTGGCCCTTCAGGGCCCAGCGTGCTGCACAGCAGCCACATGCTAGTCTGCTGTGCCCCCTGGGGCAGACCAGCTGGCCAAGGGATGGGACAGGAGCACCACAGATGACAGTGTCTGGTCCCAGGTCTTCATCTCTCAGCACTGTCTGGGCCCCCTTCAACACCCTGCCATCAGACTAGGCAGCATGGTGAGGTGGGGGGGCGGGTGCCATGAAATCCAGCCCTGGGGTGGCCAGTCCAGCCCGCCCTACATCCCAGCACCTGGGGCTTGGTCCCCCCTGCTCCGTCCTATGGTATGCCACTGTTTCTGATGTCTTCCTTGCTGTGTCTCTGACCCTGGGAATGGAGCAGCCCTAGCAGGGAGAAGTAGAGAGCTAAAGCCTCTGCAAACAAATGAGAAACCAGTGAAGTGTCTCCCATTACGCAGGCTAAGGAATCACAGTGACAGCTCTGCTCAGTCACAGGTGGGTGCCCAGCAGAGAGGAAGATCCCCAGGGTCCAGGACTGTCCCAGCCAGAGCAGGGCAGCTGGGGAGTGTGAGATTTGATCCCAGCCTCACCTAAGGCTGAGCTCTGCCCCTAATGCTCTGATTCTCTCCCCGCAGTGAGTGTGACGCTGGATCCAGACACAGCTCATCCCCAGCTCCTCCTGTCCAAGGACCGGAAAAGTGTGAGATGGGCAAAGAGATGGCAGGATCTCCTCAACAACCCTGAGAGATTTAATGCTCTGTACTGTGTCCTGGGCAGTGAGGGATTCACCTCAGGGAGACACTGCTGGGAGGTGGAGGTGAAGGTGGGCAATGGTGGGTACTGGGCTGTGGGGGTGGTCAGAGAGTCTGTACGGAGGAAGGGGGGGATCCGCATTAACCCTGAGGAGGGGATCTGGGCTGTGGGGTGGTGGGGCGGGGATCGGCTGCAGGCTCTCACTACCCATCGGACCCCCCTACCCCAGAGCCACGTCCCCAGATGGATCCGGGTGTGTCTGGACTGTGACCAGGGGCAGGTGATGTTTTTCACTACTAGTGACATGGCCCCGATTTTTGCTTTCCCACCTGGCTCTGTCCCTGGGGAAAGAGTATACCCCTGGCTTGGAATCTGGGACAGACACACCCAGCTCCAACTGTATTCCTGATACATGGGGGGTAGGCAGAGCATCCCATTGGGGACCCTGAAATCAGCCCCTGTACCCTCACACATTCTAGTCTTTATGACCCTGAGGTTGATTATGTTCAGCATCTTCATTAATGATCTGGATGATGGGATAGATTGCACACACAGTATGTTTGTGGATGACACCAAGATGGAGGGAATGGTGGATATGCTGGTGGGTAGGGTTAGGATTCAGGGAGAGCTAGGCAAATTAGAATATTGAGCCAGATGAAATCTCATGAGGTTCAGCAAGGACAAGTGCAAAGTCCTACACATAGGATGAAAAAATCTCACGTACTACTACAGGCAGAGGACCCATCAGCTAAGTAGCAGCTCTGTAGAAAAGGACCTGGGGGTTATGGTAGACAGGAAGCTGTATATGAGTCAACAGTGTGCCCTTGTTGCCAAAAAGGCCAACAGCATATTGGGCTGCATCAGTGGGAGTGTTGCCAGTAGATCGAGGAATGTGATTATTCCCCTATTTGGCACGTGTGAGGCTGTATCTGGAATATTATGTCCAGTTTTGGACTCCCCACAGCAGAAAAGATGTGGACAAATGAAAAAGAGACAAGGGGAAGGCAACAAAGATGAATAGGGGGCTGGGGCACATGACTGACAAGGAGAGACTGAAGAAACTAAGCTTATTTAGTCTGCAGAAGAGAAGACAGAGGGGTGATTTGGTAGCAACCTTCAACTGCTTGAACGGGTGCTCCAAAGATGAGGGAGCTAGGCTATTCTCAGTGGCGACAGAGGACAAAACAAGGAGCAATGATTTCAAGCTGCAGCTGGTGTGCTTGAGGTTGGATATTGGGAAAAGCTTTCTCACCAGGAGGGTGGTGAAGCACTGGAATGGGTTGCCTAAAAGGTGGTGGAATCTCCATCTTTGGAAACTTTTAAGACCTGGTTAGACAAAACCCTGGCTGGGATGATTTAATGGGAATCATCCAGCTTTTTGCAGGGGGTTGAACTAAATGACTTCATGAGGCCCCTTCCAGGCCTAATATTTGATGATTTCATGCCTCCTGACTTCCCGTCAATTTTTCTACCCTGCCATGTCTGTGACCCGGCAGACTGTGTGGAGTCTCAGTTCTCTGAAACCACAGAGATCAGGTAGAAATGGAAGTAAAGAAGCCAGTCTACTGTCCCAAAGATTTTGTAGCCTGTTTGTTGTGCTCATCTATGGCTCAGGAGGATTTGGGGTCCATGTATGGTGTATCTCAGAGAGGTTCTGACTCCTCATTTTTAACTGTAGGGTTACAACACTGTGAGAGTGACTGGGGTCAGGATTGGTTCAACCAGTGCAAATAGAGAAAGCAAAAGGAAAAGATAAAGTAAAACTGAATAACCAGAGCATCCTGGACAAAGACTGTAAAACAGCTATAGAAACAATGAGACGAAAACACTCTGAAGAGGGGAAACAGCCAAGGGCAGCAAGTGGGAAGAGAGAAACTCAGAAATAGAATGGAGAATTAATGGGATAGATCTGTGACAGGGATCAGAAAGTGGAAGAGATACAGAGAAATAAACAGAGGATGGGAAAGAGGGTTAGAAAAATGGTGGATAAAAGGAAGCACAAAAAGGACAGAGAGATTTATTAAATGTCACTGAAGATGAGTCTGTTACTCATTTATTTTCTGTTACTTCCTTTATTTTGTTATTGTTTCAGTGTGATTAAAAAACCCTGCTCCCAATACCTGTGAGACTCTTTTCCAATGGCATTGTTAATGAAGCTGCTTCTGAGCTCCCTTTGATTCTAACAGGTATTTGCAGTAAATAAAGCATGCCAGACAATTCAGACTTTTTTTGGTTTTGGTTTTAATTTCCTAGCTGCAACTGCTGGGGGCAGAGTCAGGAGGGATGGGGGCCTGAGAAAAGACCTGGGGCCTGGGCCCTACATGCCTCCCAGTCCCAATTTGGGGCCCAGACCTGATCCTGCCTGGAACACCGGGCCAGAGCTGGGGCCAGGAAAGACAGCCAATGCCATAGGTGGCCCGGTCTTGGACCCCCCAGCCAAGGAAGACAGCTGCTGCCCAGCCAGGGATGGGGCTGGAGAAGACAGCTACCACTGCAGGTGACCCAGCAGAGGACCTGGGGCACTGGTGCTGGGACTCAGGGCTCGAGCCCCACAAGCCCAAAACCAGCAACACCATTGGGCAGAGTCATGGGGTTTGCTTCCCTACTTGATGGTGTCCCCCCAGCACCAACAAGGAATATTCCAACATGTCCCTGTGATGAGACCTTTACTGTGAGATCCAAAGGGGCAGCAATGTTAGTCTAGTTCAGTAAACAAACAAACAAGGAGTCCTGTGGCACTTAAAGACTAACAAATATATTTATTGCATGAGCCTTCAGGGGAGAAAATCCCACTTCAGACCCCATCTTCAAAGCATTTGACGAAGCAGGATTTTTCTCCCAAAAAAACCCATGCAATAAGTATGTTCATTAGTCTTTAAGTGCCACAGGACTCCTTGTTTGTTTGTTTTACTGTGAGATGTTGCTATCCAGCCTGGGCTCTGACTCTTGCGCTGTCTGTATCTATAAGCTTTACTTCGGGGAGAAGTCACCGAACACAAGGTGCTGACTCAGCTCTTTGTTTCCAGAGGTACTGAATTTATTCAAAGGTAGCTAAAGATGCATGAAATATGTTGTTCACATTTCTTTTTTGCCCATCAGCAATTGCTGTGATGTCCAGGAAAGTCTCATGGGATGGGACTGGTTCTGAGAGAGACTCTTTGGGTGTTTATCTACATGGGGATGCAGGTCCCTCCCTCTCCTTGTACAGTCTGTGCATACACAAGGCTAGTGATGGTTTCACCTGAGTGTAACTGGACAAAAGGAATTCTGTGGGAGGCTGCTGGCTGGTGGTTGTTTAGGGATCACCTCAGCTAACTACACTGAGATAAAAGTATCACTTGTCTCATTTGCACTAGGTATTAATAATGAGATCACTGCCTCATGTTTGCTATCACACTGAGAAAACCCCCTCTTTAATTGGTGTTCCTAAATGAAATCCAAATGGTGATACAGGAGACACCTCACTCCTGTCCAAGGCAGTGCACTTGTTTT
Organism: Podocnemis expansa; assembly: GCA_007922195.1. Classification (NCBI taxonomy): domain Eukaryota; kingdom Metazoa; phylum Chordata; order Testudines; family Podocnemididae; genus Podocnemis; species Podocnemis expansa. The sequence continues at coordinate 276,469 of ML682221.1, forward strand.
CTGGGAACCTTCTAACTGAATTGCCTGTGAATGAGAAAAATGAAGAGACTTATCTCTTGTACACACGAAAGAGTTATAGCACAATAAGCCAATATGCACACTGTCCACACCAGAATCTCCCTTGGAGCACTGTAAGTGCCTGCTTATGGCACAATAATAAAACCACGAGTGAGAGGAATAATGGCTATTCTTTGATAGTTATCACACTATAATGAGTGTGTGAACAGAGCTATAAATTTATTGTACAATAGCAAGCCTCAGTACAAATCCCATAATTCCAAGCATGACCACTCTGGTGTTCTTGAATTCCACTGCTCTGACACACCTATCCCCTCCCTCCTGTGAGTCCCAGAAAGTTTTGAATTTTTTCTTGTAGTCACTTCCTATTTCTAGGGCTTGGAGATAAAACATGTTTGCAAGGAACAATACCAGATGAATGAGGTAAATGTATGCCCATGCTGGATCTGATCAGCATCTAGGGAGAGTCTGCTGTGCAGGCGCAGTTCTATGGCAGCAAGCAAAATATTGACACTTCTGGCCAAATTTCTCATGCCATGTTGGAGAAAGGGTATGATAGGGACAGGCTGCAGTGCAGAGCCAAAGTAAAGAACTGTGACTCAGCTACCACAAAGCCCAGCAGGCAAACTACTGTTCAGGCACTGCGCCAGTAAAATGCCAATTTTACAAGGAGCTAGAAGCCATCCTATGCAGTGACCCCACATCCACTCCCAAAACTCTCTTTGACATGTCAGCCCCCGCACAGGAACAAGATCCCCCAGGAAGCCAAGCAGGGCCGTCCCTAGGGGGAAGCAGGGCCCAGGGCAAATCAGTTTGTGCGGGGGCCCCCCATTTTAAACTTTGCAGTGCAATGTTCCCTCTAAGTCAGTGGTTTGCAACCTGTGGTCCGGGGACCCACAGAGGCCCACAGACACTTTGCAGGGGGTCTGCAGAGCCTCTCCATCCCGTGGCTGGAATCCAGCTACAGCCCTGATACTCCCTGTCAGGGTTGCCTTTCCCCTTCTGTGGCTGTTTTCTGGCAGGGGATGGAGCCACAGCAGCTCCCCAGCAGGGGCAAGGGCAGGGGACCACAGCTGCCATGGCTCAGCTCCCCGGTGGCGCAGGCAATGGTGGTGCCAGCGCTGCTCACCAGCTGTCCCACTGGTGTGGGCCAGAGTCTGCCCATGCAGGCCAGATTACATAATCAGTTGGGGGGGGTCTGCAAAGATTTTTTTTTGTTACAAAGGGGTTCCCAACCTGAAAAAGATTGGGAACCACTGCTCTAAGCTGATGATGCAGCTGAGCAACTTCCCTGCTAGTTCTCCAGGCCACAACGGGCTTCTTCCCTGATGCCTGCTGGCTGCCCAAGTGCACCCATAACTTGTTCAGCTGCATCATCAGCTTAGAGGGAACACTGGGCAGTGTCATCATTTTTCTTTAATAAAATCATAAATGTCTAGCCCTCAGGCTAAAAAGTGGCAGAGGGAAGCAGAAAAACATGACCTGACTTTATCCTAAAGGCTCAAAACCCAGAAGTTAGAGAAAATAGCTCTCCTCCATTTATTATTTCGTTAAACATCTCTTTATTATTAAGTGAGCTTTAATGATATATTTAAGCCAGACTTGTGACTATTTTTGATGTTTGGGGTAGGCAATATTGAATGTGTCGTGGTGATGTTTCATCAGCCTCACAGCCAAGCGAACAGGAGCATCTGGAGGTACTCTTCTTTGTGGTCTGGTTTTAGAATAAAATAGAACAGAACCAGAGGGTTAAAAGGGACCTCATAAGATCATGAAATCCAATCCCTTGGGACTTGAACCCAGGACCCTCTGCATATTAAACAAAGCTACTAGCTATTACACTATTTGCAGGACCCGTCAAGATATGCACACAATTTTTCAAGTTTAATAATTTTTCTTAGATCAAGCTTTTTCTTACATTGACAATTCAGAGAGAGGCATGCTATTTTTGGATGATATCAAGAAATAAATTCAGGTCCTCACTCACCTTAAAGCACTGGATTCCAGTTGTCTAATGTATGTTATTTCCTTTATGCTGCCTGACTCTCTCCTTTTCCATCTTATTTTAATGTATGTATTCATACATTCCTCATTGCTTTGCAGGTGATCTAAGTAATGAAACTCAGGTACTGTTTGAGGATGAGAGGAAGAAACAAGGGACCTTTGGCCTCCTCTTAGATACCCTGATGTAAATCAAAGAAGGAGTCTTGTGGCACTTTTAAAAGCTAACAAATACATTTGTTAGTGTTTAGAAGTGCCACAGGATTCCTTGTTTGTTTGGCTAAACTAGACCCACACAGCCACAGCTGCTTTCCTCTTTGCCATGCTTTGGGACTGGTGGTCTGACTGCAATCAATGACAATGGGGCTTATTTACAGTGCAGAAGGAAGGACAAAAAACTTCCTTAATGTGTTGGTTGATGGCCATTAACCCTAAAAACCCAGTATTTCCATTTAAGTGCTAGCCTGGGGTCTTCTCTCTCAGGTATAATAGATCATTATCTGCACAGAGAAGTTTGCTCAAAAAGACATCCCTGAAGACTGAAAACTCTTGTTAAATGTAGAAGGAAAAAAGTTCCTTAATATCTCGAACGCTTTCTAGAGATGCCGGTGTAAATTCAAAGAGAAGGTCCTGTTTTGTAAAGGTTGGGGATGTGACATTCTCCTGACTTTGTCCCCGTTTGCTTGACTGAGGCTGGCTCCATAAGTTTTGTCTCAACACTTGCCCTTTCTCTTCCCCTCAGAGAGCAGTTGTGGGACTGTGGCTACTCAAGTCAATTCTTACTGTAACCAAACGCTGCCTGTCCCAATTCCTTTCCCCCTTCCCTGACCAGCCAGAGCTGCTCCCAGGGCACAGGCTATAGCTCCTCAGCTTGAAGAAGGTTCCCTGCTCCCTTACTGCTGCTGGTTGTGTAGGACCCCCAAAAGTGCGAGGCCCCCCAAAGTATGCGGCATCAGGCGGTGGTCCCTTTTGCCCCCCTTTAAGGACGGCTCTGAAGCCAAGTGATAGATGAGGAAGTTGAGATGGAGAATGACCCAGAAGATAGAAGCAGTATAGCAGGCATTGGGAGCCCAGAGCAGTTCACCAGCCCCCTGGAGCCATGCAGCCAGTCACAGCCAATCCCCTCTGGTGATTCAGCAGAGGCAGAGGGGAACGCTGCAGAGTGTTTGCACAGTCTATGCCTCTCCGTTTGGGAGATAAGTCTGCTTTATAACCAAAGCCATCAGGAGGGGAGGGCAGTATGCTGGAATAGGCACTGCTGCATTTACTTAGCTGCTATCCACTACATTCAATCTGCACTTATTATCAGAATTTGAATGCATGCAGCGATTCTCATTACTTCCTTCATTGTGAACTCACTAAAACTTTCCTGGATGTACCTCCAGAATCTGTTCATCAGGTTCCTTGGCAGAGTGGATGTGTTTCCCTCCCCTCCTAGAAGGCCATTTCCCTCGCCAGCTGCAAAGCACGTTACTGGGGAGCATGGCAGCACACAGCGCTGCAGCATAGGGGCCAGGCTTACCTCTACTAATATGGAGGAGGTACATTCTAGCTCGCCATGGTACTCTAAGGAGCAAGATATCAGCTTCTATGGCCACTTCCTGTGAAAAACTGGGCCACAGATTAAAATTAGTACACAAATAACACAGTCAGGGACTATCCAGGAGACCTCCCCTCACTGGAACCCAGAATTAAAATTAAAGGAGCAGTCATGGCCCCTATTAGGAACTCACCATTTGCAAAGTAATGTGGCAAATGCAGTATGACTGTGATGGTCAAAGCGCAATGTGTCTTACTAACTCGTGGGTTGGCAACCCGCAGCTCCGGTGCAGCATGTGGGTCTCCAGAGATACCGGCCTTTAGGGGGCACCCAGCCGGCCCCAGCACCATGGCCAAACTAGGCAGCTGTACTGCAGCCCCTGGCACTGTTGGGGAGGGGGGCAGATGGGGATGGAGGCTGCACTGCCCTCCCTCTGCTCTGCTCCGCTGCTTACACAGAGCATCATTCTTAGCTGACCCACCTGCTCCTGGCTGGCCGTCCCTCAGGGTGTAGAGAGTGGCCACATGAAGCTGCTGCTTTTGGTGGTGGGGCCCTGAAGCAGGCCTGCTCATTGTTGTTCAGTTGCTTTGCTTCCAGCCCCACAATGCAGAACAGAGACCGTCTCACCCTCAGCCCTGGATTGGGCCCATTCAGGCTGGTGGGGGCAGAGGTAAAGTGGCCAAACAACACTGAGCAGGGCTGTGGCAGGGCCCTGCCACCAAAAGCAACAGCTTTGCGCTGGCTGCTCTCTGCCGACTGGGGTCAGCTAGCGAGGGGCAGGCGAGGGGGCAGCCAGCAAAGGGCAGCCTGGGCAACCAAGAATGCTGCTCTGCATCAGCAGCACACCAGGGCAGAGGGGGATCAGCGTGGCCTCCAGCCCTGGCTGCCCCATCTATCCCTGCTCAGAGCTGCAGCCAGGCTGGAGGAGTTTTCAAATCTCCCACCCTGAACATGCTGAGATGCATGCTCAGAGCAGGAGCCGCCTAACCAGGGAGCAGCGTCAGTCAGGTAGGGAGGAAGGGACTTCAGGGGAGGGGGGTCAGGGTCAGGGGAGCCGGCGGGGAAGGCACAGGGGATCAGAGAGTCAGTAGGCAGGTCAGGGAAGGGGTTGTGGGAGCCAGCAGGTGGGTCAAGGAAGGGGTCGGGGAGTCAGCAGGAGAAGGCATAGGGGATTGTTGGGACCTCTCCTGTCCTGTGTGGGGCAGGGGGGAGGTAAATGCGTGTTGGCCTTTGGGGGCAGATAGCCTTGGTTCACCACTGGTGGGGGGTCACTATCCAGAGGCTGGGCAGGGCAGCACTGGCAGGGCCGGCTTTGGTGCGGGAGGGACTGATGGGAGCTGGAAGAGCCAGCCAGCCGTGGGGGGTGGCGGACACCGGCAGCTAGCCACATCGGGCTGGACGGGAAGCAGGGGCAGCCACAGGGGAGGGAGGGTGCTGTTAGGCCAGCTGCACAGAGGCACTGTCTTGGGGCTGGGTGGGAGCACCAGAGTCGGGGACTGCTGAGAGCTGGAAGGGCCAGCTGGGCATTGGGGGGATATCTGAAGCCAGGAGGACTGAACACATGGGGCTAGCCAGGCCTGGAGAGGGGTAGACCAAATTTGTGGGGGTGGGGGGAGAGGCTGCAGCTGGACAGAGGGAGAAGAGGGGTTCAGCCATGCCCATGCAAGTGTGTGTGTGGAGGGGAAGGGGCTGCAGTCAGGCTAGAGGAGGGGCGGAGGGGCACAGCTGTTCTGGGTGAGAGCTACACCAGTTGCAGCTCTCAAAATACTTGTTTGTTGGGGGAAAATGGATCTTCTTGTCTTTTGGGTTGCTAACCCTTGCACTAACTGTTACCACACAATCTTTGAGGATTGTAAGAACAAGTGCTTTATTCATTATGTTTCCTTTTCTTATAGAAATGAACTTGGGGGGCTGACAGCTAACTCCTGCAGAAGCAAGAAGGCCATGTCCAGAATCTACTAGTGTCAAATGAGGCTTCCAGGAGAGAGGACAGAGCTTGGAGGCATGAGCCGAGAGGATTGCAAACAGAATTCTATGAAAAGACAACAGCATGAGGACCAGCTGATTACTGCTATGAATGAGCAAACAGCTCTCCTTAGGACACTGGTTGCTCACCAGGCACAGTACCTACAAGCTCACCCACCCCATTCCATCAGACACAGCAGCATTTCATCACATACTCCCCACAGACTCCCACTAAGCATTTCTATGAAAGCCAAGGACCCTCTTGTTACACTCCCAAATCTACCTCTTCAGAGATGCATGGGAATGACTCTTGGACATACAGGCACCTTTAAGAACCTTATTTGGCCGCACAGTGAAAGGTATGCATGCTCAGTGACTAATGAATTTTCAACAAAAAATATAAAAAAGGATGCTTACATTGTACCTTGACTCTTTATTGATACAGAACCAACTTTGGCTAAAGCATAAACAATGTTTATTCAAGAAATCCCATGACATGCTGCCTTTGCTGCTGCAATGTCCCACAGCACTCAGCATCACATTTTCACAATGACATATACACGTCTGTTAAGGGTTTTCTTTACTGAAATGCTCCCTCAGTGCATCCTCTATCTGAATGGCTCCCTGTTAAGCCCCACTAATATCTCTGACATCTGGCTGTTCATACATGCAGAAGAGTTGATCAGCCTCTGCAGCCCACCCATGGAGAAATCTCGCTCCCTTAGTTTCACACAGGTTATGAAGGACACAGCATGCCATGATGACGATGGGAGTAATGTCCTCATTTAAGTCAAGCATCTGATATAGAGATCTCCAGCACCCCTTCAATCTCCCAAAGTCCACAGTCATTCTGCGCCTACTCAATCTGTAAGTGAACTGCTCCTTGCTGACGTCTAAGGTGCTTGTGTATGGCTCCATAAGCCATGGCATCAGTGGGTAGGCTGGGTCTCCTAGGATCACTAGGGGCATCTCCACACCCCTACCTGTGATTTTTTTTTTCATCTGGGAAGAAGGTCCCTGCTTGTAATTTCTGGTGCACACCTGTTTTCCTGAAAATATGAGCATCATGCACCTTCCCCAACCACCCAGCATTTATAGCAATAAAACATCCACTGTAATTCACAAATGCCTGTAGCACCATGGTGAAGGAGTCCTTCCTGTTCATGTACTCATTTGTGAGATGATCCAGAGCCAGTATTGGGTATGTGTCGCATCAATTGTCCCACCACAGTTCGAGAACCCCACAACTGCAGTTCCAGCTATTATCTTGTGCACATTGCCAAGAGTCACAGTACGCTGCAGCAGAATGCGATTGATGGCCTTGAACACTTGTGATAGTATGGCCCCAGTTGTGGATCTGCTGACTCCAAATTGATTAGTGACTAACCAGTAGCAGTCTGGAGTTGTGAGCTTCCACACAGCAATAGAAACCCGTGTCTCCATGGTGAGGACAGGTCTCATTGTAGCATCCTTGAACTGAAGAGTGACTGAGTGCGGGGGCAAATTCTGCACACAGTTCCATGAAGGTAGTTTTATGCATTTGAAAGTTTTATAGCCACTGCTCAAAATCCCCAGATCTGCACAACAATACAGTCCCACCATGCTTGGCTGGTCTCTCATGACTAGAAGCACCAGTGCACCAAGTGCAGATGCTCTGTGAAACAACTCAGAAATGTGGTGCTGCTGTTCTCTATCACTGTCAGCTGCTCCACTTCCTCTGTTTTCTGTACTGATTCAAAGCTGAATATGTACTGTGCAACCACCTGAAATGTGTTTATAATAGTGCAGGCAACAGTGGTGAGTCGAGCTGGATCCATGCTTTCAGGAGAGGACCACGGAGACACAGGAGGTAGTGGAGCAACGCTGAAAAAGGGCGCGAGCTGCAAGCAGCTACAGTGAGTGCCAGAAAGGCACTACAAGTCCCACAGTGCTCAGTGCTCCACTCCTTCTACCCAAGAGTCTGAGTGCTGGAAGCTGAGCAGTGACACAGTAGGATAGATTCCCACACATCAATGCTCTTTCTGCCAAAAAGGCATTTCATTTCATTTCATTTCATCATCATCATCATCATCATATCATAGGGCTGGAAGGGACCTCACAGGGCAGTATGGACACACTGTTTTGTTACAAGGACTGCAGTGTGGACGGGCAATTGTGCAATAATGAAACCACACTTATTATAACAAAAAGACTTATTGTGGAACAATTTTCTAAGTGGGGAGCCTCCATTGCTGCGGATGGCTGGGCCTTGGATCCCCAGCTGGGGACGGGGCTGCCATGGCCGCGGGCGGATGCGACCTGTATCTCTGGCCCGATCGGGCCGGAGACCGGGAGAGGGGTGCGCCCTGCCAGACCCGAGGCACCAGTGCTGGGATTCAGGGCACATGCCCCATGTGCCCAATGCCAGTGACACCCCTGCCTATAGGTACGCCAAAAGAGAGCTCCCTCAGGCAGGGAGTTTATAAAACTCACTCCCTGAGCATGCTGTGGGAGTGGCATGGCCGCTCCAGCAGCCAGTTAAGGTGGCCCTGGGTTGGTGGGGGGTCATGAGTGGGAAGCTGCTGGGGACAGGCTGCTGGGGGGGTCTGGCTTGGGCGAGTGCGGGGAGCTGGCAGCAGGGGGGGGGGGCAAGGCCTTCCCCGCTACTGGACAGAGTGCAGCTACCAGAGCTGGGCGGTGGGCGCCTTCCCTGTCGCCAGGGCCCGCAGGAGCTGGTGGCAGGATGGCAGGGGGTTAGGGCAGGACCTGTTGGAATACAGGGTGCTGGTGGGATGGGTGGGGGGTTAGGGAAGGGGTCAGGGACTCGGGGCAATTAGGGGGAAGGATGACAGCAGGGTGGGGGGGAACTTGATCTGACTTGCAATGGGCATCCAGATCCATCCCTAGTCGATTTGGGAAAGCAGCTGGGGATGGATCCAGTTCCTTGCCACCGGATCAAATCAGGCCCTGGGGCTGAAGGTCGGCACTTTTTGGGATCTGGCCAATATCCTAGTCCTCATGCGGCCCTCATGGTGATTTGAGTTTGAGACCCCTGGCTGGCCACTCCCCTGCTGGTTCCACAGAGCTGTTGGTTGTGGTAATAGGTCTGGGGTTGGAAACGCACCAGTCTCCACAGCCTGGCACCTCGCTGTCATTGCAGGTGGAGGGTTTCTTATAGCTCCCCACAGGGCTGTGATTCTCTTCTAGGGGTGTCTCCATGTCTGTCATGGCTCAGACATGGTGTTACCAATGTCCTCCAAGGATGCATCTACACAGCCCACAGCAATGAGTCTCTAAGCCCAGGTCAACAGACTCCAGCTCTTGGGTCAGGCGGTAGCATATTAACACTGGCGGTGCAGAAGCTGGGTCTCAGGTTCTGAAGGAAGTGGGGTGGGTGGTCATCAGACCCTCTCCCCAGTTTTGGCTTGAAAGGGCTGTCTGCACTCTTAGTTTTACCGCTTTGCTGCAAGCCCCAAGGGCCTGACTCTGCTGGGCCAGGCCAGGAGGCTCATTGCTGCTGGCTCTGTAGACGTATTCTGAGAATCTGGATTCAGAGCTGAATGAACTAAGGAACCGTTAATTCCACTAAGTTCCATTTGGTGGCCAAAATATGGGGCTTTTAAGGATTGACTTTGGCAACATTTACACTCATATATAAACAACAAGAGACCTTTTAACCCAGAGAAAACTGAGTGTGTTGCCTGGTGGGTGGGAGAAAATGTAAGTCTGTGTCTTTGTAGAAGTCAGGGACAGGAATGGGATCCTTTAAATTATCTCCCTCCTCCTTATTCTCGGAACCAGGGGAACGAGGAAGAGGATGAAGGAAACAACCAGAGGGCCGTGGGAGAGAGAGTACAGGAGGATTCCAATTCGGGAGGGAGGATAGGCAGAATAAACGAAACTATAGCAGTGCTGACTGCCCCAGTGAGAAAACAGGAAGTGCAGTCTGACTCAGAAATGATCCTTAAAAAAACAAGTGACAGACAGAACTAGAGAGTTTACAGATAGATGTAAAAATTTTTTACTTGTCAAAATCCAAGTCTTCTGGGACAAAGATGGATCCTCCCGGTGTATAAATGGAAAGAAATATAGTGGGTATGCTGTAATAGATGAACAAATTTATAGTGTAATGGACAAAAGAAGGCTGCCTAGTACTTGGTCTGCCCAAAGTTGTGAACTATATGCTCTTAAATCCATTGAGTTAAATGAGCAGAAAACTGGTGTCACATGGAGTTGACTCAATCAAGCGGGTTTTAAAAAGGTTTAAGAAACAAGGTGATACAAATCCCTGGAGCCACCACAGGCAGCCATGTGGGCTGGGATTCTCAAAGGAGCCCAACTCCATTGCCTTTCAGCCCTAAACTCCTGGGCTTGCACTGGCTGGAGAGAACTGATTTTAAGAATAGGCCAAACCCCGTTAGATGGGTTGGTCTTTGTTAAGAACAGTTGGGGGTTGCCCAAGGGCTGTCATAAACACTCTCCATGTTAATTTTTCTGGATAGCTACCCCAGAATCCCTCACAAAGTTTCCAGAAGTAATAGATTCTGGGTATTTCCAAAGACCACTCTGTGGGACTAAAGGAACCACTTTGGCTGGTCTTTGCCCACACACACAACAGACAGCTCAGACTGACACAGCTCAGCACCACCTGGGGATTAGATTTGCTGCAGATCAGTCTAATCCCAATGGTATTTAGCAAAGGTCTTCACTGCTTGGAGCTCTTCTGTGTGTAGACTCAGATGTTTTGGGTCCACACCGTGTTCAGCAGAGTGATCTCCTCTGAGCGCAAGCTGGCATATGAGTTGGACGCTTCATGGAGTAACTGAGGAAAACAGAACCCCAGTGGGAAACCTCACCTCTGTGCTGAGCCTGGGATCTTTATGTGGCATCTTTTCCTCCTAAAGGCTGAACCTTAACACTGCTCATTGCTGCTGAGGGAGGCAGAGTTGCCTACTGGTAGGGGCACTGGACTGGACCTTGGAAAAATGGATTTTTATACCTAGCTCTGTCACTGACATTTTGTGTGACCTTGGTCAAGTTATTTCCTCCCACAATGCCTCTGTTTTCCTACCAACTCCTTGTCTCTTCCCTCCAGTTAGACTGTAAACAGCTTTGGGCAGGGATTGTTCGTCAGTGTGTTTTGTGCAGGGCCCAGCACAATCCTGGCCAGATCTCAGCCAGGGATTGTAGGGGCTGCTGGGAATAATAAATGCTGTGACCCAATCAGTAAAAACAACCACAGCTCTTAACAGCCCCTCTGCCCAGACTGTGCAATACACTCTCATATTCCCCCGCCGCTCTTAGGATTTAAATCTCACTGACCAGTTAAGTATTGTTATGAGATTTGTATGAGACCACAAACTTGTGAGCATAAGTGACTCCATTTTAGCACTGTTCCCTTAATATTATGTTAACCTCTAGCCTGACTAACAAAAGTATAGAGCCTCTTACATCCTTGAACAGTCTATAAGCAGGAGATTAGGGAAACTGCACCAGTCTCGAGGTCACCTATTAATCAACAATTTCTTTTGTTTATTACATTCCCAGGCTCCGAGGAGCAAGCCTAACCTTCTTTACTAATTCTCCTATCTTATATGAATATGTATGAAATCTATCCCTATATGGTACTAATAAACGTATTAATTTTGTTTACATTGAATATATTAACCATTTTTAGATTTCCTTGAATTAAGTTGTTGTACCTGGGTATAAAACCCTTTTAGCACCGGTCCTTCGGGGCCGGCCGCACTCAGTAGCTCTGAGTGTCAATAAACTTGTGATTCTTCCTCCTGTTGTCCGGCTCCATCATTGACCAGAGCAGAGAACGAGCTTTTCTCTCAACAGTATGCTGAAGGTAGAAGTTCCCTGCCACATTTACTTGGGAACAACAAAAACAACGAGAGGTCCGTGGCACCTTACAGACTAACAGATTTTTTCGGGCCTAAGCTTTTTTCAGTTGCATCTGACGAAGTGGGTTGGAGCCCACAAAAGCTTGTGCCCAAAGAAATGTTAGTCTACGGTGCCACAGGACTCTCATTGTTTTTGCTGCGCACAGGCTAACAACGCTACCCCTCTCGATAGTTCTGCCATACTTGGGAACAGAGTTGGAAAATAATTCAACTCCTAACAGAGACTTTCCCACATCAGACACATTTTAAATCTTCCTCTGCTGCCTTTCCTGCCAGACTGGAGCCTGGAGGAGCATTTACTTGTGTAACATCCCATATGCCAGGTAGGCTGGACACAGCTGAATGAGGCAGTTGCATGTGTGTTTGGCAGCTTATAAAGCCATTAACCTGTCATTGAAGCCCCAAATTATCACCCATTTAACTGGATACCACCTCTGTACCTTGTACTCCTGGGCAGCTTCCTTGATGGGAACAGCTGTGTCAGCCCGGGACTCTCTGCAGACCAGACAGATGGGGGCTTGATCCTCTTCACAGAACAGCTTCAGAGCCTCCTGGTGCTCCCCACACATCTTCTCCCCACCTGCTCCCTTTGCTGGCTGCACACACAATCTTTTGGCTATTTCTACCATGTTCCCCAGCTGCCTGTTAAGCCTGAAGTTTCTCTGTTGCAGGGTTTCTCTGCACTGGGGGCAGGAGACATGATCCGTAGCTGATCCCTCCCAGCACAGGGTGATGCAGGCTCGACAGAAATTGTCCCCGCACTCAAGGGTGACAGGTTCCCTGAAATACTCCAGGCAGATGGGACAAGTAGCTTCTTCCTGGAGACTTGCCACAGGATTCTCTGCAGCCATGGCTCCCTGCACAGGCAGTGTAGCTGGTTTCAATATCTCTGTCTGCCCCACCTACAGGATCAAACTGAGTTCATTTTTGTTACTGACGCAAGCTGTTTCCGTGGGGCTGTGGTGGAGAAAGCAGGGGGTGGGGGAAGTTTGCTGATGGGGGAGGAACAGAGGCAAACTTGTGGGCAGGGAAGGTCAGAGTGGAGAGGGGGAGTGGAATGGGGCATAGCAGAACTGGCCCCTGAGCGCTGGCTCCAGCACCACACTAGTTGGGGAAAGCAAAAAGGGGCAAGTCAGAGCCAGTCATGGGGCACCACAGTGCCAGCCCCAGCCCGGTGCAGCACAAACCGAGGTTTGGAGGGGGATAATGCAGTGCCAACCCTGGCCGCAGAGCAGCACAGACGAGGTGGCAGGTGGAAAGAGGGGAGCAGCTGGTTGTGCAGCACTGAGTCCATCCCTGACCCCAGAACAAAGATGTGCTCACTGGGAGGGCACAGAGGGCTGATGCGGTGCCACAGCAGCTGAGCGGGGAGGAAGGCAGGCCAGGGGTAGGAGGCAAGGCAGAGGCCTATGGGTGCAAGATCTTAGCCATGGGCCATATTTTCCCCACCCCTGCCTCAGACCTTAGAAAATGCTTTGGGAATTTAGAAACACCATTATAAATATAGGGCTCAGCAGAACAGTGGATTTGAGCTATCCACGGACTGACTCTGTATGCGCCCTCCATGGATGCGATGCAGGGACGGATTGTCAGAACACCATAAATGACAGCTTATGGGAGCAGCTGAATGTGAAAACCTCAAAAGGAGAAGAATTTCTTGCTGTAGATGATGATCCGTGTTGAAGAGATAAATACAGGGGAATTGTTCAGTAATAGTAACAAGAACATAGGAAAAACAATCCCGTTGCTTCTTGGGGACTGGAAAACAAAGAGTGGTTTGCCTCCTTTGGACCAGAGCATGCAAGAGAGAAGAAGGCTCACAATGTGATGGGGTCTGCCATTGATAAGAAATTTCTTCCTCTACATCAGAGGATATGAGAGGACTCCCAAAGTGATGGGTGCCACTAGCCATCGCAATTTGCTTCTTCTGGAGCAGAAGATGTGAGAGAACTCACAGTGTCATGAGGGCCAGCGGAATTTCCATTCCCTCAAGCAGAGGATGTGAGAGGGGAGAGACTCACATTGTGATGGGGGCCACCAGCCATCAGAATTTGCTTCCTCTGGACCAGAGGATATAAGAGCGGAGAGGACTCACATGATGATGGAGCAGACCAAAGAAGAGACCCAGAATAAGAAAAACTGGAACCTCAGCAAAATGTGTTAAGTCTTAGCTTGTGAGGCTACACTGGCATATTCTTGGTTTGTGCTGGAAGAAGCCAACAAAGTAGGGAAAGAAGCCCCACTATTTCGCCATCCAAGAAATGAGACAGGGAATTTAAAACAAATAAACCAGAATTGTCTTGCACATTTTATCATAATGTGATTTACTGTAAATACCAAACAGACCGGAAAGGAGCTAAGCTGTAGCTTCAATACCTCAGAAATGAAAAACACTCAGAGATTTTGAGAACAGTGTTTTTTCAAATAGCATTAAAAAGTCAAAGTGAAATCAATCAATTACAGTCTCATCTTCAGTCATGTTTACGAATTTCTCTGTTCCTTCTGTGATTTGTTTTCTCATTTCTTTTCTTCTACACTGTTTGCTTTTACTCATCATTTTTTAGCCCTTATTTCCCAACCCCATTTCTTGCTCTGTGAGTTTCTCACTCTTCTCTGGTCTCTACCACAATTACTCCATTCTCTCCCTGGGTTTATCCCTTCCCCTCTTCCTGCCTCTGACTGGGCTTCTTCTTCAAGCAGTTTGCCTCCCACTGTTTTCATAGCCATTTTTCAATCTTGAAGACTCTGCTTCTTTTGTTTTACTTTATCATTCCCTTTCATTTCCTCTCTTCCCGCTGGTTCCATCCACTCAGGTCCATGTGTTAGGAACCTCAGGAGTTAAAAACCCTGAGTCAGAATCTAAAGTTATGAAGCTGAATCCACAAAACATGAGGTTTCTAAAGAAGGTGGACTGTATTCTGGTTCACCCAGTGATTCTTGCAGTTTTCTTCCCCATGCCCCTTTGTAACCCCAGTGAGATCTAACCCTACAGACTGCACAAAACCTTCCTGCTGCTGCCAGATCTCCAGCTTCTCCCCTACGCCTCATTTATTAATGCTGAGTCCTCCCCACACCCACCCCCATCGCTGCCTGTCCCCAGCCCAGAGGTTATTCCTAACACAGTCCAGCCCCACATCTGCCCCTCAGGACCCCTCTGCTCCCCCTCCTGCCCCTCGCACCCCTGGGGATGCAGAGGAAGAAGTGACTAGATGGGAGTCCTTCAGGGTCACAGAGATGAGTGTGTGTGAGGCTAAAGAGGCTGATTGTTTTCCAAGGCTGCTGTTTCCCCTCTCAGGGACGCAGGCGGAGCTGGGTGTTTGGGTCCCACACCAAGAGCCAGGGGCGGAGTCTCTCCCTGGGGACAGAGCCTGGCGGGAAAGTGAAGATCAGGGCCTCCTCACCAGCATTGAAAAATGCCACCTGCCTCTGGTCACAGTCCAGACACACCCGGATCCTGCTGGGGAACCGGCTCTGGGGCAGGGGGGTGCAAGGGGAGGTGAGAGCCCAGAACAGACCCAGCCACCACCCCACAGCCCAGATCCCCTCCTCAGGGTTGTAGCTGATCTGTCCCTTCCTGCTCACAGACTCTCTGGCCACCCCCACAGCCCAGCCTCCCCAATTCCTCTCAGCCTCCACCTCCACCTCCCAGCAATGTCTCCCCGAGGTGAATCCCTCACGGCCCAGCACAAAGCGCGCAGTGCCAAATCTCTCAGGGTTGTCGAGCAGATTCTGCCGTGCTCGTCCCCATCTCACACTCTTCCCATCCTCAGACAGGACAAGTCCGGGATGAGCCGTGTCTGGATCCAGAGTCACCGTCGCTGCAGGGGAGAGAATCAGAGCGTTAGGGGCAGGGCTCAGCCCTGGGGGAGGCTGGGACCATTTCTCACACCCCCCAGCAGCCCTGCTCTGGCTGGGACACTCCTGGACTCCAGGGAACTGCCTTTGTCCTGAGCACATAAGGCTGAGCAGAGCTGGCACTGCCGTTCCTGTACTGGCACTACCTTCATTAGTTTCTACGTTGCCTGCAGAGGCTTCATGTCCTTGGTTCCCCAGCTGGGGCTGCTCCATTCCTAGTGTCTAAGCGCAACTTGGAGACTTCTAGAGAGGAGCAAGCAGAAGATGTTGGGCCAAGTCACACCAGAGAGTGGGGGTGGCATTGGTTGGGGAACTCCTTCCCCACCCCAGGAGAAGAGAGGAGCTGCCAGCATCGGAGGAGCAGTGAATCCAGGAAGCAGGGAGCAGTTCCAATGGCAGAGCCTGGCCCTTTCCAGAGGAAAGGGAGGGTGCCGGAGAAAGGTGACAGGGAGACGTCCTGCACCAGGGAAAAGAAGAGACGTGGTTGACAGGGGTCCTTTCCCCATTCCAACCACATGCAGCTGCTTCAGCTTCCCCCTCCCCCAGTCTGGCCACACATATCTTCCCTGGACCCTCACTTCCACAGCCCAGTGACAAGCACCTTCCCCTGCCCACCTGACCCCAGCCATGCACATCTTCCCCTGCCCCCCCCAGCTCTACCCTCAGCAACTCCCCTGACCTCCTCCTCTTCCTCCTCCTCCCACTCATCACCTTCCTTTCCTCTGCTTGCCTGAGCCCCTGGCCACAAGCACCTTCCACTACCCACCCCTGGCCCCATGTGACTCAGCCCTGACACCCTTCCCTTGCCCCCCTGGCCCACACCCTGCTTCTCAGGGACCCACGGCTCAGCACAAGATTTTCCTTGCCTGGAGCAAGGGAACTTCCAGATGCTGGCTGCTGGAATGTAAACTGGCTTAGATCCCCTGCCGCGCTCCATCCTAGGCCACATGCCTGGGGGCACAGCAGGGCAGGAAGTTTACCGTGGCCCTGGTGGCCCCAGCTCTGAGTTGTGGATCAGGGCACCTCCCAGCACATTTGGTGCCCGAGTGCCCAAGGGCAAAAACATCACTGGTGTCAGCCCGCAGGTCAGAGAGCTCTGTGCAGGGGCTGCTGAGTGCAAGAATTTTCGGTCACCGGCTTGGGCAGGAGCACAGCGCTGTGTCTGGTGTCAGGATTGTCAGTTTGAGTGCAGCTGGGGATCTCTCACTATCCCGGTGTTACGTGTGGGGCTGTGTGTAGTGTGGTCATGGTTGGCTGGTAACTTTAGCTACAATCCCCTGAAGACGTTTTCACTGGACTTTTCTCATACTTCAGAGACAATCTATACCTGTAAACTCACCTTGTTTCAATGATCCCGGTGACTCTCCTTGTGTTCCCTGCAGTGCAGACGGCAGAGTGTCTGGAGGGGAAAGGACAAAATAGACAGATTTTCAGGCATCCATGGTGATAATAGCATTCTGATTCTTAACCAATATAACTTTGTTTTCATGACAGCAGAGAAACAGACAGGGAGGCCCAGCAGCATACTCAGGGGATTAATATAAACTAATCATTTTCCTCTCTCATTCAGGCATTTCTCCCCAATGGAATCAATATCCATGAAGCCTCTCAACCATCCAAGGACACACACTCTCTAAGTGCAACTTACTTTTTCCTCATCGTCCCTACCTGCCCTTCAGACTCTAGTTGGTTTGTCGTAATCTTTTGTCGTAATCTTGACAAGATCATGCAAAGACTTTCATACAAAAGTAAATTTACCCTCTTTGGCGATGCCTACACTGGCCAGACTAATTTGGATCGGATCTACACTAGGCTTTGCCTAGGTTGAACCAAAAATTTTTGTCATTCAAACTAGGCAAAGCTTAGTTCGACCTAGTTAGTTCAAAAGGTAAGTTCAAACTTAGTTATTACTTCAAACTAACTGTGCTTTTTCCATTTCAAACTAACTTTTTAGTTCGAACTAGGATGCGTGGCTAGTTTGAACTAAAAATTTCCAAGTTAGTTTGAACTAATGAGGAACACTTAGTTCAGATGAAGGTAGTCTGAACTAAGGTTCCTGGCGTAGAAATAGCCTTTTGGTCCCTTTCACGCTAGTGGGATGTTAAGAGTTTACCAATTTATGGCTCTGACTGTAAGCTGCTGGGTCTATTTGGTTTTTGTTTCTACAGAAAGCAGAAGAATGCGGTTCTCTTCAGTGGCATTGCTGGTGCTGGGCACCCCGGGGCACATGCCCCGAATCTCCCCCATGGAGCCCCGGGTCTGTTTTGGACCCCCAGTTCTGGCGCTGGGAGCTGGGACCCCGGCAGAGCTCTGGGACTGGGAGCTGCAGCTTCCCCTCCCCTGCCAGGTGCTGCAGCCAGGTGTGTGACCAGCCGGGGGAGGAAGGAGCCACTTTCAAACAAGCAGCTTCTCCGGCAGGGGCTTCTCTCTGCAGGACGGGGGGGCCTCGAGGCAGGGCTGTCCTTAAGGGGGGGCAGGAGGGGCAACCACCCTGGGCCCTGCACTTTGGGGGGGGCCTCATGCTTTTGGGGGATCTCACACAGCTGGCTGGAGTAAGGAAGCAGGGAGCTTTTTCAAGCTGTGGGACTAGGGAGCAGCACCGGCTGGTCAGGGAAGGGGGAAGGGCATTCAGCCAGGCAGGGTTTGGTTACAGGAACTCTTAACTAGCCACCTTCCCACAACTGCTCCCTGAGGGGAAGAGAAAGGGCAAGTGTTGAGATAAAACTTATGGAGCCAGCCTCAGTCAAGCATACGGGGACAAAGCCAGGAGAATGTCACATCCCCAACCTTTACAAAACAGGACCTCCTCTTTGAAACAGCATCTCCAGAAAGTGTTCTCAGATATTAAAGAACTCTTTTTTCCTTCTGCATTTAACAAGACTTTTCAGTCTTCAGGAATGTCTTTTTGAGCAAACTTCTCTATGCAGATAATGATCTATTAAAGGTGAGAGAGAAGACCCCAGGCTAGCACTGATATGGAAATACTGGGTTTTTAGGGTTAATGGCCATCAGTCAACACATTAAAGAAGTTTTTTGTCCTTCCTTCTGCACTGTAAATAAGCCCCATTGTCATTGATTGCAGTCAGACCACCAGTCCCAAAGCATGGCAAAGAGGAAAGCAACTGTGGCCATGCAGGTCTAATTTAGGGAACAAATTTATTATTTGTTAGTTTTTAAAAGTTCCACAAGACTCCTTCTTTGATTTACATCAGGGTATCTAAGAGGAGGCCAAAAGTCCCTTGTTTCTTCCTCTCATCCTCAAACAGTACCTGACTTTCATTACTTAGATCACCTGCAAAGCGATGAGGAATGTATGAATGCATATATTAAAATAAAATGGAAAAGGAGTCAGGCAGCGTAAAGGAAATATACATTAGACAATTGGAATCCAGTGCCTTAAGGTGAGCGAGGACCTGAATTTATTTCTTATCATCCCAAAATAGCTTCCCTCTCTCTGAATTTTCAATTTAACAAAAACTTGATCTAAGAAAAATTATTAAACTTGTAAAATTGTGTGCTCATCTTGAACAGAAAACCAGAACCACAAAGAAGAGTACATCCAGATGCTCCTGTCCACTTGGCTGTGAGGTTGATGGAACATCACCATGACACATTCAGTATTGCCTACCCTAAACATCAAAAATAGTCACAAGTCTGGCTTAAATATGTCATTAAAACTCACTTAACAATAAAGAGATGTTTAAAGAAATAATAAATGGGGGGAAGCTATTTTCTCTGACTTCTGGGTTTTGAGCCTTTAGGATAAAGTCAGGTCATGTTTTTCTGCTTCTCTCTGCAACTTTTTAGCCTGAGGGCTAGAAATTTATGATTTTATTAAAGAAAAATTATGACACTACCCAGTGTTCCCTCTAAGCTGATGATGCAGCTGAACAAGTTATGGGTGCACAAGTTATTGGGGAGCCAGTGGGCAGCAGGGAAGAAGCCTATTGGGGCCTGGAGAACCAGCAGGGAACTTGCTCAGCTGCATCATCAGCTTAGAACCGTGGTTCCCAACCTTTCAAAGGCTGGGGACCCCTTTGTAACAAAACAAACCAAACCAAAAAAAAAAAAAATCTTTGCAGACCCCCTTCAGCTGATTATGCAATCTGGCCTGCATGGGCAGACTCTGACCCACACCAGTGGGACAGCTGGTGAGCAGCGCTGCCACCACCATTGCCCACACCACCAGGGAGCTGAGCCGTAGCAACTGTGGTCCCCTGCCCTTGCCCCTGCTGGGGAGCTGCTGGGGCTCCATCCCCCTGCCAGGAGACAGCCACAGACAGGGAGAGGCAGCCCTGGCAGGGAGCATCAGGGCTGTAGCTGGATTCTGGCCCCGGGTAGGGAGAGGTTCCACAGACCCCCTGCAAAGTGTCCATGGACCTCTGGGGGGTCCCTGGACCACAGGTTGGGAACCAACTGGCTTAGAGAGAACATTGAGCTGCAAAGTTTAAAATGGGGGTACCCCACACAAACTGATTTCCACTGGGCCCTGCTCTCCCCTAGGCACGGCCCTGGCTGGAGGCCCTGGTCAGATGAGGGGGGGAGAGGAGGGGCTGCCTGGGACCGAGGGGGGCTTCCCTGAATGGCTCCAGCCCCTGGGTGGAAGCAGGGAATTAGTTCCTGGCCTCTGGGTCCCGGGTGTGGTGGGGTCAGGGGATTCTCCCAGGCCTTTGGGCCCTGGCTGTGGCTGTGGCTGTGGGGGTGCCAATAGGCATCCAGACCCCAGGTGGGATGGGCAGGGGTGCCCTGAAATCTCTGGGGCCCATGTGGGACTGGTGGGGGTGTCCCCAGGCCTCTGGGGCCCAGGTGGGACTCAGGGAGCTACCCCTAGGCTTCTGGACACTGGGTGGGACTGGGGGGTGCCCATAAACCTCTGGGGCTCAGCTGGGATTGGCAGAGGTACCCCTGGGCTGGAGGCATTCCCCCCATGGCCTCTAGGTCCCAGCTGGGTCCATGAGCATTTCCCCAGTGCCTGCAGGGCGGACCCCCCCCCCATGGCCTAGGGCCCTCAGGGGGGTGGCCTGGAAATGGAGCTCCTCACCTGAGCACCAGGTGGCCCAAGGGATGTTCCAAAGCCTCTGTCCAGGCCAGGGTCAGTTCAGCAGAAGGCTGGTGAGTCAGGGACCATCCCTCAGCCATGGGTCCCTGGGGATCAGGTTGGTGGCCAGGCTGCTGTGGTGCACCCCTGACCAGGCAGCCCCCCACAGCTCAGGGGGTGAGGCTCGGGTGCCATCCCAGAGTCTCCTGCCCTCAGCCCATGCCCATGGGTCAGGGCTGGCCTGGCCTGGGGTCCCCAGCCCACACCACATGCCCAGGTGGTGGAGCTGCCTGGTCTGACCACAGGGTCTCACATGGTGGTAGGGCTGGCCTGGCACAACCGTGGGGTCGCCTGCACCTTGCCTTGTTGCCTCAGTTGTGAGGCTGGGGAAGCAGGTGCTCTGGGAGGGTAACCTCATCAACAGTGCTATTATTTGTAAAGGTGAACTCTACTGAACACCACCATATGCTGTGCCTAGTATTTATCCTGTGCTTGAAATTGTTCTCTTGTGTGAGAGATTGTTTTACGTTAAGCAGGAAGTGACTGGATGTGTGGGACAGGGACAGGTAATATGTAGGGTCAGAGATCATTAACTGTGTTTACTTTTAAAGTACATGTTAATTAATGTTGGATATATGTACTTTAGTGTCATAAGTGAAATAATTCTGTAACCCTGAGACAAGACTCCATATTGCCAGTTTGGAATTCCTGCTTAAACACTGTACTCCATTTTGCATACTTGGTGAAACCTGGTTTAGGCATATGCTGTGTATGTTCATTTAAATGTGTGAATGGGCCAGTCTCAATTGCCAGCCTGTCTTGATTCATAGAATCATAGAATCCTAGGGTTGGAAGGTAGCTCATAGGTCATCTAGTCCAACCGCTTGCCAGAAGCAGGACCACTCCCACTAAAGCATCCCAGTCATGGTTTTGTCCAGCCAGGCCTTAAACACCTCCAAAGATGGAGACTCCACCATCTCCCTTGGTAGCTCATTCCAATGCTTCACCACTCGCCTAGTAAAATGTTTTTTCTAATATCCAGCCTCGACCTCCCTAACTCCAACTTGAGACCATTGCTCCTTGTTCTGTCCTCTGTTACCACGAAGAACAGTAGAGCTCCATCTTCCTTAGACCGTCCCTTCAAGTAGTTGAAGGTTGCTATCAAATCCCCCCTCAATCTTCTCTTCTGCAGACTAAATAAGCCCAATGCTTTCAGTCTTTCCTCATAAGGCTTGTGCTCCAACCCTTTAATCATTTTGGTTGCCTTCCTCTGAACTCTAGCATGTCCCTGTCCTTTTTGTAGTGGGGAGCCCAAAACTGAACAGTCTTCTAGATGTGGCCTCACCAGTGCAGAATAGAGGGGAATGATCACATCCCTTGATCTGCTGGTAATACTTCTTTTGATGCAGTCTAGTATGCCATTGGCCTTTTTGGCAGCAAGAGCACACTGCTGACTCATATCCAGCTTCCCATCCACCATGACCCCCAGGTCATTTTCTCCAGTGCTGCTACTTAACTGAATGTTTCCCAGCCTGTAGCAGTGCATGGGGTTTTTCTGTCCCACATGCAGGATTTTACACTTGTCTTTATTGAACTTCATAAGATTTCTATTGGCCCACTGTTCCAATTTATCTAGGTCTCCCTGAATCCTGTCCTTGCCCTCCAACGTGTCTACTGTTCCCCCCACCTTGGTGTCATCTGCAAACTTACTGAGAGTGCAGTCTATTCCATCATCCAGATCATTGATGAAAATGTTGAACAGAACCAGTCCCAGGACCGACCCCTGGGGCACACCACTCGTGACTGGTTGCCAGCTAGACATGGATCCATTGATTCCTACACACTGAAACCATTGATCTAGCCAGTTTTCTATCCACCTTATAGTCCACCTATCTACCCCATACTTCCTTAATTTACCAATGAGAATGCTGTGGGAAACTGTATCAAAAGCCTTGCTAAAATCAAGGTATATCACATCAACAGTTCTTCCTGCATCCAGAAAACCAGTCATCTGCTCATAGAAGGAAATGAGATTAGTCAGACATGATTTACCCTTGGTAAATCCATGCTGACTGTTCCTGATCACTTTATTTTCCTCTAAGTGTTTGAGGATGGATTCTTTAAGAATCTGCTCCATAATTTTTCCAGGGATTGAGGTGAGGCTGACTGGTCTGTAATTCCCTGGATCCATCTTTTTCCCTTTCTTGAAAATAGGCACTACATTTGCTTTTTTCCAGTCCTCTGGCACCTCCCCCGTTCTCCATGAGTTTTGAAAGATAACGGCCAGCGGTGCTGCTATCTCATCGGCCAATTCCCTTAGCACCCTTGGAAGCAGTTCATCCGGCCCCATGGACTTGTGCACATCCAGATTCTTTAAGCAGTCCCTAACCTGACCTTCTGTCACCAAGGGCCTCTCTTCTTCTCTCCAATCTGCCATACCCATGGTAATGGGCAGGGAGCTGGCCCTGCCTGTGCAAACTGAAGCAAAAAAAGCATTGAGCACTTCAGCTTTTTCCTCATCCTCTGTGATGAGGATGTCTGCCCCATTCAGCAAGGGACCTACACCATCCCTGATCCTCTTCTTGTTATTAACATACTTGTAGAACCCCTTCTTGTTATACTTTACATCCCTCGCTAGCTGCAGCTCCATTTGTCCTTTGGCCTTTCTGATTTTATTCCTGCAGTCCCTAGCAATATCTTTATATGCCTCCTTGGTCATCTGACCAAGCTTCCACTTCCTGTAAGCTTCCTTTTTATGTTTAAGCTCAGAGCAGAGTTCTCTGCTAAGCCATTCTGGCTGCCTCACATGTTTATTCTTTCTACTAATTGGAATGGCAACTTCCTGTGCCCTTAGCAGGGTTTCTTTAAAATATAACCAGCTTTCTTTGACTCCTTTCCCCTTCAGATTAGCTTCCCAAGGGATCCTGCCCATCAGTTCCCTGAGGGACCCAAAATCTGCTCTTTTGAAGTCCAGGGTCTTTGTTTTGCTTCTTTCCTTCCTTCCTTTAACGAGCATCCTGAACTCAACCATGTCATGGTCACTACTGCCTAGCTTGCCATTTACCTCTACCTCCCTGATCAATTCTTCCCTGTTTGTGAGCAGCAGGTCGAGAGGTGCAAGGCCCCTAGTTGCTTCCTCCAGCATTTGTACTAGAAAGTTGTCCCCAACACACTCTAAAAGCTTCCTGGATTGCCCATGCACTGCTGTATTGGCCTCCCAGCAGATGTCAGGGTAATTGAAGTCCCCCATGAGCACCAGGGCCTGTGATCTAGAAGCTTCCACTAGTTGTCCATAGAACACCTCATCTACCTCCTGCTTCTGGTCTGGTGGTCTATAGCAGACACCCACCACAACATCCCCCTTGTTGCTTTCCTCTCTCAGTTTAACCCACAGACTTTCTATTGACATGCTTCCACTTCCATAATTGAGCTCTGAGCAGTCATAGTGCTCTTTTACATATAGTGCTACTCCTCCCCCTCTTCTTCCCTGCCTGTCTTTCCTGAACAGTTTATACCCATCCATGGCAGAGCTCCAGTCATGCAGACTATCCCACCACATCTCTGTTATTCCTATGATATCATAGTTCCTTGTCTGCGCTAGTACTTCCAATTCTTCCTGTTTATTTCCCAGGCTCCTCGCATTAGTGTATAGGCACCTAAGATACCTGGTCACTTGCCCTACTTTGTCAGTTTGGTTTTCAATTCTATTACATATACCTCCTTGCATTTTTTCTTGGCGTTCTCCTCCCCCACTCTCCTCATGTTTTGGCGCTTCAGTGGAACATTGAAGACAATTGTTTGATTCCCCCCCGTTCCAACTACCTTCTCTTTTATTCCTGGTGCTACAGTCCCAACACCCCCCAAGTTCCATCCCTTCCCCCAGATCTCCCACATTGCCATTTACCTGTGGGCTTTGGTCTCCTTCCCCCTTTGAACCTAGTTTAAAGCCCTCCTCACTAGGTCAGCCAGTCTGTGCCAAAATACACTCTTCCCCTTCCTGGATTGATTGACCACAATTACCACCTAACTTGCTGAATGATGCAGACATCTCTGATTAAAGGAGCCACCCCTACATTGTAGCCAGTGGTGGCCTTAGGCAATTGGGAGCCCTAATCCAAGACCCATTGTTGGGAGATCATGAGTGAGGCTTGACCTACCAATAATGTCACTACTTAATATCACTACAGTATTTATTCTGCTCTTCAGTTTTGCCCTCCTATGACTGCACAACATAAGTACACATCAGGCAGCATGCCACAAAGTTAACTATCCTTTTACTGAAAAGTTCCAGGAGGGGGTAGCCATGTTAGTCTAATCCAGTAAAAATAGAAAAGAGTCCTGTAGTACTTTTCAAGAGTAACACATTTATTTATCACACGAGCTAAATCCTATTTGGAAACCATTTTCAAGTGTCTGACAAAGTGGGATTTCACCCACAAAAGCTTGAGCAATAAATAAACTTGTTACTCTTTGAATGTGCCTTTCTTGTTTTACAATTGTTGTACTTCATTGTGAATTCCTGTAATATTGTCTGTCTTGCATTGGATAGTGTGATCCCAGTAATGCTGTATTTTTGGTTTGGACTCGCTCTTTCCTGTAAGAGTGGGCTTACTTAGTTTTTGCTACTAAATCCTCTCTGCTTTGTTTCCCCAGAAGGGGGATTGGGAGCCTGGCAGGAGCTAAGGGCAGGGTGGGAGAAATACTGCAGGAGGCTTCTCTGCTTTCTTCTCAGTTCACTTTGTTGTCCTCTCTTTGGCTATTTGCTGGGGAGGCAGAAGGCAGGCAGCCTGGCTGTCTGGCTGGGTCAGCCAGTTTGGTGTGACCCTGCTCACAGCACTGCACTGGCAGCTCCAGCCAGCCTGCCTGCTTGCCTCATGAGCTCCCCAACTTCCCCTAACTGGGTTGCATACACCTAGAAGCTGGGAGGGTCAGAGTCTTTTTAAATTTCCTGCCCTGTGTTATAAGCAGCCCAGCATGGCAAATTGCAGCTGCTGTGCTACCACCCTTCCACTCCCCTGCTCCACAATCTCATGCTGCCACTCAAAGTGGAGGGCAAGCATTACAGCAAAGTTCAGGAGAGGCGTGGGCTCTATTTTAAAAGCTTGAGAACTGCAGTGGTAGGTGTCTTCAGCATGGGTCAGCACCGTGTCATCTCTCATCTGGGCTCCTAGATGCCATCCACTTCTCCAGGACCTGCAGACCCTAAACAAGTTGACTGGAAGTACCAGGGATGGTCTCATCCACCACCCTCCCTCCCACTCCTATTTTCTGATCTCCATGACGCCTGATGTTTAGCAACAGAAACCTATAGGAGATAGGGAAAGATATGCCTTGTCAGAGGAGGAGAATCTTTATATGTCCTCCTCACATGGTCTGTGAGCTTTTAAGAGGATACTGCCAGCACCTTGATTCTTTTGTAGGGAACACTGGAGGAGAATGATTGCATTAAAACTAAAATGAGCGGAGGGGTATGAAGGAGGAGTTGTATCACAGCATGGTATGGGGCCTCTATGTGGTGGGAGAGTGGTACAGAGGCTAAACACTCTGGACCAGGATAATCCATGGACATTGAGATGGTCAGACTGCATTGGTGCCTAGACAGCTGCTGGCTAGAAGCTGACAGCTTCAATTTTAGTCATCAGCTGGCATGGCCCTAGGGACTATATTTCCTTTCAGAAACATCACATCTCCATGTTTCCAAAATTTCTATTTCATGTGGAACTTCCCCACTTCAAATACTTCATGTGAATTCCAGTTTCAAGTGGGGCCCAGGATAGGGATAGGGCCTGTTGGGTAATGGGGGGATGGGGGGAGAGGGTGTCTGTTGTGGGTGTGGCCTATTGGGGGCGGACCCATGACAGGGGCAGGGTCTAGCACAGGTGGAGCCTGTGGCCCTGTGCCCCGGGTCTTTTTGCTATCCAGCAACACCCCTGGTTCTCTTTGTCCACAAGGAGGAAAATGAATAATAATAAAATCATTTAATTGATCTGTAAACTGAGGCGGGGGAAGGTCGGCTAAATGAGCCAGATTTCACCCACTGCAGGGAGGAGGAGAAGACAGTTTGAGACTCTGCTGTTTAGTGATTGCAGAGGCTGGGGCAGACCTTGGCCCAGGCTGGGCAAATTCTGAAGCTAGCAAGGGTCACATCTCTTCTCCAATTGCCCCATGTTCCTTGGACAGTGTGCAGAGTGTCAGAGGCCCAGCTGTACATGGCCCACATCTCTGTTTCCCTAGTCCGCCCTTGTCCTCTTCCACCCTCTGTCACTGACTCCTCCGTTCCCTGTCAGGGACACTCTTAGTACTTGCAGCTGCTGAGGGGGAGGCACCCTAGACTCCTGGGCTATGGGCATTCCTCACACATTTCTCCTTTCTCTCAGCCCATTTGGCGCAGCATAGCTGCCACATGGGACCACAGCCCACTAATGGACATGCCCAGCCTTAACCAGTAACCTTTGATTTGGAGTCCCAGCCATGAGGCCCCTGGGGCCTGGCTCTCCGGGCAAGTAGTGCATCTGCGGCTCCCACTGACTCTACATGCAGTGGATGCTGCACACGTTGGAACGAGGCTCTAGTGGGGAGACAGAAACCGAAGTGCTTCAAATACGGACAATTTGCTGAATTTTGTGCCATAAAGTTGTGACCTTCAGTAAGTGCACTTGCATCTGATGAAGCAGGTTGCAGCCCACAAAAGCTTTTGAATCTTTATAAACAATGAGAGTGCTGTGGAACCTTAGAGATGAACAGATTTCTTTGGGCGTAAAGTCTCATGGGCTCCAACCCACTTCGTAAGATATGAGGGTACTTAAGGCAATCCCCTTATGGCAGGCAAAGGGCTAACCCAGCCCAAAGCCAACAGTCATCTTCAAGCCACAAACTAAGAAATAACAAATGACCCATGTACCATTTTCAATTTTGAATATAATAAATAGTGGAGAGCATACAAAGGGACCAGGTGTCAGAGGGGCCCAAGCATCCGGATGTCTCACATCAATTCATTGTTTACCAAAGGTCACAATGGCCTCAGGTGACCTTGCATGTGACAAAGGGGGTTACAGCCCATGAAAGCTTAAGGCCAAAGGAACCTGTTACTCTATAAGGTGCCACAGGACTCTTGGGCTATGTCCATACTTACACAGTTAAATCAATTTAACTTAAATCGATGTAATTGAATTGATATAAAAATCATTAAATTGCTAGTTTGATTTAGGAGAAAGGCAGCATGGGAGGTGTGGTAAGATGGCCCCCAAGAATGGCCATGCCCACACCCCATATAGAGAAAGAGGAAGGCACACTGGGAGGGAGAAGGGCAAAAAGTGTTAAATCAAAATAACAGTTAAATTGATATAACATGTCCACACAGCGTTATGTTGATATAATGGTTTCAAGTTAACCATCATTTTGATATAAAATGAGGTTTGATTGTATCAAAAGGACTTTCCTTATCGTGAAAAAGGAGTTCCTCATTTTGATATAAGGAAACATAGCGTGGACCTACCCTTCTTTAAATCAGCATTATTTCCATTTAAAGATTGTGTGGGGGCATACTCTTATTGTTTTTGCTGTACAAAGACTAACACAGCTACCCATCTAGATATTTCTTCGTCTTTTAATTGCCACAGGACTCTCCTTTTTTAAGTGTCCTTGTTACTAATTGATGTGTGCATAAGTTGATATGTGGGATAAAGAGATGTTTTGATCACACAGTGTGCTCACAGACAGAAGTACACCCAAAGTGTCCTGTGAAGGAGCAGTTAGCAACATCCAACACACCTGTGCTAAGCAGCGGTTAAAATAACTTATGTAGAATCAATTGTAGTAAACCAGTCAGGCAAGTGCAAGACAACATGAAAATAGTTTGGATAGCAAAATCCCTGCCCGTTAACTGGCCAGAACTTCTTTTGCGGTGGCTGTTTCCAAATATCCCAATGACTGGAGACAGGACACTTGATGGGGAAGGTTCTGAGTTAGAGACAATTCTTTCTCAAGTGTCTCGCTAAAACCCTCAGTGTCCAACTAGTCACCATATCTGAGGTCAGGAAGGAATTCTATCCAGGCTCACATTGGTGGAGAACCCAGGCTATTTCATTTTGCTCCTCAGTAAGGGACATGTGTCAGTTATAAATTTAAACTAGAGTAATCGGTGGATTCTCTGTAATTTGGAGTCCTTAAATCATGACCAGAGTCCTTCAGTAGCCCTATCAGAACTGACAGCCTTTTAGAGGAGTGGGAGGGTGAGGGCCTCTGACCTGCAATGTCCAAGAGATCAGCCCCAGGTGATCGTAATGGTCACTCCTCCTGGCCTTAAATTCTATGAGTGATTCCTACATTAATATGAATTGTAATTACAAGGCACACTTTGGATACAAAGAAAGGCTTAATTAATATATCTGAGTGTCTTGAACCCCAGTTGTGTGGCATTCCGACCCAACAGTTAAACAAAAGCAATATCTAATGAACAAATTGGCCAGAGCCATTTGCTTCCTACAATCTCTGAGGCTGATCTGAATTTCACCTCCTTGATCCCTTCCCACTACCTTTGAACTTCCTCATGGTCTCCATCAGAGCAAGAGTTTTCTGGGAGAAATCGCTGAGTCCCTTCTCCAGTTTAGGAGAGATCTCCTCTGGCTGCCAGAACTTCCCCTTCTCGTACCTGGAGAGAAACAATTTCACATGGTTACATTTCAATTAGCAACTCATTATAAGCTCCTGCCAGAGAGATGCTGCTCTAATGGGCCTGGAGTGAACACTCCTCTACTTCTCCCCGCCAATACAGCACTGGACATGGCCATGCAACCTTTCTCCAAAGGTCACATTAATATTTTTCAACTTTAGCCTGGAGAGACCAGGGTTGGGACAAATGTGGAATTGAGTGTGTTCAGTCCACTCCTTGGCCTCCATGCTGAGGGACAGGGGATTCTCCTGTGAAATATTGTTGAAATCTGGGAACTAGATGGAGATACCAAACGTCCACCCCCAATTTTATTGCACATCACTTTCAAAATACTCCACAGGTTGGAAAGAGTTGACCCCTACTGCCCTGGAGTGAACGGTAAGTAGCCCCCAAGGAGTGAGAGGCCCATATTCCATCTCTATGCAATGGAGGCAGCCAGTGGCTCGGGGATGTGACATCTCTGGATAATGGTTTAGGTCACTCTTGTCCACTGAATGGAAAATTCCAGAGTCTTCTCTTAAAACATGAGAGCCTCACGATTATGCTGAAACATTTGTATACAAAATGTGACCTTCCTCACACATTTTGCTGTGGATCCCCAAGCTTTTTCCCAGGGCTGTGAAAGAGAAGGGAGTGAGAGAGCCATATACCTGCTCAAGGTGCTTCTGACATCCTAGAGGAGAGAAAGAGAAAAATTTGAATCCCATCTGATACCCACAGCAATGCCAGGGAAAGGATTTTGCAAATATGCAGAAAAGGGGCTCTGCCCTGACTCCAGGGCCATGGGTTCGCTGAGCTTTTGGGCCTTTTACTTCTCTAACATCTAGGTGCCTGTGACCTTGCCAAGAGCACGAGTCATTCCCATGTCAAGCAAACACACGGAGTCATGCTGAGATCTCTGTCTGCTGGACTCCAAAGCTCATGATGGTGCGGGGATCTGGGACATTTATAAATAGGTCTCACCTGCAGAAATTCACTCACTGGCTTCTGACACTTCTCCTCCACCTCACTGATCAGGTCACTGAGATGGGAAATCTCCTCAGACACTTTGGTGACATTGTCATCCTGTATCTTCACCATTTCCCGCTCCAGCTGCTCCAGCTGAGCTAGCAGGAGTCGCTCTTGTTCCTCCAGGAACTGCCGAAGTTGCTGAAATTCAGACACAATCTTCTGCCTCTCGGTTTGTGTCTGTTTCTAAAAAAAAATAGCAAACATACTGATCAGTAACATGGATGGAATATTTATTAGAATTTAACAAGAGAGAGTTTCTTTGTCATCCCTAAGACAGCCGTTTAGGAAGCCGGGCATGAGCAGTCAGGCCTAGTGCTGAGATGCACAGTCGGTTGTCAAGAACTACAGCCAGATTCAGGTCTGAAGTCAGAGTTAAGGTCAGGAGGCACACCAAAGACTAAGCCAGAATCTGTGTCAGGGACATGTAACGGGTCAAGCTGTAGTGAGAACCAATGTTCCCTCTAATTACTTGTAGACTGTGTGCGCAAACAATTTCTTTGTGTGTGCAAAAACCTTTCTTTGTGAGCACCAATATTAGCACTATTGAATTTTTTTGTGCGCACTTTATTTTGTTGTGTGCACAGGTTTCATGTCCTGTGTGCGTGTGCAGACGCGCAGAGCTTAGAGGGAATAATGGTGAGAACCAACACCACAGTACTGTTGGTGAGACTTCAGGCAGGACCAGGGGCGTCACTGGAGCGGGGAGGGACCCAAAGCACGGGCCCAGGTCCTGGCCTCAGCCGGCAGGCCCCGGCCCCAGCCAGCAGGCCCTGCCCCCTGGCCAGGGATAGGGCCAGGCGGGGCCGGGCCAGAAGTGTCTGCAGGAGGCTGCGGGCAGCTGGCCAGGCCCCAGATCCCCGGCCCAATCATCCGGGGCACTGGCGCTGGGACTTGGGGCACGTGCCCCGGAGTGCCCAGCGCCAGCTACGCCCCTGGGCAGGACTAAAATAAAGGTCAAGCCAGAGTCTACCTCCAGTCCAGCAGGAGCCCAGGAGTTTGGACAACTTGTTATGGCTCCTTCTGGTCTAAGCTGTACCTGCAAATATATGCACAAATCAGGACCTTTGTAGATAAACTGTCTTTGGGGCCTTGTTCTGCTAGCCTATGGGATCTCACACACACAGCCAACGGGCCTCATGTAGCCCTTGGAGTTACCTCCCGTAGCTCCTGATGACCCCGGTAATCCAGGGGCTCCCAACCCCTTCGACCTGCGGGATTTTTCAAGTGCCAAGCACCTCCACTGGGTGGGAGCTCGGCATTGACAGTGCTTCCAGGGCAGGCTGCACCAGATTGTCTGCTTCCTGCAACGCCCCCCAGTGTCATCAACCACTGCCAAGGAGGAGCCAAATTTTAGATTGCGCTGGCTGGCTATGTTCCCTATAGGCAAGGGCATCACTGCCCCGGGGAGGGACCCGGAGCACTGGCCCAGGGCCCACCTCTGCACCGCAGGCCCTGCCTCCGGCCCACAGGGCCCACCCCCTGGCTGGGGACAGGTCCAGGAGCCACCATGTGCCATTGTGGGTGGCTAGGCACCGCATCCCCAGCCAGAGCCAGAAGCAGCTGCGGACGGCTGGGCTCAGTATCCCCGGCCAGGGACGGGGCTGCCGCCACCGCAGGTGGTCGGGCCCCAGACACGCTGTTGGGGACAGGGCTGCTGTGGCCGCAGGCAGCTTGGCCCCGGATCTCCGGTGGGGGACAGGGTCAGGAGTGGCCTCCATCGCCACAGGCGGCTGAGCCCTGGTTCCCCAGCTGGGGACAGGGCCAGACCAGGAGAGGGGTAGGCCCCACCAGACCCGGGACACTGGCACTGGGTTTCAGGGCACGTGCCCCGTGTGCCCAGCGCCAGCGACGCTCCTGCCTATAGGTACACCAAAAGACAGCTCCCTCAGGCAGGGAGTTTATAAAACTCACTCCCTAAGTATGCTCTGGGAGTGGCATGGCTGCTTCAACGGCAAAGTGAGTAGGCCCTGGGTGGGTGTGGGGTGACAAGTGGGAAGCTGCTGGGGACAGGCCACTGGGGGGTCTGGCCTGATCAAGTGCGGGGAGCTGGCAGGAAGGGGGGGGTGCCTTCTCCGCTACTAGACAGAGTGCACCTTCCCTGTCACCAGGGGCTGCAGCAGCTGGTGGGAGGATGGCTGGGGGTTAGGGCAGAACCTGTTGGAGTGCAGGGAGCTGGTGGGATGGGTGGGGGGTTAGGGAAGGGGTCAGGGACTCGGAGCAATTAGGGGGAAGCCAGCAGCAGGGTTGGGGGCAACTGGATCTGTCTGGTGGTAGGCATCCAGATCCATCCCTAGCCGATTTGGGAAAGCAGCTGGGGATGGATCCAGTTCCTTGCTGCCAGCTCAGATCAGGCCCTGGGGCTGGAGGTCAGCACTTTTTGGCATCTGGCCTTCGGGCCAATATCCTAGTCCTCATGCGGCCCTCACGGTATTTAAGTTTGAGACCCCAGGCTGGCCACTCCCCTGCTCGTTCCACAGAGCTGTTGGTTGCGGTAATAGTCTGGGACCTTGGTCTGAGGTTGGAAATAAACCAGTCTCCACAGGCTGGCACCTGGCAAAATGCTATCATTGCAGGTGGAGGGTTTCATATAGCTGCTCACAGGGCTGCGATTCTCTTCTATGGGCATCTCCATGTCTGCCATGGCTCAGACACCGTGTTACCAATGTCCTTCAAGGATTTATCTACACAGCCCACAGCACTGAGCTTCTAAGCCCAGGTCAACAGATTCCAGCTCTTGGGGCAGGTGGTAGCACATTAACACTAGCTGTGCAGATGCTGGGTCTCGGGTTCTGAAGGAAGTGGGGTGGGTGGACATCAGACCCTCATCCCTCACCCCACACTTAGTTTTACTGCTTTGCTGTGAGCCCCAAGGGCCTGACTTTGCTCAGCCAGGCCCAGAGGTTGCTGGTTCTGTAGACGTACCCTGAGAATCTAGATCCAGAGCAAAGCAACAGGACCCACTGACAGAATTGTCAGGGGAGAAAAAAAATAATTAAATCATTAAATAAAAAAAGCAAGAAATGAGAGCAGTCACCAGCACACAGTGCTGTGAGACCCTCATCAGTTCAGTTGTGGGGAGGTTTTGTGACAGCCCACATTGTCCTTCTCCAGAAAGAGAGAATTTGTGATACACACACCTGTGTATGCACACACACACACACACACACACACAGAGGGTATCCCATGATTATGGAGAAACACACATAAGCCCATTCTTCCCAGGCCCACAGATAAATCTACCAATAAACAGAACTCCAACCTCTATGGCCCAGCATGTGAAAGACATGGAAACCCACCAGACAGTCCTGGCTTCTCTTCTCTCCAGTCACTTTCAATCCCAGCAGCTTTTCTTTCTCTTTCCTCAGAGTCTCCAAACAGGCCTGAATTTTCTCCTAAAAAAACAGAAGTGATTTGGTGGTTTATTTTCAGGGTTGACTGTCTGTTTGTAGGGGCTGTTTTTCCACTCAACATACGATAACTTTCAGCCATTCTGGGCTAGGTGGGTAAGGTAATATCTTCTTATTACATGGGTTAATCTTTGTTAAGAAGAGCTGGGGGGTTGCCCAAGGGCTGTCATAAACACTCTCCATGTAAATTTTTCTGGATAGCTACCCCAGAATCCCTCACCAAGTTGCCAGAAGTAATGGATTCTGGGTATTTCCAAAGACTGCTCTGTGGGACTAAAGGAACCGCTTTGGCTGGTCTTTGCCCACACACACAACAGACAGCTCAGACTGACACACCTCAGCACAGCCTGGGGGTTAGATTTGCTGCAGATCAGTCTAATCCCAATGGTATTTAGCAAAAGTCTTCCCTGCCTTGAGCTTTCTGTGTGTAGACTCAGATGTTTTGGGTCCACACTGTGTTCAGCAGAGTGATCTCCTCTGAGCGCCAGCGGGCATGTGAGTTGAACACTTCATGGAGTAACCCAGGAAAACAGAACCCCACTGGGAAACCTCATCTCTGCTTTGAGACTGGGCACTTTATGTAGCATCTTTTCCTACTAATGCTGAACCTTAACACTGCTGATTGCTGCTGAGGGAGGCAGCATTACCTAGTGGTTGCAGCACTGGGCTGGATGATGGAAAAGTGGTTGGAGCACTGGGATGGATGATGGAAAAATGGATTTTTATGCCCAGCTCTGTCACTGACTTTTTGTGTGACCTTGGGAAAGTCATTTCCTTCCACCGTGCCTCTGTTTTCCCACCAACTCCTTGTCTCTTCCCTCCAGTTAGACTGTAAACAGCTTTGGGCAGGGATTGTCCATCAGTGTATTTTGTGCGGGGCCCAGCACAATCCTGGCCAGATCTCAGCCAGGGATTGTAGGGGCTGCTAGGAAAAATAAACACTGTGACCCAATCAGCAAAAACAACCACAGCTGTTAACAGCCCCCTTCCCCAGACTGTGCAATACACTCTCATATTTACCTGCAACTCTTAGGATTTAAATCTCACTGACCAGTTAAGTTTGCTGAAGGGAGAAGTTCCCTGCCACATTTACTTGGGAACAAACATAATGAGAGTCCTGTGGGACCTTACGGACTAATAGATTTGTGGCATAAGCTTTTTTTAGTTGCATCTGATGAAGGGTGTTGGAGCCCACAAAAGCTTATGAGCAAAGAAGTCTGTTAATCTATATGGTGCTATAGGACTCTTGTTTTTCAGTCCACAGACTAACACGGCTACCCCTCTGGATAGTTCTATGAAACTTGGGAACAGAGTCTGAAAATAAT
Source organism: Podocnemis expansa (assembly GCA_007922195.1). Classification (NCBI taxonomy): domain Eukaryota; kingdom Metazoa; phylum Chordata; order Testudines; family Podocnemididae; genus Podocnemis; species Podocnemis expansa. Next base: position 311,188 of record ML682221.1, read on the forward strand.
TCAGCTCCTAACAGAAACTTTCCCACATCAGACACATTTTAAATCTTCTTCTGTTGCCTTTCCTGCCAGACTGGAGGAACATTAACTTGTGTAAAATCCCATATGCCAGGTAGGCTGGACACAGCTGAATGAGGCAGTTGCGTGTGTTTGGCAACTTATAAAGACATTAACCTGTCATTAAAGCCCCAAATTATCACCCATTAGACTGGATACCAACTCCATACCTCGTACTCCTGGGCAGCTTCCTTGATGGGAACCACTGTGTGAGCTGTGTGAGCCCGGGACTCTCTGCAGACCAGACAGATGAGGGCTTGATCCTCTTCACAGAACAGTTTCAGTGCCTCCTGATGCTCCCCACACATCTTGTCCCTGCCTGCTCCCTTTGCTGGCTGGACACCCAGCTTTTTGGCTATTTCTACCACATTCCCCAGCTGCCTGTTAACCCTGAAGTTTCTCTGTTGCAGGCTTTCTCTGCACTGGGGGCAGGAGACATGATCTGCATCCAATCCCTCCCAGCACTGGGTGATGCAGGCTCGGCAGAAATTGTGCCCACACTCAAGGGTGACAGGTTCTGTGAAAACCTCCAGACACACTGGACAAGAAACTTCTTCCTGGAGACTTTCCACAGGATTCTCTGCAGCCTCTCTGCACAGGCAGTGTAGCTGGTTTCAATTTCTCTGTATGCCCCACCTACAGGATCAAACTGGGTGTTCCTCTAGTTCCTTTTTGTTACTGACTCAGGCTCTTTGCTGTGGGGAAGGAGCTGTGGATTACTTACCGGTAACCAGAGGCATCGCTGGTGCTGGGCACCCTGGGGCATGTGCCCCGAGTCCCAGTGCCAGTGCCCCGGATCTCTGGCCGTCTGCCTGCAGCCATGGTGGCCTCATCCCCGGGCAGGGATATGGTGTCCAGGTGGCCACCTGGCTGGCTCTGCCCCATGGCTGGGAATAGGGCCAGGTGGGGCTAGGCCGCAGCCGGGCTGGGCCAGAAGTGGCCACAGGAGGCCGAGCCCCATGCTGCCGTGACCACGGGCGGCCGGCCAGCCAGAGATCTGGGGCACTGTCCCCCACCGGGGATCTGGGGCCCGGCCTCCTGTGGCCGCTTCTGACCCAGCCGCTCCTTGGCATAGCCGCTCCATGGCGGCGTGGCCCTACCTGGCCCTATCCCTGGCCAAGGGACCGGGCCTTCCAGCTGGGGGCAGGTCATGCTGGCTGGGGGTGGGGGCGGTGCCTGGGCCTGTGCTCCGGGTTCCTCCCCGCCCCAGCGATGCCCCTGCTGGTAACTGTATTTCTTCGAGATGGGCTCCTTGGATTCGTTCAGTAATAAGTGCACATGGCTCAACACACAATTGGTTGGAAACCTTTTTAGCCCTAGTTTGTCAGGACAGGGCTGGTGTCGAATGCCCCCTGGCCAACCCATGGCTAAATATATGGCCGCAGCCCTGCTCCTCCTCAGTCCTTACTAGTCGCCAACTCTGACTAGTGGGATGCTGGGAAGGTTCTGAATGAATCCGAGCAGCCCATCTCAAAAGAGGACAGTTACTAGCAAGGAATTCACCGTTATTCTTCAAGAGCTGCTTGGATACTTTCAGTTAGAGATGAAGCTTGGGGCCAGCCCCTGAGTAGCCCCTCTAAACTGTGCAGGGTGCACCATCGTACCCCTACACAGGGAATGTAGCTGGCAGCCAAGGCCTCAACCCAGCTGGAAGACAGAGTCTTCCGGCTGGGAAGGAGCTGCTCCAAGCTGGGCTTCAGACATTTTAAATTCCCGACCTGGCCTGACCCTGCTCTGAGCAGGGTCATGCTGGAGGTCTCAATTATTGCCATGGCCCTGCTCTCCCCCAGCAGCCAGGTAAGGGAGCTGTGGAGGGGGAGTCCAGAGGCAGGCACACCTCCCAGGGGGGAAAGGCCATGGGGGAGGGGGTTGGCCCAGGGCAGCAGGGGCAGCAGTAGGACTGGGGATTAGGGAAGGGCTTGGGGAATGAGTGAGGGGGATGGATCGGGGCCCTGGCAGCTAGTGGGGGCCAGCCCCTCCCAATATTTATGTATAGGGATGCCCCTGGAGAAGCCATCTGTAAATTTTGCACACCCATCTCTGCACTTATTCTGTCTTCCAGTAAAACTGCTCAAGTCATCCTTTTCAGACCAGCTTCAGCTGGACCAGAGATTCTGTCTGAGGAAAGAGCTGCAATGCCAGCCTCAGCTTTCACTGTTCTAATGTCATCCCAGAGAAGCTCTTACTTTAGAAAACTATTGGTGGAATCTTTTTAGATGTTCCTCATTTAGATCAACGGGGAGGGTCATAATCGCTAAAGGGGTTATGAAACTATTATAGAGGCCTTGCAATTTGTCAGATCCCATGCATGCTTGCAGGGATGACCTGGCATTGGGGAAGAGGGTTGTTGTCACAGCCTGAAATATTTTCAAAGAGAGTTCCAACAAAAAAAAAGTTTTAGTATAAATGGATACAAATCAGACATAAAGAATGATAACATTAGAAAACCAAGTGCCAAAGGGGCAGCCGTGTTAGTCTAGTAAAGCAAAGAAAGCAAGGAGTCTTGTGGCACTTAAAGACTAACAGATTTATTTATCGCATAAGCTTTTGTGGGAGAAAATTTGACTTCATCAGATGCTTTGAAGAGGGGGAACTTACAGAATGGGATGAAAATAAAGGCAGGGGTGTGTAAGACATAGGATCAGGTCATACTGCAACAGCAAATCAGAGCATTTGTAAGGATTCAAACTCTAGGAAACAAAACAGAGGAAGGGTGACGTCAAATTACCTGTTACAATGTGAAAAGAATCCATAGTCACAATTAAGTCCTGCTGTCACACAAGCTAATTTGCATATTAGTTGACTTTTGGCTGTGTCTCTTTGAAGTCTTGATGTCCCATTGATTCTCTTGAAGACCATCATTAACAAATCATCAATGGAGTGATTAGGCAGATGGAAGTGCTCAGCAACTGTTTTGTGTGTGTGTGTGTGTTGTTATGTCAGTTTTGTGCTCATTTATTCTTCTGCGTAGGGACTGTCCTGTTTGTCCAATGGGGAACATTTCATTCTCCCTGGACATTCTGTAGCAGGCATGTAAGTTACAGCATTTCACCAAAAAGCCTTCAGAACCAGACTCCAACATGAAATTGCAGAGCTGGACTTTAAACTTTACACCATCACCTTGGGTCTGACTAAAGCAACGATTCTCAAAACCTTCACTGTCACAAAACAACTGGGAGGGCTCCCAGCTTTGTGTGACACACTGTGTCACTGCTGTAAAATAGGTTATGAGCATTCATAAAGGAACCTTGCATGGCATATTGGGCCTCAAATGATAAAATTACAGTGCAAAAGTGAACAGAAAAAGCATATAGACAAGCAGTTCTCAACAACTATGTCAGGACACAAAGATGTGTCACAAAAAGCTGGAAGTGTGTCACGGAAAATTGGCAGCTCAGTTAGGAGCCAGCTTGGGGCTCTCGCCACCCACTGCTTTCTCCTGCCCTCAACAGCCCATTGCTGCTGCAGAACACAGGCAGCAGCCAGGGCCAGATGATTAAAGTGACTTAGGGGCTCCAACCCAGAGATCCTGGGCCAGATTGCCCCATAAAAATAACCCCAGCACCGGTGATGTAGACTGCCAGGATGCCAGCCTGCACTGGTTTGACTTTGCTCCCACTCAGGTCCTGGTGTGCTGCACCCTCCAGAGCATCTCAGCCTCCCACATATTCCCAGCCAAAGTACCACCACCAGCAGCAGATTGTAGTGCGTTGCACAGTGGAATATCTTCCATCAGGTGTGTCACAATGTTCCCTGTAGGCTGTGCAGGTGGGTGGTCATGCAGCGTCCATTACTCATCATCGCAGGTAACACTGACACCTGTGCAGTGCCAGCAACCATGACCATACCCAGCACAGAACACACATTCCTCTGGGCTCCAGGCTGGGGCTGGGGGAGTTTAAAATTGCCCACCTTGAGCATGCTTAGATGTGTGCTCAGTGCAGGAGCAGGCTGTGGCCAGGTAGCAGCTCCAGCTGGCCAGGTAAGGGGGAAGCGGCACTGGGTGGGGTCAGGGATGAGGTACAGGGAGAAAGGGTGTGGGGTGAGGTTGACAGGGAAGGCCCAGAGGATCAGGGAGCCAACCAGTGGGTGGGTTAGGGAAGGGGGTTGTGACTAGGGTAGTGGGGTGAGTCAGTGGCCAGGTGGGGTGCATTAGGGTAAGAAGGGGTCAGGGGACCGGGGGACCAGGCAGGCAGATTAGGGAGAAAATCCCACTTCGTGAGATGCTCATGGCTATCCTTTTGTGACTTGCCAACATCCAAGGCACTATTATAGAAAATAGTGCTTTGGACCATTAAAGCAGAGTCTGAAAAACAGCATCTCCAGCAGCCTGTAAGAGAGCACTGTGTAATACTAGCTCAGATAAAATGGTCACCCACACTGCATTTTACAATATATGGATTTTCTTAAAAGATCCCATCAATAAGTTTATGACCACTGACTTGACATGATCACTGGATGCTTACATATTTCTTATGTGGCTTGTTATATAATTATGCCAAATTCTGTGATAAGGGCTATGATGAAAGAGACAAACAGTCAATTAAACTTACTCTGCTTTTGCAGCATGCATCTGCTACCAGTTTGGTTGGTGATACGTCATATCTGAAAGATGAATAATTGTTTGTATGAATGGTTGAGTGAATATTTTATTACCAGTGTTAGGATAGGAAATTTAGGCTATGGATCAATGTAAAGATCACTTGACTAAGGGAGCCTTTTGATTCAGATGAGTTCCCATGCTTACAAATTATTCCATTGTTTGTACATGACAACCACTTCAGTTTGTTTAGTACTGTGAAGCAGATATAAGTGCAGCCTGTGGGGAAAAGGAATCTAAATAAAAATGTTAAACTGAAATTCTGTAGTTTTACAATTTACCAAAGTTTGAACAAAAAGACAACATCTATGAATTTCTTTTTAATTAAGGTGTTTAAGCATGCTGATGCTTCTGGTGCCAAAATCTTGTTATCCACACGGTGCCATGCCTCACAAATTGCTGCTCAGCAAATGCCATAATTTGCTCAGCTGCATCATCAGCTTAGGGGGAACATTAGTCACGATGGAAAAAAAGTTGAGAATCACTGATCTAGACCATAGCCCGGGGGGGCATGGATGTGCATCCTGTGACAAGAGGGGTCAGTAAGGGCACGATAGAAAAGGGAGGGGGAAGATGAGGAGTAGAGGGATGCAGTGTAAAGCTGGGCCTCTGATGCTCTACACACTGGCTAAGAAACATGGGGCCATTGTAGAAGCGATGCAACTCTGGCTGGCTTCAGAACTTTCTTAGCTTGTGCTAAGTTCTGCTCTGGTCCCTGCAGCCCCTGAACGTCAGTCACACATTGATTCCCCTCTTTCCTGCGGCCAGCATAGGGTAAAACTGGTCCATTGAGCCCGCCCTCCCCCACCTCAACTTCCACAGTGATGAAATGATTTTATTGTTATTCACATTTCTGTCTCTGAAGGATGAAAGCCCCATCGTGTAAGCCAAAATGAGGGAGACCTGGGGGAAGGGTTGGACTTGTGGGGAGCCTGAGCTGGAACAGCAGGGATAAGGAGAGATTAGTTAGAACTGGGGGTGGGGGGATAATCAAATTGCATCTTAAGTGTTTGCATACTGATGTGAGAAATATGAGGAATAAGCAGGAAGAACTCAAAATGGTAGCAGCTAAAAACAACTATGACATAGTTGGCATCCCAGAGACTTGGCGGGATAATACGCAGGTCTGTAATATTAAAATAGCAGAGTACAGCTTGCTTAGCAACAACAGGCAGGGGAAAAGGGGAGGTGATGTTGCATTGTATATTAAAAATGTGTTTACTTGGACTGAGGTGGAGATGGAAACAGGAGACAGACACATTGAAAGTCTCTGGGTAAAAATAAAAGGAATAAAAAAACAAGGGTTATGTCATGGTAGTGGTCTACTACAGGCCACCTAACCAGGAAGAGGAGGTTGATGAGGCTTTTTTCCAACATTTAACAAAATCATTCAAAGCAAAGAATTTGGTGGTGATGGAGGACTTCAACTACCCAGCCATCTGCTGGGAAAATAACACTATAAGGCACAGATTATCCAACAAGTTCTTAGAATGTACTGGAGACAATTTTATTTCCTAGTAGCTTTGTCCACCTTTTTTAGAGGGGCTGTTCTCAACTTGATTTTGACAGAGAGGAACTGGTTGAGAATCTGAAACTGGAAGGTAACTTATGTGAAAATGATCATGAAATGCTAGAGTTCATGATTCTAAGGAATGGCAGGGGAGAACACCAAGATGATGGATTTCAAGCTGCTCCCCAGATCTGGTTCACTGTGCTTCTCTGACCCCCATTTCCCACTCCTGAACCCCAATTCACTCCCTTTTGCCCAATGACCACTCACTCCTGAGTCAGTCCACTATAGCCTCTTGTGTGTAATCGGTCCCAGGTAATGTCTGTATGCCCTCTGGCTACTCAAGGGACGGTCCTCAAGCAAGCACCCCTGGCCCCAATTACCTCACTTGGAGCCACTGTCTTACAGAGATTGAGAACCACTCCCAATCACCATACATTCAAGCCTGTCCATTTAACAAAGGAATGGATTGTGACTCATGCCCAGCCTTCTTCACTAACACCCACTAAAGATCACACAATCCCAGATAAACCATCTGCTAGTTTATTGATCAGATTACAGTTTTAAGAGAGAAAATGGCCAGTCAAGGCAGAATCATAATATAAATGAGTCAGCAGCGGCCACAGGGGTGAGGGGAACATGCATATTAACGTACTATCTCTACCTAAACTGACCTCTTTGTCCAAATCTATGCTCAAGATGTTTGGCTGGTTGATGTTTGTACAGTCAGTCTCTGCCTGGGGTCAGGCAGGGCCCAAATATAACTTGAAGTTGTTTCAAGATAGAGATTCTCAGGCAAAAAAGCCCCAAAACATTCTAAGTGTCTCTCTTTGTTTCTGACCCCCCCCTCAACTCCTCCCTTTCTGGGCAGTGGTGATCTTTTTGTCCTGTCTGAGCCAGGGACTTCAATTAATATAGTCTTTGTTTCCTCCTCTAGGTACTTACTTGCTTGCTCACAGCTGTGACTGTTTTCATTCTGCAGAAAAAGAGTTCTGCCTGTCTCCTAAACTATGCAAAACATGCCACATATATGATGCTGCAGAAAATTTGATACTACAGTGATCAAGTAGAATAGGTTCTGAACATTCATAAAGGAACCTTGCATGGCCTAATTGGCATCCAATCATACAATCTGAGGGCAAAAGTGAACGGAAAAGTTAAGCAGATCATATCCTAGGTATGCACAGGCATGCATCCCATCACAAGCATGCTCGGGGAGTTGGTAGGTAGGATCCCAGGGGAAGCATGTCTAAGAGGAAAAACAACTGAAGACAGTTGGCAGTTTTTCAGAGAGACAGTATTAAGGACACAAGAGCAAACTTCCACTGTGTAGGACCAGGGCTGTCCTTAGCAGGGAGTGAGATGGGCGATCACCCCAGGCCCAACTGTTCCATGGGCTCTGCACTAAATCCATGCCACTTCTCTCCCCACTGCTGTGCTATCCCCTCCCCGCTGTCTTTGATGGAAAGCTGAAGGTAGCAAGGTGGAAGTGCAGAACTCAACCTCTGGGCCAGCTCTCCCTGCTCCCAGGGCAGAACAGGCAGCCCAGGAGCAGGGCAGGCTAGCCCAGAGGCCAGACTGTGCTCTCCCACCCCACCCATGGGCTGGATGTTCCACCCTGGGGGCAGGGAAGACTGGGCCAGAGGCAGAGCAAGAAAGCAGAGCCCAGCCTCTGGGGCAGCCCACCTCACCCAAAGGCCAGCCCACCCTGCCTCTGAGGGTGGAGTGGCCAGCCCAGGGGAAGGGTGGGAGCACAGAGCCCATCCTCTGGGCTGGCCCACCCCGCCCCTGCTATCATGGGGGTTTAGGGGCTCCCACAGGACAATTGGACCCAGGTCCTTTCTCAACTTAGGGACGGCCCCATGTAGGAAGAATAGGAAGTGTGGCAAGAGACTACCCTGGCTTAACCAGCAGATTTTCAATCATCTAAAAATGAAGAAAGAATATTACAAAAAGTGGAAACAAGGATAAATCACAAATGATAACTATAAACAAATAACACAATTATGTAGGGGGAAATCAGAAATGTCAAGGCACAAACTGAGATCAAACTAGCTGAAGGTATAAAATGTAGCAAGAAACATTTTTTAAAGTACATTAGAAACAAGAGGAAGACCAAGGGCAGCGTAGGACCCTTACTCAACAAAGAGGGAAAAACAATAACAGAAAATGTGGAAATGGCAAAGGAACTAAATGATTTCTTCATTTTGGTCTTCACTGAGAAGATTGGAGACAATTGGATGCCTGACGTATAGGAGGGCAATAAAAATGGGATAGGATCAAAAGCTAAAATATAGAAAGAACAAGTTTAAAATTACCTAGACAAGTTCAGTGTCTTCATGTCACCAGGGCCTGATGATTAGAATACTCAAGGAGCTGACTCAGGAGATATCTGTGCCATTGGCTATTATCTTTGAAAAATCATGGAAGACTGGAGAGGTGCCAGAACACTGGAAATTAGCAAATATAGTGCCCATCTATAAAAAGGGAAATAAAGACAACCCAGGGAGTTATAGAACAGTCAGCTTAACCTCTGTACCAGGAAAAATAATGGAGCAAATAATTAAGGAATCCATTAGCTAGCATCTAGAAAAGAATAAAGGGCTAAGTGATAGCATGGATTTGTCAAGAGCAAATTATGTCAAACCAACCTGACAGCTTTCTATGATGGGGCAAAAAGCCTTGTGGATAGAAGAGAGGCAGTAGATGTGGTGTGTCTAGACTTTAGTAAGACTTTTGAAACAGTCTTGCATCACCTTCTCATTAACAAACTGGAGAAGTACAGACTAGATGGAGCTACTATCAGACAGGTGAAAAATTGGTTGGATAATTGCTCCCAAAGAGTAGTCATCAATGGTTTGCAGTCATGCTGGAACAGCATAATGAATGACGTATAGCAGGGCTCAGTTCTTGGTCCAGTTCCGCCTGTCATCTTTCCTCATCTGCTGGTCAAGAAGTAAAAAGTTGTCATGAATAAGGGTCTGCTTGTCACAGTGTTATTTGTCTAGGTTTGCCCACTTCCTGATACTGACTTCCTCCTCTCTTCTCCTTCCCCTGCCCCTACCTATCCTTCCCACTCCCCTCCCAGTACAAGAAGCAGCTACCTATGTGCCCCTCCAAAGACAGGAACTTGGTCAGTGTGGGACTGGGGCTGCTGCAGGATGACTTGCTCACTCAGCCTGTTTCTCCCCCTCTGACTGACTGGGGCAGTGACAGACTCAAGTGTCCGGGGGGTACATTAAGCAGATCTCACCCTTCAGGAAGCTTGTGAGAGACACAGGGAGTTTGGGCAGGAGGAAGGAGGAGTGCAGGCAGCATCAGTGAGATGAGGAGTCCCATAAAATCCTAGTCTCCTGTGATCCAGGTGGAGTGCATATGAAGGAAAGTTTAATTGCGGAAACACTTAAAACTTCTAAAGCATTTTCCATCTGATGTCCTTAAGCACTTAAGCAAAAACAAGGATATAAGGTACACAATACTCCTCTAAGACAGGCAAATGTTTTCCCTGGCTTTGAATGAAGAAACAGAGGCACAGGCTGATAGCCTTTTAAAATCAATAGAATCAAGATCAAGCCCTAAATTGAGATCAAGCCCTAAATGTCTGGTGGTCCAATGTCACAACGTATGTTACAGAGAAGCACCAAGCCATGCTGCTTCTTTTATTTCATTGTACTTACCATTTCCCTTTTCTGTAAAACAAATGAGTGTCTTTGAAGGGTCTTAACTGAGTCCTGAACAGGCTGGAAGGCAGTGATGGGTGGTGGTAGGGTGGAGAATAGAGGAAACCAACCAGTCTGGTGAGTCAATCCACTCAAATTGAATGCTGATGTCAGTCACGCTGCCTGAGGGCATGGCATACTGAGCTTATATGCTCCATGCAAGTAGCTTCCTGGAACATAAAAGCTTTTGTCTTCCTAGCACTGAGTTCAGACAGCAGGGAAAGAGGTGGGGTCACAACAGTCAATCAGGGAAGGCCTTGCCTCCTGGTGCCTTCCATAAACTCTGTCCATGGTTCAGGGGTATCAGATTATAATGGGGCATTTCTGTTGCAATTTGCTATTGGTGTGAAATTTCTATTTTACATTTGGACACAAATAAAGAAAGTCTTTTTGTGATTTGAAAAAGCATGCTATGGCATTAAATGTCAGATTTCTAGCCAGGAATGATGCTGGCACAGGAAAAGACCCAGGCCTTGTTCCCTGGTACCGATTTGAGGCCCAGGCCTGACCCCCAGCCAGGGCCAGGGAAGATAGCCGCCACCATGGGCGGCCCAGCCCCAGACCCCTGGTAAGGGCTAGGGCCGGGGAAGACAGCCACCACTGCAGGTGGCCCAGCCCTGGACCCCTTGCACTTGGGGCACTGGCACTCGGGGCATGAACACCCTGAGCCCAGTGCCAGCAATGCCACTGTTTCTAGCCAATCAGACTGAATGGGAATTTTTTAAAAAAAGGTAACAATTTGGTTTGAGAAAAAACTACTGCTGCAACAAAATGATGGATAATATGTGCCTTACACTGCAGGTTGGCTCCTTTCCTGCAAATTTCCTTCTGTGCTCTGGCAATGGAAGATTGCTAATAGATATCTTCCCAAAGGATGATTTTGTTGCATCTGTTTTTGCTGAGGAAAGGATCATTTGATTCTTATATTTTATTTTAGCACTCGTTAATCTTTGCCTTTATGCAGAGAGATCAAATACCCTAGACAAATTAAAGACCACCAGCAGACAGAAATAATTTTTATTCTCAAAATTTTCTTATCAGAATCTACAGCACACTGAATTATACACCATAAAATTAAACAGAGTAAAACAGAATCATTCAGCTGTGGTTAACACATTCTACTTGGCTCATAGTCTATACTGTAATTGAATGAAATGTAACAAAAGTACTGTTATTTAATGAAATTAAGGAAAAAAATCAATTTTTTATTTTTGGAACTGAATCAGAATAGAAACAAACAAAAAAACCTTCCCACAATACACTACCAAATAAAAATGATAATTTGTTGGGCATTGAAATGTTTCAATTCAATAAAATTTTACAGTTATTTTCTGACTTGGACTCTTCATGTTACATTATAATCAACCACGTAATATAAAATAAATTTTGAAATACTGTTTCAAACTAAAAAGCCAAAGCAAATATTTAAACCTTATTGAAACGTTCCATTAGACAAAAATCATCAGAGTGGACACATTCCCAGTGACAGTTTTTATTTCAACAAAAAGGCATTTTTGGTCATAAAATCTGTTTCATTAGCAATGTTTAGGCCAGTTGTCATTTTTACAAGTGACTAAACAACAGGACAGGGTGCAGGACAGTAGGGCATCTGCAACATTTTGGAGTTCAGTCTCACTTTGCCGTCATCGTATTTCATTTACAGGTGTGATGCTGCCTGGGTCTTAGGGAATGTTTATGATTATCTTTCATATTTATATGTCATATTTGCAATAATCCGTATGTGATATGCCATGTATGATACCAATAGAAAGGTTGTAATCTGCTAGGAATTATTATATGGTTTATATATAGGTGTCAAATCTATTAGAAATTATGAATATGTTTGTTCTAGTTATGTCCCAAATCATTTGATTCTAAGGCATCCCAGATTGGGTGTCTGCAAAACTACTGTCCTCTTAATGGCCCATTAAGGAAGCTCCCAGCTACTGTGTGCTGAGGAAGAAACCTGTTTGATGAGTCACCCAGACTGACCATGTGACTCAACTCCATCTTGATTTGGCAAGGACTCTGAGAGCATGGGGAAAGCAGAGGTGATAAAAGGCAATGGTCCTGTCTCCATTTTGTCTTCAGTCTGTCTTCAGCCAACACCCTCCTCTACAACTATTCTTCTGGGATTGAAGAAAGGAGTGAGTCCCAACTGGGTACATATCAGAGGCATTGAACTAAACTGCAAATTATTTAAGGACTCACTTCCTATGGACTCTAAGTCATTTGTATGTATGTGATTCACTTTAACATCTCTCATATTTTGTTTGTTTTCTTTTTATATTAAACCTTTAGTTGTAGTTCATAGAATAATAGAATCATAGGGTTGGAAGGGACCTCATGAGGTCATCTAGTCCAACCTCCTGCCAGAGGCAAGACCACTCCCACTAAACCATCCCAGTCATGGTTTTGTCCAGCCGGGCCTTAAACACCTCCAAAGATGGAGATTCTACCACCTCCCTAGGCAGCTCATTCCAATGCTTCACCACTCACCTAGTAAAAAAGTTTTTTCTAATATCCAGCCTCAACCTCCCTAATTGTAACTTGAGACCATTGCTCCTTGTTCTGTCCTCCATTACTGCTGAGAATAGTCGAGCTCCATCCTCCTCGGAGCATCCCTTCAACTAGTTGAAGGTTGCTACTAAAGGATTGGCTGGCAGCATGATATTTTAGGTAAGATCCAAGCCTATATTGTTCAGGGTGATGTGGCTCATCCTTTGGGGTCAGGAGAACTTATTTCTTTAATAGATCCAGTGGCTAGGTGGGGACCTGAGGAGCTGATGTGTAATAAAGGGGGCTGTTTCTATTTTATGTTCGGTGATGCCCACCGTGGGGAATCAGAAGCATGTTTTGTTACTGACTGGGAGACTGGTTTAAGTACCACCCATCAGTGGTTTGGGGGTTTGGCCCCCGGTTTTTTCAGCTTGCCCTGATTTCCACATATTCAGAAGATTATCCCAAGAGGCCCCAGTCATAACAGGTACTTTATCTTTAAAGCTGACAAAAACAAACAACAGCCCACACCCACAAAGGTAACTACCAATGACCCAGTGCAAAGTTTCAGCTGAGGCCATTTCTGAGAAGGAAGTAAATGAAATTAACTTCATTCCTCTCTCTCTTATCTTGCTTCTTTCCTGTACAAGCAGTCATGGCTGCTGCAAATCCCTCAAAAGCTCTCCAGGATGAAATGAGCTGTCCCATCTGTCTGGACTATTTTAATGATCCGGTGTCTCTAGACTGTGATCACAATTACTGCAGAGCTTGTATCACCCAGTTCTGGGAGGGATCCCAGACAGTCTCCTGCCCTCAGTGCAGACAGACCTTTTTGCAGAGGAATGTCAAGCCAAACAGGCAGCTCAAGAATATTGTGGAAGCAGCCAGAGGACTCAGGTTCCAATCAGTGAGGGAAGCACAAACAGAAGGACTGTGTAAGAAACACAAGGAACCTCTAAAACTGTTTTGCAAAGAGGATGACATTCCCATCTGCGTGGTGTGTGACAGATCCAAGGAGCACAGAGATCACATGGTGATTCCTGCAGAGGAAGCAGCTGAAGAACTCAAGGTATGACTAAGCATTGTTTTTATAGCCAGAGTCTTGGAAAACTCACGTTCTCCAAGCATTAGGATTTTGTCCAGCCCCAGAGGGACACTTGTTTGCTGTGGATAATTCCTGCCCTGAGCAGGCCAAAGTCTAAAAGACAAACTAGAACAAGGGTGGGAGAGGAAACTGAGGCACAGAGCAGGACTGGAGATACCCACTATTGCTCAGCAGGTCACTGACAAACCTGGGACTAGAACCTACTGCTTCCATAGCACTGAGTTATCCCCTAACTACTAAACCATGCTGTCTCCCTAGGAGCATCAAGCAGTCATTAAACAAGGCCATTAGGAAGACAGATTCCTTGCTAAACCTACCAGATCCAGCGGGAGATAGTGTTTCCCACTGGGTTTCTGAGTTCCTATATCTCCTTAAGAGGGGTTAAACACATATGCTGACCTACTCGAAACACTGTGTGAACCCTCAGCACCTTGAGAAGATGATCAAAAGGGCTCCAGACATCACAGGTCCATACCAAATGCCATTGTGTTAGAAAGTGATGCAGCAAAACTAACCCCTGGGCACTGCTGAGCTGCAGTAGTCTGATGACTGCTTTCCATAGTGCAGGGTTTGGAAATCTCCACAGCTTCTGGGAGTTTTGGTGGGAGCTTGGAAATAGTTACCCACTCAGCATTACCAGTGCCAGGAAATCATGATGGCAAAAGCCAAACATTCTTCAATTATCAACATCTAATGGAAAAATAAACAAGAAGCCTTGTGGCACTTTTAACAACTAACAAATTAATTTTTCGCATGAGCTTTCATGGGCAAAGTCCCACTTTGTCAGATGTCAGGGTGGAGAAGACTTACACTGAAAAAGAACTTACAAGATGGGAGTGAAAGATAAATCAAACAAGCTGTGTAGATTCAAACACAACATATTAGAAAGTGACGTGGCTGAGAGAGGTGAAAATCACTGTCAGTAATAAAAAAGGAGTCCTCTGGTACTTTTAAAGTCTAATGTTGGTAGTGGGAAAGACAGTTCATGCTCTCATTGAGACCCAAGTCGATGGTATCGAATTTGCTTATGAATCCTTATTCTGAAGTCTCTCTTTGAAGACTTGATCATTCTAGAGCAGGGGTGTCCTATCTTTTTAGGTTAGGGGCCACATTGCAATTATTTAATGACTTGGGGGGCAGTGAGGAAATTTTTGATAGATAAGGCACAGAAATTGATCTTACTATTAATAAAATTTAAACAACCAAAAAATAAGCACTAATATACAAACTCAGTTTGGTTCTCTAAAAACAGAAACTTGCATTTCATACCTAAGCACAATTTTCAAATAATATTCACATGCCCCACAGCAGCCTCTAGATAAGCGTCACTTACAACAAGACATAAAAAATTTTCACTTATTAATTAAACCACATTTTGTGCCTGCCTTACTATTATTCTTGTATGGTCTATAGTTGCTCATGAGTATTCATTTAAGTTTGGGGGAGGAGCTTTCTGTAAGCAAGGAGAGGGCTACCTCCCAAGGGTTGAGAGAATGAGGGATTGTCATGTAGGATTGACTGTAGATCTTTGAAGATGTGTTGTAGAGATTTGAGCTGGGGGCTGTAAGTGATGACCAGTGACATTCTCTTGTTTTCCTTCTTGGGTTTGTCCTGTAGAGGTTGACTTCTGGGAATCCATCCAGCTCTGTCAATCTGTTTCTTTACGTCCCTAGGTGGATAATGTAATTTTAAGAATGCTTGATAGATATCCTGGAGGTGTCAGTCTCTGTTTGAGGGATTGGAGCAAATGTAGTTATATTTTAGGGCTTGGCTGTAGACAATGGATCATATGGTGTGTTCTGGATGAAAGCTTGAAAGATGTAGGTAATTACAGTGGTCAGTAGGTTTCCAGTATAGGGTGGTATTTATGTCTCAATCACTAATTTGAACTGTAATGTCCAGACAGTGGATCTGCTGTGTGAATGCTTTAGGCTGAGTTTGATCATGGAGTGAAAATTGTTGAAATCTCAGTGGAATTCTTCAAGGGTCTCCCTTCTATGGGTCCAGATGATTAAAATGTCACAAATATAGCAGAAATAGAGGAGTGGTACTTGGGGACAGGAGCTGAGGAACCATTGTTTGAAATCAGCCATAAAAATGTTGGCATATTAAGGGGCCATGTGGGCACCCATATCAGTGAAAATGACTTAAAAATATAAATAATCTCTAAATATAAAATGGCTGTGGGTGAGTACAAAGACACAAAGTTCAGTCATGAAGTGTGTTGTGACATCATCTGGAACAGCATCTCAAATGTCTTGTAATCCATCTTTGTGTGGAATATTGGTGTAAAGAGCTTTGACATCCATAGTGGCCAGGATGGTGTTTTCTGGAAGGTCACAAATGGATTGGACTTTCCTCAGGAAGTCCATGGTGTCTGGAAGATAGATAGGAGTGTTGATAGAATAGGGTCTCAAGAGGGAGTCCACATAGCCAGACTCTCTGCTCTGCCTCCCCACCAACTCCAGCCTCTCCTTCCCTCCCAGCTCCACAGAGGGAGCAGGATGCTGAAACTCGGAGGGAGCAGCGCTAGCAGTGCTCTGGCTCTGGCAAGCTCCTTCTGAAGCTGGTCAGGGGGGTGGCAGCTCTCAAGCTGGAGCACTGGCACTTGTAGGTCATAGTTTGCCCGCCCCTGCCTGAAATAAAAATAAGACTACTCAAAACATTTTCTGTTTTTTTCTAGGAGAAGATTCAGGGCCATTTGAAGATACTGAACAAAGAGAGAGAAAAACTCCTGAAATTTAAAGCAAGCCGATTGAAGATAAACCAGGAGAATTTGGTAGGTGACCTTTGTTATTAACCTGCATTTGTAACAAGACAATGACCCTGCATCTGACAATAAGAACAGTAAGGGGAAACAGGGGCAATGCAGACCCCCAAAGTATGTCTTATTTCAGTCAGTTAGATGTAAAGCGGAATTCAAGTAAGTGGGGGAATAATCACAAATAAATTGAAATTAATTGTTTTAGCAGGATTTACTACTTAGTCTTGCACCATGAAGGTTTTCAATTATTTTCATTGGTGGACCCCTTTGGAATTTTGAATGGAGATACCACCTCTGTGGTAATCTATTGTCTGTACATATAGAGTTAATTTCTATTTCTGTTCAGCTCTTTTTCAGCCTAAGACTATGTCTGTACTTGCTGTGAAATTTGGCAGCAGTCAAAACAGAGTAGCTTGTGCATCTCCCATCAACTTCCTAACTTCTGCTTACCACTCTGTCTTTAGTGTGCTGTGGAAATGGGAGATGCTCTCCTGAGCTATGTTCACACACAGGAGGTTATTTCTAAATAGGTTATTTCGAAACAACTTGTTTCAAAATAATGCCTTATTTCGAAATAACAAAAAAAAAGTTATTTCGAAATAAGGAAAAAAGTGGGAAGCGAAACTGCATGTCCGGACAACGGTTGTTTTGAAACGAGTTGTTTCAAAACAACCATTGTTTTGAAATAACCTGTCCGGACAATGGTTGTTTTGAAACAAGTTGTTTCGAAACAACCGTTGTTTCGAAACGGAATGGGGTTTAACCGTTGTTTCGAAACAAGAGAACGTTGTTTGGACATGCCACTTCTTAGAATCATAGAATCATAGAAACATAGGGTTGGAAGGGACCTCATAGGTCATCTAGTCCAACCTCCTGCCAGAAGCAGGGCCACTCCCACTAAACCATCCCAGTCATGGTTTTGTCCAGCCGGGCCTTAAACACCTCCAAAGATGGAGACTCCACCACCTCCCTCGGCAGCTCATTCCAAGGCTTCACCACTCTCCTAGTAAAAAAGTTTTTTCTAATATCCAGCCTCGACCTCCCTAACCTCAATTTGAGACCATTGGTCCTCGTTCTGGCCTCTGTTATTACCAAGAACAGTCGAGCTCCATCTTCCTTGGAACATCCCTTCAAGTAGTTGAAGGTTGCTATCAAATCCCCCCTCAATCTTCTCTTCTGCAGACTAAATAAGCCTAATGCTTTCAGTCTTTCCTCTGTTGTTTCCAAATAAGAAGTGTGTGTGAACATACCCCTGTTGACGCAGTGTGTTACTTTTTTTGGTAAAGGTGGATTAATAGTATTGAATTCTGGGTCTATTGAGCTGGTTTCTATTTCCCTTCAACAGATCCACTCAATCAGTTGCCACCATCAGTGTAGACATAGACTATCTTTTGCGGACCCCTTTGACATAATCCACACACACACACACCTAAAGACCACAGGTTGAAAACCACTGTCATGCATTAATGGAAACTATTAGTCTTAGCTACTGTATGTTAATTACTATTATCTACTATTCTATGGGGTAGACAGGTGGCAGTACATGACTCACTGTATGGATTCCTGTTACCAACATTGCCCACCAACTTGGGGTATGCTTGCTTGTTACACTTACTTCCTTTGGGGGTGGGGAGGTGGTAATTCTATTAGGCTACGTTCACACACAGGTGGTTATTTCGATACAAGTTGTTTCGAAACAACTTGTATTGAAATAAGGCGTTATTTCAAAATAAGTTAATTCGAATTAAGGAAAAAAGTTCAAAGCATAATAGCATGTTCGGACAACAGTTATTTCTAAATGAGTCACCTTCATTTCGAAATAACATGTTCCGACAGTATTGTTTTGAAACAATCATTTCGAAACAATGTTGTTTTGTCACCAAATGGGGTTTAAGTTGTTTCGAAACAACGCCATTGTTTCGAAACAATGGAACCCATTGTTTCAAAACAATGGTACGTTGTGTGAACATGGCGTTTCTTATTTCGAAACAACCTCTGTTGTTTCAAAATAAGACTGCTGTGTGAACACACCCTTAGTGTACTACTTGCGTTTCTATATGGAGCTCACATCTCCCTTATACAAGTTTCCTAGCAAGGGATCCACCCTTGCAAGACCTCAGTTTCCCAGGACTGGATTCTTCTAACCCCAGATTCAAATAACCACCCACATACACACAATCACTGATTAAGAAGGTACACCTGAGTAGA
This sequence comes from Podocnemis expansa, assembly GCA_007922195.1. Lineage (NCBI taxonomy): Eukaryota > Metazoa > Chordata > Testudines > Podocnemididae > Podocnemis > Podocnemis expansa. The sequence continues at coordinate 329,647 of ML682221.1, forward strand.
CCAGGTCTATCAGCCCTCTCAGCTGACCCCTTATATGTCCCTGAACTCAACAGGCTAGGTCACACAGTGCTTTTTTGTTGCTGTCTGTATATGCCCCGGGCATGGCACTGGACTAGGATCTAACATGCATCTGAGCAGGCTGGGTCACACAGCCCTCTTCAGCTGCTTTCCTAATATGACCCTGAAGTCAATCTGACTGGTATCCCTATTAATGAACAAACGTTACAGGATTTTGGGCATCACAGGGATCTTTCACTATATAAAAGAAGAGTGACTGCAGAGCAATATAAGAAAGCTAAGACTACAAAGGAGAGGGAATGGAGTTTTTAAAAGAGTTTGGCTACTGGCTTGATTACAAAAGTCATTTTATTGCTAAGTACCTAAAACTTATAATAATAATAGTGATAATTACAAAAGGGGAGAAAAAATGCCCAGTCACAGCATTAATAACCATACAAGGAAAGAAAACACTCAGTTACAATATTACCTAGATTCTACTGTATCAGGCCTAGAGAGAGAGACAGTTATATCTGAAAAGAGAAAGAACATGGCAGGGGGGTGGGCGTGGGGATAGGGGAGGGTTATCTTACCACTCTGTGTAGCAGAAAGGTTCCCAGGAAACAAGCTGTTCAGCCAAGGTCAGCATGCTGGATGGAGACAGGCAGAGCTCTCACTGCAATCAGCGAGGAAGGGGTGAAGTCCCATTGGAGATGATGCAGCTTTTAGATCCAGATATCAGGACTCACTTTTTGGATTTGGGTAGAGGTTTTTACAGGGACTTAAAAGTTTAAGTGGACAATACACATTCCTGGCTGGGCTAGGGAAGCTCACGATACAATCAGGCAGATTCAGTACTTTGGGCGACAATTAGCATGTTTATGACTAGAATAGTTTGATAACTGGTGAGCTGGATAGCCTTGCTGCAAGATCCCCCATCATGCAATTCTTCCTTGCTTCTACAATCCCAGTGTTCAGTGCAATTCCTGCTTTGGAGCCTGGTGCTCCATACTCAATGCAAATGAAGCTGCATTTAGTGTGCTGATGGCTTTTGGATGTGGATAGATGTCTCCCATTGCCTTTTTTTTTTCTCATTTCTTGTTCAAGCAGAGATTGGGGGCATGATGTGCAGGGGTGAGTCACAGAGGCAGGATACCATGCTCTGATTCCCCAAGAGCACAGAGCTAACAAGTAACACCTCCTGGTGATGGAATTGCTCAAGTGTACTCCAATCTGGTGACCTATGCTCCATCTGTTCACATACTGGATCTCAGCCCTCTGACTAAGACCTTCACAGTTCCACCTCATCTGCGGTCTAGGAGAGTGCAGGCCCACTTTGCCTCAGTGGCCACTATCTGTCCATTCACTGCCCACCTCGTGGTTGAGGGGAGGTAGGAAGGCCCCAAGCCAGCAATCCTATGCACCCCAACTGAATGCCACCTCAACACCCACTCCAGCTCAGGCCACAGGTTAACAGGTCTTCTGGATCATATCCACACCTCCACAAGTACCTTTCCCTTGTATTAGGGTCTGCATGCTTCCTGAGCCCCAACAGCCACAATGTGCTGTCCCTGGTCCTCTCTCCAACAGACAGGGCTCCAGCCCACCCTGCCTCTAACTAGAAGGAGAGTGCCAAGAGCTGTGGCTGCAACCTGGCTATATACAGTGCTCCTTAGCCCTGACTGGCTCCTCAGTCACGAGCACCTATTGGCCACTCCTTTCTGAAAGGCTTTTAACCCTTTGTCTCCTTGAGTGAGAAAACTACCCCACTGCATATATGTAACAATTCACATTTATGAAATTACAAAATTTTTATTGTAATCCAGTGCTCTAGAAGAAGATACTACTCTTACACGCTCACTCTTCAATTTCTCAGTTTTCAGCCCTGGAAACCCAGAATTTTGATGATGTTTTGTTATGCCTTGAGGAATCCTCTTGTGCAATCTTTGTCAACTGTTTTGATTTTCATCTTAAATAGAGACATCTATTCCTGGATGTGATGTATTGGTTTCTTAACTGAACAATTATCTGACTGCTCCTTTCTGTCTGACAGTCCTTTTTTGCTCTAACAATTTCTCCATTTCTGTCATTCATTAGGATGCCATCCAGACGTTTTGTTTCATAGTCCTTACTATTTTCTTATTTTCACTACAGCTCATACCCTGCTTATTTCTTAAGTCTGTTTCTCTTTAATTACAGTTTGTCTTTTACTACAGCTTAACTCCTTCACATTTCAATCATGAATGGTTGCTTTGTGGTCTTTTGTCCATTGCTTCATAATCGTAGCTACTTTGTGTTTGTGCATGTGGGTTGGTCTGGATTTACTTGTGTGAATACATCCAAATACAGAGGACCTGAAAAATCCTCTAACTTGTTTCATTCTTTTTTCCCCTCCCCATCTGTAGCTGTCAATGTGGTTCTGAGCAAAGCTGTGTAAATAACAGATATTTTTCACTGGCTAGATATTAAAAAAAATATATTGGGTTGGACTGAAAATCATTTTTTAATATATTTTTTTCAACAGATCACAAATATGTCTTCTTCTTAATCAGATAAAAGGTTTTGCTGTGAAAAAAATCAAAATGTTTTGTTTCAGTTTTGACCATTAGTTTAAAAAATGTACATATTTCTATAAAAAAATGAAACTGTTCACCAAGAAATCATTTAAAATTTAAAATTCTGGGAAAAATGTTAACAATGAAAATGTTTTGATCTTTTATGTATTTATTCTTAAACACAACAACTGGATTACATTGGCAGGAATTAATGAAATGTTTCAGTGTTGACAAATCTGCATTTCCCTAGAAAAAAAAAAATTATAGCACAGAAAATGTCAGCTCACTGCTGAGCCCTGCTGCCTGCTGCTTTGGATCTGCATCGTCCCCAGGCCATTGATGGTACAGCATCTGAAACATGCCAGATATGGAAATATCCTTTTAAGACATTCTGAGGACAAATGGAAAGAGTGTGAGAAAAAACATTGTCTAACTACAGGGTATTAGTTCACTGTTAGATGATGATTTAGAATTTGCAAAGAAATGCTCTGTCCTGCACACTAACCAGTTCATGAGATGACTTCAGGTGCCACCCATGTGTCTTTCTCAATTTTTTAATACTTTCTCTTACAGAGAAAAATACAAACAGAGAGGCAGAAAACTGTGTCTGAATTTCAGCAACTGCGGAAGTTTCTGGAGGAACAAGAGGGACACCTGCTGGCCCAGCTGGAAAAGCTGGACCAGGAGATGGTGAAGATTCAGACTGAAAATATCACCAAACTCTCTAGGGAGATTTCTCGTGTCAGTGAGCTGATCAGTGTGCTGGAGGGGAAGTATCAGAAGGCAGCTTATGAATTTCTGCAGGTGAGACTGAGTTAGAAACACTCCAGATCCCAGCACGGGGACAAGACAGCTCCTCAAACAAAGAGCACAGCAGTCAGATTCACTGTGTAACTCAGTGGTTGTGTTCCTGACATGGGGATGACTCTTGTCCTTTGAAGAGTCACAGGCACATTGATATTGGAGATGGAAAAGCCCAAATTCTTCAGCGATTCCACTGCAAATCCCTTTTCTCTATATTTGCAAAATCCTGTCCCTGGGATCCCTGTGGCTGTCAAACGGGAGTGACACACTTTTTTTCTCTTTCTCTTCTAGGATGTCAGAAGCACCTTGAGCAGGTACATGGGTCTTTCTTGCTCTCCCTCAGATTTCACAACTCAGAGAAAGAGCTTACAGATGATGTTAGCATTGCATCTCCCCAGCGCTCTACAGCAAAATGTGTGAGGAAGGCTGATTCTGGATAAAATTCTCCCTGATGAATTCTGAGGTTCTTAGCCTTTCATAAAACACTCTGGAATGATCCATTCAGTGGAAACAACTGACCTAAAGCATTTTCTACAGCTGTCACATCCCTGGGGAACTGGCTGCCCTAGGATTGTGGCCTGGAGTATGGGCCTTTCACTGCTGGGGCACTGGTTGTCATTCAGCCTGTGGCAAGACCCAGAGGTGATGTTGGCGCTGGGCACGCCGGGGCATGTGCCCTGAACTCCAGCACCAGTGTCCCGGATCTCTGGCCCAGTTGGGCCGGAGATCCAGGGCCCAGCCGCCGGCAACTGCGGCAGCCCCGTCCCCTACCAGGGATCTGTGGCCTGGCCGCCCACGGCTACGGTGGTCCCATCCCCAGCTGGGGATGCGGGGCTTGGCCACCCACAGCGGTGTGGTGTTGCCTGGCTCTGTCCCCAGCCAAGGGGCAGGGCCTGCAGGCTGGGGGCGGGGGCTGTGGGCCGGGGGTGGGGCCTGGTCCCTTGCCCCGGGTCCCTCCCCCAGCCAGCGACGCCTCTGGCAAGAGCAGTGATCAAGAGTCTTCCCGACCAAGGACTCTTTGGAGACCTGGATGGAATAAGCTGGGGACAGGGAAGGTTCTTTTCAGATTAATTCCTAGTGGACAGATCTCTAGAACAATTAACACTGGAACCTTCTGTCCTTCAGTGAGCTCTGATCGTCCATGGATGTCCGCTAGGCAGGAGCATTGCTGCCTTGAAAAAAAGGGTCAGAGCCCAGGTCCCACCCCTGCTGTGTGTCCCCCCTACCATGTGGCACCACCCAGGGCCTGATCCAGTCTGGGGGCCCAATCTGGGGGCCAGATTGGCTTTCTCCGGCTGGCAGCTCAGACCTGATCTGGTTCCAGATGCCACCAGCAGCCCTGATCCAGCTCCTGCTGCTGCTGGCCAGCAGCAAGCAGCCTGGGCATGATCCAGCCTCCTGGGCTCCACCACTTGGGTTTGGGTTGAGGAAGCCTCCCCCAGCCCCCACCAGCCAGACCCCCAGGAGGGGCTGATCCCTGCCCAGCACCAGCTCCTGGTCTGATCCCTCTACCCACTCCGCTGCCATGAACGCAGGCCTGGAGGGGCCAATCCCCACCAGCTCAGGCAGAGAGAGACAGACATGCATGCATGAGTACAGCAGCACTGTTTGCCTCTTGCTGTGCTGGGGAAAGGGAGTCACTCACTTGCAGGAAGCATCTGCTTACAGAGCAATTTAAAGTTCCCTCTCTTCCACTGCCCTGGCTATGTGACTCAATTGCACATTCCAGGGCAGGGCAGCAGCTGAATTCAAACAGGCAGGCAGACTGTCTGCAAATGTATCTACTCCTGCTCCACAAAAATTAGAGGGGGCTGGGCCTGAGGCTCCTGGGGGCTACTGCCCACTGGGCCCCATGGCAGCAATGCCACTGGTGCTAGGTCAGTGTTTCTCAACCTTTAATGGACCTGGGAACACCTAAAGGTATTAATTACTTTATGTAGACTGCCCAATGAAACTTCCACAAAAAAGCTGGTATATCCCAGGTGTCATGTTTATAATATCAGCTTACTATGCATTCATGTGAAAATGATTCAGGAAAATGAATTAAATACAATTTTAAGAATTTAACATACATTTATTTCTTTTAAAAAAGATGATTATACATACACAACTTAAAACTGAAAATGATGTCACTCAAGTTTTAATGGAATTTTGGGCCTTCATGTTCAGACAAATGGGGGGGAAAATGAACCCGCTATTGTGGGGAACTTTCCAGGCTTGTATAGCACCCCAGTGAAGGCGGGTAGCAAAAGGATCTGGGTTGTTGCTCCTGCTTCCTTTATCCAAAGTCCTGCCTGACCTCAAAGGCCCCTCTCGCAATCTCCTGTCTGGAGGAGTCCCTATAACCCCTACAAGGCTGGGACCCAGAATTTCTGGGGGCTCAACCCCCAATCTTATTGTGGTCCCTTGGGACAGGGGTAGGGTGTCCCCACTCCGGAGTGCTAACAGCACTGAGCAATCTCCAGGCCCGCCAGTCACTATATACAGTTCAAAGTAATACAATTTATTTAAACACACAAAAATAAAAAATAACCTAATAAGAAAATAGAGAAAAGTGGAGAAAGGTGAAAAGTAAACCATCAGTGCCACCCCCTTGTGTGAGGGCACTATACGCAATGTGTCTGGGGTCTGAGGGACAGTCTCACAATCTGTTTTCCATGTTGCAAGCCCTCTGCCAAGGCCTGATTCAGGGGGCCAGATACAGGCTTTAGCCATGGCCACACATCCCCAGGCTCCAGGGGCAATGCCCTTCTTCCCAGCATCAGCCCCCCCTTCACTGTTCCCCAGCTGCTCACCACATCCAACTCCAGATGGCTCCAGCTCTGGCTCCCAGCTTTGCTCTGGTTCCATGTGGCTGTCCAGGGCGCTCCTCAGGCTCCTCTGGTTCTCCTGCCGTGAGTCTGCACAGATCAGATCAGCACCTTGGACTTCTTTTCTGGCTTTCTGCACCCAGCTTCAGACTACTTGGTCTCTGTGTCCAGCTCCAGCTCTGCTCTGTTCAGCTTGGCTTGGCTCTCTGCTGTTCCAGCTGCTGTGGGTCTGCTCTGCACAAATTGTACAGTTTTAGGGGAAATTATAGTCCAATAATGAGAGGCAGCATATTCAGAGCTGTGTAAGGAGTCTTTATTGAAAGAGAATTGAGAGAGAGAGAGAGAGGACCTGCCAGACAGGTTTCCCTAGCACCTAGATGACCCTCCTATTTATCACCATGACAACCCCAATGGCCCTAGGTAGTCCAAAACACCACATATTCCTTCCCCTCTAATGAGAAAGCCCTCCCCCCCCCGAAAGAATAAGGACTAAGCTAGGAGGTGACGGTAGACTGCCCCATCTCCGGCGAAGCCCCAGGGAATTATTCTGCCCCATGAAGAGGGGGTCCCCACTAGCTAAAGATCCAGCCGATTAGGAGGCCTTCTGTCTTCAGGTGGATTATGGAGAACGTCTGGTGTGCCCACACCACAAGGTGGTATTGGTGGTAGTGTGACTACAGGTAGCGGGAAAGTAGCCAGAACTGGAGAGGATGTTGTGGCCGGCTGGTCCAGGGAGGCTGAAGGCGTTGAAGAGTTGGCTGGAGCAGAAGAGACATGAACAGTTGTTTCATGCTCTGATGTTGTATCATCAGTAAGGGTGAAGTCAGGTACGTCCGCTGGAGATGCATCTTCTGGATGGGTATGATGGAGAAGCAACTGATCTACATGCTGTCACCAAACTAGGCCACTCGCTGTCTGGACAGAGTAGGAAACAGGTCATGTCTGGGCGATGACCGTTGCTGGAATCTGTTGAGCTCCTGAAGCATAGTTTCGAGCAAAAACAGGCTGTCCAGTACTGAAGGTTTGGTCCTTTGTTCTTGGTGAATGTCTGCTGACCTGGTCCTGTTGTTGGCATTCAATCACTTGCCGTGTGTCTCATGGTTCAACAAATCAAAGCAAGAGCACAACTGCCGTCCCATCATAAGAAAAGCTGGAGATACCTTAGTCATATCTTGTGGAGTGTTTCTATAGGACAACAAGAAGCTGTCCAGATGCTTCTGAAGAGGTGAACATCTGTTTGCAGATTTTAGAGCTTGCTTCATAGTCTGTATGAACCTTTCAGCAAGTCTATTGGTGGAAGGATGATACAGTGCTGACCTGATGTGATGTATTCCATTGGACTTTATAAAAGGTTTCAAAATCCTGAGAAACAAATTGTGGTCCATTGTCACTCACCAGCTGTTCTGGAAGACCATAATGACTAAAAAAGCCACACAGGGTCTGGATAGTGGTTTCCGTAGTAGTGGACTGCATTACAGAGACTTCTGGCCATTTTGAATGGGTGTCCACAGCAACTAAAAACATAAATCCTTCAAATGGGCCAGCAAAATCAACATGGATACGTTGCCATGGCCTTTTGGGCCAATCCCACAGGTGAAGAGGTGCCAACTGAGGTGCATTCTGGACACTCTGGCATGAGGTACAAGCTCCGGGAATTTCTTCAATGGCCCTGTCCAAGCCCGGCCACCAGAAATAGCTCCATGCAATTTCTTTCATGCGCACTATTTTGCAGTGACATGAATGGAGCTGTTCCAACAAACGTGGTCTTAATGAAGGTGCGATAATGACATGTGTAGCCCACAACAAACACCCAAAACTGGGATGATAACTCTGTCCTCCTAGACATGTAGGGGCGGAAGTCAGGTGAGACCTGAGAGTCGGGTAAGAATGTTCCATGCATCACAAAATCCATAACTTGTGAGAGTACTGGGTCAACCCGTGTCACTTTCTTCACTTGAGTAGCTGTGACAGGTGTGTTTTCCACCTCTTCAAAGTAAAAGATTCCTTCCTGACCCTGATCTTGACAGTGTGCCAGTAAGGGCAGCCTTGAAAGACCATCAGCATTGCAATGCAAAGAGGATTGCCTATACTTGATTGCTTATGTGTATCCAGAAGGTATCAATGCCCATCATTGCATCCGACTAGCAACCAAATATGGGATGCCTGTGTGTGGCCCCAAAATTGATGTCAAGGGTTGATGGTCAGTGAGAAGTGTGAACTTCTTTCCCCACAGGTACTGGTGGAATTTCCAAACGCCAAAAACAATGCCCAGTGCTTCGCATTCAATTTGGGCATAGTTAGTTTCTGCCTTGGTCAGGGAGCGTGAAACAAAAGCGATAGGCCTCTCTTCACTGGAAGGCATAACATGCGACAATACAGCCCCAACTCCATAAGGGGAGGCATCGCAAGCCAACTGTAGGGGCAAAGATGGGTCAAAATGTGTCAGAACCCTAGAGTTTACCAGTGAGCATTTAGCTTCATTAAATGCAACATCACAAGCTTCAGTCCAGTTCCAGGCCTTTTTTGGCACAAGAAGCTCATGTAGGGGTTTCAGGAGCGTCGCTAATTGTGGAATAAACTTGCCATAATAGTTCAATAACCCTAAAAAAGAGCAAACTTGGGTTACGTTCTGAGGTAGTGGAGCATCCACGATAGCCTTAACCTTGGCTGGAGACTTATGGAGACCATCAGCATCAATTATATGTCCTAAATATTCAACTGAGGGCTGGAAAAACTTACATTTGTCTCTGTGAACACATAGACCATACTCTTCCAGTCTTTGCAGAGTAGATTCCAAGTTCGTAAGGTGTTCCTCCTCATTTTTGCCAGTGACCAGGATGTCATCCAGATAGCACTGTACTCCTGATAAACCACTCAAAATCTGGACCATTGCCCTTTAGAAAAAAGCTGGGGCTGAAGTAATGCCAAAAAGTAGACAACAGTATTTGTACAACGCCTTATGTGTTACAATTGTCAACAACTCTTGAGATTCTTCTTCAACATGCATCTGTATGTACGCTTGACTCAAATCAATATTGCTAAATTTTTGTCCTCCAGCCAAACCTGCAAAGATGTCCTCAATGCGGGGAAGAGGATATTGTTCTACACATAACACTAGGTTGACAGTGACCTTGAAATGTCCACAAATCCAAATGGAGCCATCCTTCTTCACTATTGGGACAATGGGTGTAGCCCATTGGCTGTGAGTAACTGGCACTAAGACTCCCTCCTTGACTAACCACTCCAAGTTTTCTTTCACCTTGGGTCTGATGGCAAATGGCACCATCCTGGCCTTCAAACATTTTGGTTGGCAATCAGGCTTTATATTTAATTTCACAGTGATTCGCTTCATGCTGCCTAAGTCTTCACCGAAAACAGCAGTGTGTTTTGTTAGTATTGCTGCTAGATTTATTTCTTCTTTAGTCAATTGACGCACTTGTGACCAGTTGAGTTGGATTTTCCTGGTCCAAGAGCTTCCTATTAGGGCTGGGTAATTCCCCTTCACCACAAACAGTGGTAGCTTTGTGGTCTGTCCGTTGAGTTCTACTTTCACATCAATAGTACCCAACAGGGGAACAGTCTCCCCAGTATATGTCTTCAAAACAACTACTGTTGGCTTAAGTGGCAGATATCTAGAGTCCTTCTCATACACAATGTTAGAAACTAATGAAACGGCTGCGCCAGTGTCCAGTTCCGTGTGTATAGGTTTGCCTTCCAACACAGGTGTCACCCAGAATTTATGTGGGCCAGCTGTTATAGACAAAACATGGAGGGAATCTTCATCTTCCAATGGGGTGTCACTATGATCACCTGTATTCTGCTCTACTGTATGCAGAATTTCCCTCTTAGTCCACAGAACCAATAGCCCATTTATCTCAGGTCTGCCTCCTCTGTTTGGCTCATCCGTCCTTTACGTTCAACATGCCCTCTCTTACCACACTGTTGACACAGTAGTTCTTTAAACTGGTGCTCTGATGTGAGGTGATCCTGCTTCCCACACCACTAACATTCCTGTCTCCCCAGTGCTCTGTTGGCAGGTTGTGAGGATACTTTACACACGCTTTTCCCAATCTGTTGTATGACTTGGGTGACGCGTTCCATGGAGACTGCAATTTCCACAGCCTTCTGCAAGATGAGTTCACCTTCAGTCAATAGGCGTTTCCGTGTTGATTCACTGTACAGGCCACACACCAGCCTGTCATGCAGCATTTCCTCTAACGTGTTCTTGAAGTCACAGTGTGCTGCTAGCTTCCGCAGAGCTGCTACAAACTGTACAACTGATTCACCTTCACCTTGGTTCCTTTGATAGAACCTATACCTCTCTGCAATTACTAGTGGCTTTGGAGAAAATGTGCTCCCAAAACTTCCACTAGGCCCCTTATGGTTTCTGCTCTGGCTTCTCCGGATAAAGCAAATCACATCATAAATTATAAGTCTTAACTCCAATGACCGTTAGAAAAACTGGTACATTCTTCTCATTAGTTATATCATTTGCTATTACAAAATTTTGAAATCGGGCTGTATATGTCTGCCACGAATCTCCCAAATGGTCAAATGATTCGAGGGTTGTAGTAAGTAAAGCCATGATGCCCTCTTGTGGTTATTGTTTATCTCTTCACTTGTACTTAACAACAGGCAGATCAGCTTTCAGAATAGCCAGCTAGCCCTTAAGCAAACAGATCAGCTTTCACAGTTACAACCCAACCCCCATGCAAGCAGTAAATAAAGTTTTGCTTCTTACATTGCATTCTGGCTTTCCACGGTTGCCAGGATTGTTGAGGATAGCCAATTCCATCACATATCCCACTTTCATCACCAGATGTAGAGTTTTAGGGGAAATTATAGTCCAATAATGAGAGGCAGCATATTCAGAGCTGTGTAAGAAGTCTTTATTGAGAGAGAGAGAGAGAGGACCTGCCAGAGAGGTTTCCCTCACACCTAAACAAACCTCCCATTTATTACCGTGACAACCTCAATGGCCCTAGGTAGTCCAAAACACCACACAAATCAGCTCAGCCTGCCCCTTTGCCTGGATTCTCTAGCTCCCAGCTGCTGGCTGCTTAGTGCTTCCACCTTAGCTGGGCCCCACACAGTCTCTGGCTTGCCAGGCATGTCTAGCCCGCAGTTTCAGCTTAGCACTCTCCTAACTCCCTCATTGACCTGTCCACCCAGTCCATCAGACTATCCTGGGACACTGGACTCTCCCACTGGGGCTGTCTGTTTCAGTGTGCTGCTTCCAGGCTGAAGTGGCCAATCAAAAAGGCCAATTCAGTAAGGGGCTGTCAGTTCACCTGTTCCTGGAGTCAGGTTCGTCACAGGAAGTCTTACCATGGAAGCTATGTTGGTGCTGGTGCTAACAGCAGCAGGACATTTAAAATTCCCCAGCCACAGAAAATGAGCAAAGTGGCAATAGATGCTGAGGAGTGCCTGGAAGTTTTGCTGCAGCTGGAGCATTTTAAATCTCCCAGGCATTCATCAGGTCACCACATGATTTCTTCCCCTGTCTCTACTCAGACCCCCATACCCATATGAGGAGGGGTCATTTTTAATCATGGAACACCATTGCTATGTCCATGGATCACCACAGTTCCACAGAAGACCAGCTGAGAAACAGTGTGCTAGATAGTCGGTGACCATGTTGATGGATTACAGGTTGGATAAGGATATTAATTCTGTATCCTACAGGGCTCTGTCCATCAGACCACAGAGGCCAAGGAGGAAATTTGACAGGGAGAATCAATTCTCCTTCTATCCCCAGATAGATCTCTGCAGGCTGGAACTGAAAAGTATGAATGGGAGCTTTTGGAGAAGGTTGCTACCTTTGATACTGCACCTGCTCAGAGGCTGGGAGAAGTAGAGGAAACCTCAGTCCAGGCCCAGCAGAGCAGCACCTCACTAGCATAAACTTAAAAAGAGTCAGTAGATTACTGATGGGGAGGGGTGGAGAGCCAGGCCCCCGCACAGTAGGCTGCAGAGTGAAGAGAGGGAGCCTGGGCTGGCCCTTCACAGAACCTCCTGTGTTCCCCTCAAGTTGTGATGGGCCAGTGACCCAGCACCACGACCCCAATTTAGGGGGGTGGTGGTGAGGCTGCCCTGTTGGTGCCAGCACTGGGCTAGAGTTGCAGGTTATGTGCTAAGGGAGTTGGGGGGCTGAGCCTTCTTGGAGGTGGGGAATGCAGGAGATGCTGAGGGCCACCCCTCAGCGCCTCCTCCCACCTGCATTTTAAATGGTCAGCTGATCACCCAGCCTGACCCCCCGCCCCCAGGTGAGGCTGTCCTGTCCAAGTCAGATCAGGGCTGTGGGGGCTGCTGCATCAGGGAAAGCTGGGAGGTAAGTACAGAGGGGGACATTTGCATCCCTTCCCCCAGCCTCATGTCAACCCTCAAGATACAGAGCCACCTCCCTGGGGCACTTGAGGTGTGGGCTCAGGACTCCTCCTGCCCAACATGAGGGGAGGCACGAGATCTGGGGAAGTGGAGGTGGGGGTGCAAATGTGGGTTTGGCCTCCAGATATCCTCAGTACACCACTGAAAAGAGTCACTAAGAGAAATATAATAACTTGAATTTTTTTCTGTCCAGGTGTGAGAAGTGGACGTTCCAGCAGCTTGAGGAAATTTCTCCTGAACTGGACAACAGACTCAAAGATTTCTCCCAAAAAACTGTTGTTCTAATGGAGAATCTGAGGAAGTTCAAAGGTACTGAGAAGAGACCTAGGAGGGGAAATTGGGATGAACCTCTGAGAGCTGCTCTACTTTAGGGGGTTTTGCTGACAAGTCAGACAAAAGGTGATGGTGTGCACATGTTCAGATGCTGCTCTCACTGGTGTAACTCCCTTCCTGTGCTGACAACCAAACCACTTCAATGAAAGTTGTAGGTCTTATGTAGGCACAGACAGGGCGATGCAATGTCGATGTAGAATAGTTCCTTACATCGGCTCTGTAGTGTCTCCTTACATCAGCTGAATTTTCAGGGCTCCATGGAGCACAGAAATTGGCAAGAATGATAACTGGACTGTCCTCCAGGTTGGGAATGGATGAGAAGCTCCTGGGAGCAGGGAGAGGAGCAGCCCTGGCCAGCTGGACGTTGGCTCAAGGCTGGGAGCAAGCATTGGAGACTTCCTAGGACACTTCCCCAGCTCTGGCTGGGAGCAGGGTGGGGAGAAGATCCAGGCACCTTCTTAGCTGGGTGCTCAGCCATGGAACTGAGAAGGCAGCCGGACTCCCTTTCGGGAGCAGTCTGGGGGTAAGTGAGAGTGAGAAGCTGGGGCAACTGAACCCCATTCTTCTTAGGAAGAAGCCCCACATAGCTTCCAATGGATCCCAGGTGCATAAAGGCAGGGGAGAGGCCCCAAGGGCTTCCCCTGGTTCCTGATGGGGAGTAGGGAAGGAAGGTGTCCTGGCAGCTTCCCTTGGCTCTAGCTGGGGTGTGGGAAGAGATGGTTGGGGTCTGCCAGGAGCCTGTGGGGCAGCCAGTCCCCCATCAGGGAGTTGCTGGGGTCTTCAAAGACTGGTGTCTCAGCTCCTCACACATCTCCCTTAGGTCAGTCAAGAGGCTCCTGGGGAGGACGCACCAGTGATACAAGGAAGGCAGTGAGGTCGTGCATTACTGCTGTAATGACTACAGGGATGGATGTAGGTCAGCTTGCCTTTCTAGTGTAAACAAGGCCTGAGAGTGTGGGAAGAGAATGGTTCAAGCCAAATGGGTCATAATTACATTAGGCTGCTATTTAATTGTCAGGTGAGAAGGCCACACAGTATCCAAATCTCTTAGGTTGATTAATTCAAATATTTTTGTACCAGAAAAGATGAGGTATAATTCTAGTTATGATTAAGGTAAGAAATAGCCAGACAGACAGGCAGATAAAAATACTGGGCAGTTACCTTCTCCTGGGACATGGGTGGTCACAGTGTATTTCACTGTGAAGCTCTGTCAGTCCCTTAGTATATCTGATATATTACACACAGCCAAATGATATATTTATTCATTCTTTTCCAATCATTTTGGAATCTTATGGGTATTAAGTATCATGTACAACTCAAAGCATACACATGCAGAAAACTTTCTAATTGGCAGGACTTTTGCTGTCCAAGCTATTTTCATGTTAGTATTCTCTTTTCTAAGTGGTCTATTACCACTGATTATGCAGAGGTTACTTTTACCCTCATCTCCACGTAGGGTTTTGTGGATTCTGCCAGCTGCTCCTTGGCAATACATTTTGGGCATCTATAAGCACATTTTGTTGTCAAAATATTTTTGCCCCACAAAGAGACTCATGACCAAATCACTTGATAAGAAGGTCACTTAACCCAACATTTCCCTTATATCAAGCAGAGTGCTAACCAGGCCAAAGCCAGGTCAGTCAGTATAAACACACAATCCTGAGCTCTCCAAACTTATGTATAAGAACTGACCCTTGAAGGAATTCTCAGTCCTTAACTCAATAAATAGTGGAAAGCAGATAAATGGAGCACACCTAGGCGGGGCCCAGACATGAGGACATTCACATTATTTCATGACTTACCAAAGGCCACAACATTAAGGTCCAAATTTAGGAAAATGACCTAATTTGGAAAACCCAAGTTTCTCTCTTCTGTCTAGAGGACTGAAGGGTGTGACTACAGGGATCAGTCCTGGGGTCTGCTTTGTTCAATATCTTAATTGAAGATCTGGAGGATAGAGTGCCCTCAGCAAATCTGGAGATGACACTAAGGTGGGAGAAGTGACAGATATGCTGGAGGGAAGGGGTATGGCCTAGCAAGAACATCACTGCCCCAGGGAAAGACCCAGAATACAAGCCTAGGCCCCACCCCCTGCAGCCAGGCCCTGTTTCCTGGTCATAATCCTGTGCCCAAGCCCGATCTGGCATCAGGCTTCTGCCACTGCCCGCCTGGCCCCTGGATCCCTGGCCGTGGACGGGGCCAGGAGAGGCCGGCACTGCTGCGGGTGGCCTGGCCTGGATCCCTGGCAGGGACAAGCAGGTGCTGCAGCAGGCTGCCCCTCCCCTGATCCCGGGTCAGGTTCAGGGCCAGGGCTGGGAGAGGAGGGTGCCACTGAGGGAGCCCTGGCCCTGGATCCCTAGTCAGGGATGGGGCTGGGAGAGGCAGGGGGCCCCCCGGGTACTTGGGCACTGGCACCAGGACTCGGGGAATGTGCCCCATGTGCCAGGTGCCAGTGATGGCCCTGTGGCCTAGATGAGTTTGTGGATTGTGTCAAAAGAAATCTGACAAAGTTCAGCAAGGACAAGGCAGAGTCCTGCATTTAGGATGGAAGAATCCCAAGCAGTGCTGCAGACTGGGGACCAATTGGCTAGGGAGCATATCAGCAGAAAAAGACATTGAAGTAACTGTGGAAAAGAAGCTGGATATGCTCTGCCCTTAATGTCAAGAAGGCTAACAGCTATTGGGCTGTATTAGTGAGAGCACGGTAGACAGATCAAGAGACGTGATTGTTCCCCTCTTTTCAGCACTGGTGAGGACAGATCTCAATTATTGTCTTCAGTTTGGGGCCTCGACTACAGGAAGAATATGGAGAAATTGAAAAGAGTCTAGCAGAGGGGAATGAAAATGACTAGGTGGTTGAAGCACATGAGTTATGAGGAGCAGCTGAGGGAACTAGGGTAGTCTAGTGTGCAGAAGGGAAGAGTGAGGAGGGATTGCACAGGCAGCCTTCAATTATGTGAAGGGGGGTAGTTCCAGGCAATATGGAGCTAGGCTCTTCTCAGCTGTGATGGCAGCCACAGGTGATATAACTTGGAGCAATGGTCTCAGGTTGCAGTGGGGGAGGTCTAGGTTGGATATCAGGAAAAAACTTTTTCACTAGGAGGGTGGCGAAGTGCTGGAATGGGTAACTGAGGGAGGTGGTGGAGTCTCCATATTTAAAGCTTTTGAAGGCACAGCATGACAAAGCCATGGCTAGGATTATTTAGATGAGGCTGATCCAGCTTTGAGCAGGGAGTAGGACTAGACACATCCTGAGGTCTCTTCCAACTGCAGTCATCCATGATTCTCAATATTATAAACAAGGAGTCCTGGGGCACTTAAAGACTAAGAAATTTATATATTGCATGAGCCTTTGTGGAAGAAAATCCCGCTTCTTCAGATGAACTAGACTAACATGGCTGCCCCTTTGGGACTTCCCAGTATTATGATTCTAGTGCCCCAGATCTGTTCAGCATTCACAGTTACAGGTGGAACCAGTAGGAGCTGCAGGTGCCCCTCCTGCCCTGAGAATCAGGTGCCCGGGACCTAAAGGTCAGCACTCAAAATCTAGACCCTCCAGTAAAGGCCACTGGTTAAAAGCTGGGCCCATCAGTCACTGGGATCTGGTCAGGTATGGCATCTAGTCTGAGCCCAATGGGCTGTAGGGAAGGAGAGAGCTCCTCCTACACCATGGGGAATCCCTCAAGCACAGGAGCTCTGGAGTCTCCCCCACAGTAGCTGTGGGCACTAGGAGTGTCCCTGAGAGGTCTGGGAATGGAGGGGTTGCTAAGGGCAGCAGGGTGGAAGTGGGAAAGGATAGAGGGATGTGGGCTGTGTACAGATGGGTCTCTGATGCTTTGCACACTGGCCAAGAAACGTGGGGGCCATTGTAGAAGGGATGTGGTTTCATAACTTCCTTAACCTGTGCCTTAATCTGCACCAGCCCCTGTAGTTATTGAACAGCAGAGTCACAAACAGTGGTGGATCAGGAGCTGCAAGTCCCCTGAGCCTCTGCCACCAGTAAGCTCCCCACCCCACCCCAGCCCTGCCTCCCCTCCCAGCCGAGAGCCCTGGTGCAGACTGGCCAGCGCTGGGAGGAGGGATGGGTCTGCAATTGGCCTCACCACGCCCAAGGGTGGACCAGCCAGGCTGCAGCCATCCACCTGCCTCCCAGGGATGGAACTGGTGTGCAGAGCCCAGCCTCTGGGCCAGCCCAACCCACTCCCGCACCCCCCATGCTGGCAGGGTGGAGGGGCCCCCACATTGTGGTGGGGCCCTGGGCATGGGCCCAGTTGGCCCGTGCATTAATCCACCCCGGTCACAAAGTGCCTCCCTTCTCTCCTTCTTCCAGCACAGGGATGAATCTGGCCCATTCAGCCAACCTTCTCAATTTCTACACAGATTAAATGATTTTATTATTATTCTCATTCCTGCCTGGGGGGGATGAGGGCTCCATCTTGCTGTTCTCTATAGTGACTTGGAGCAAACAGACCCAGCAGCTGACAGTCAAAGCTAAGATTTTGCAAACTTCTAACATTGCATTGGTGTCAAAGGGACCAAAGTGGGTAAAGTTACATTTATGCCAAAGTGTTTGTGTGGGCTGGGTCAGAACTCTAAGTTATGATAAAAGGCAGTAGTGAAGGAGATGAAGAAGAGTCTGAAAGGTGGGAGGAAAAAGTAAAATCTCTCAAGGTATGTCTACACTTGGCATTTAGTTCAAATTAATGAGGATTAATTTGAACTAAATTAGTGCATGGCTACGCTGGCTTTTCTTCATTTGAACTAAGGAAAGGTTAGTTTGAACTTATTAGCTCTAACTAAACAAAGGGAGCCACTTTAATTCGAACTAACCATTAGTTTGAATTAATGTTGTTTGCCCTTCCTTCTCCCAGGGTGCCTTCCTTTTTCTATGCATTGGGTGGGGGGCATGGCCCTTCTTGGGTGCCATGCTGTCACACTTCCCATGGTGCCTCCTTCCTAAATTGAACTAGCAAGTACTGTCCATGGACATGCTAGTTTGATTTGGGTTTCTAATGGGGCCATGTTAGCGTGAATTAACCATTATTAGTTCAAATTAATTAATTCAAACTAAGTTAATCTGAAGTAACTAAGTGTAGACATAGCCTTACAGATTGTCTGGCCTGGGATGGCTGGGAGGCTTCAGGGATGTTGATTTTATTGCTGGGAGATGTCTGAATGAGCCAGGAAACAGGTGGTTTCAGATTAGTTTTTAGTGAGTGAGCTTCACTGGGCTTCTTCTGGCCTTCTCTGTCTGTGTCTCTGTTATAACTGAAACACAGTTCACTCACTCATATGAGTGGGAATGCTGGTGATAGGAGGAAAGCCTGAAATCTCTTCTCTTTTTTCCTTTCCCCCTTCAGACACTCTGTCGCCTGCACTGGAGACAAAAAGAAAGACATACCCAGAATCATTCACGCAACCTGAGTTTGCAGGTAAAGATTATTTTTAAATTCCAACGGGGCAGCCGTGTCAGTCTAGTTCAGCACAACACACAAGGAGCTCTGTGGAACTTTTAAAGACTAACAGATTTATTTATCGTATGAGCTTTCATGTGAGAAAATCCCACTTCACCAGACACTTTGAAGATGGGGAATTTACAGAAGGGGAAGAAAATAAATGCAGGGAAGTGTAAGTCATAAAACAGCAAATCAGAGCAGTGGTTAAGATTCAAACACTTGAGAACAGCGTATTGAGGAACATGAGGTCAAATCACCTGTTGTAATGTGAAAAGAAGCCATAGTCCCTATTCAGTCCTGATTTCAGAATAGTCAAATTTTCATAAATTGTCAGAAAATTCCAAGGAAGCTTTTTAATGCTATTGTTGATAAAGGTAAAACCAAACCCCCATTGGCAGTGGCAGACCCAATCCTAGAAATAAACACATGACATGCTGAGGGGGACCCATATTGATGCCACTCAAACAATCCTGACAAAAGCTTGCTACTGTGGTCATGCCCCAGCTGATGAGAAGCAACACTAGCGCTGAGCAGTGCTCTGCACAGAGCTCTCTGCCCTGAGGGCCAACACATCCCTCTCCTTTACCCTGGTGCAGGGGTCTCCCCATCACTTTTCTCCAACATCCTCCCTTTCCGCTGGGCAGGGCCACTGGAGGTGCTCATGGCTTCCTGGATTAATGTAGAGGTGCTCATGCTGGCTTCTCCTCCCCTCTCTGGAGCTTAAGGGTGGGGAAAGCCAATCTAATGCCATCTCCTGCTTTCTTATCTTCAGTGGCTGTTCCCCAGTGCTGCATCTTATCTGTTCCTGGGCCTGGGAGTTGGGGGTGAAATTAGGGAAGGGATCATCTCACTGGGGTTCAGTCCTGGTACTTGTCTCCTCTGCTGCCCCCTCACCAGATACTTCTGACCTCTTCCTTGCTATGTCCCAGCCACTGGAGTGGAGCAGCCCCAGCATGGGGAGCAGGGAGCTGAAGCCTCTGTCTCCAAGTGAGGAAGGGATAAGATTGTTCATGGTTGTTGGGGATTCTGTGACTTCCAGAGACCTTCATGAAATTGTCCTTTGCAGCTTCTGTAGGCTGTGTGGACCTGACCTCTCAGCAGTCACAGGTGGCAGGTGTCCCAGAGACGGAGGGTGGGGGAAAAAGGAGGGCAACAGCTCTCAGCTGTGAAAGGACACCTCAAGCTTTGAACCACTGCAGGCTGCAGGGGCCCTGATGCTGTCTGCCAGAGCAAATGGTGGGGATGTCCCCTGCTCTAAGCTGCCACAGATGGTTGAGAAATCTCCTCCTGTCCACCAGGATGGTGGTGGGATCCCTAGCCTTGAGCTGCTTCTAGCAGCAAGGACCACACATATCTGAGCTGCAAATAGTAGGCAGACCTTGGTCCCAGTCACCCATGGTAGCTGATGGCTGGGGGTGAGTGGCAGGAGGACCCAAAGGTCCTGACACACATTTTAGGGCCCCATAACTATAAGCTGATGTGGGTGGCAGGTCCCACAGCTCTGAACCCCAGTCAGCAGGAAGGCATCAGAGATCTGGGGTCCTTCTGCTGCCTGTGGTGACTCTGAGTCCTGGGGCTCCTCCACCACCCATGGGAACTGAAGGCCAAGGTCTCCAGAGCTCTCAGCCTCAGTGGTGACCCCAGTCACAGCAAGATACCTTAACTGCCCCCTGCAGAAGCATCAGTGGGGTGCCCCAGCTACAATTCACCATGAGGTGAACCTGCAGCAGGGTAGCAGGCCCAGTAGCTCCAGTTCCCAGTTGTTGTGCCTGCCTCATCCATCTGTGTCCCCTCCTCCATGCTGAGCATCTCCCAACTCCCATCCTATTATTCTTAGTAAAAGTCACGAACAAGTCACTGAAAGAGTCATGGCAAAATCTTAACTGTACAAATGACAAACCAGCTGACTCAGTCGCATAGATCAGTAAGAATGGCAGTGACAGCTCTGCCCAGTCTTAGGTATCCAGTACAGAGACAGGTCCCTGGCATCCAAGACTAGTCAGGATGGCTGGGGAGTGTGAAGAATGGTCCCAGCCTCTCCCAGAGCTGAGCTCTGCCCCTAACGCTCTGATTCTCTCTCCCCCCAGAGAGTGTGACTCTGGATCCAGACACGGCTCATCCCCTCCTCGTCCTCTCTGAGGGTGGGAAAAGTGTGAAGTTGAGACACACACCACAGGATCTGCCAGACAACCCTGAGAGATTTGACAGTGTACCCTGCGTGCTGAGCCGTGAGGGATTCACCTCAGGCAGACATTGGTGGGAGGTGGAGGTGGGGGACAGGGGAGATTGGGCTGTGGGGGTGGCCAGAGAGTCTGTGAGGAGGAAGGGGGAGATCAGCCCTAGCCCTGCAGAGGGAATCTGGGCTGTGGAGAGGATGGGGGATCTCTTCCAGACTTTCACCTCCTCTGTGACCCCTCTGTCCCTGGGCCAGGTCCCCAGCAGAATCCGGGTGTTTCTGGACCGTGACCAGGGGCAGGTCACATTTTTCAATGTTGGTGATGAGGCTCCGATTTTCATTTTCCCCCTGGGCTCTGTCCCTAGGGAGAGAATCTACCCCTGGCTCTGGGTGGAGGAAGGATCTCAGCTCAGACTGTGGCCCTGAGACAGGGGAGGGTGGGGGAACGGAGAGAAGGAAACATCACCCCTAGAGACTCTGAAATCAGCCTCTCAACCCCTGTCCCCCTTTAGTTTATGTGACTATGTTCTGTGGACTTTCTATCTTGCAGTCTCCCTGATCTTGGAAGTTCTAGAGGGGCAGCCATTAGCAAAATAAACAAAAAGTTCTGGGGTTCTTTTAAAGACCAACAAATTTACTCATTGCTTGAGCTTTCGTGGGCAGTGGGATTGTGCCCATGAAAGCTCATGAGATATGTCAATTTGTTTGTCTTTAAAAGTGCTCCAGGATTTTTGTTATGACCCTGGTGGTTGCTTCTGGTTTCAACTCTGTGCAATCTCTGGCTTGGTGTCAAACTAAGGTTACCATAGGCTTGTTTTTTTTCCTGGATATGTCCTTTTTGAAAATCTGTCCAGCCAGGGGTTTTTAAACGTCCAGGATTTTGCTCATCCCTATCAGAGGTGGCATCTGCCTTGGCTGGCAGCAGAAGTGCTCTGAGATGGCAGGCACAGGCAGCCTGGAAGAACTGAATTGCATCACCAGCTAGCCCTTTCAATCTCCCAGCTGCAGAAGAAGGGCATGAAGTTTAAATGCTGCCTCCAGCTGGGCTCAGAAGCAGGTTGTGCTTGGAGGAGTAAGTCCAGTGAGCAGGGGCTGCTGCGAGTGGCAGTGGTGAGCTGGGGCTGCAGGGTGAGGGCTGGGGTCCAGGCTGGTAGCAGGGCACAGAGTGAATGGGCAGACTTACTAAAATCTAAAATACTTTCTGCAACTCTCAATCACTGCTTCTTACAAGCAGCTCATATACTACTGGTCCCAGAGCTTCAGGAACTTGCTAGAGCAGGTATTTTAAAAGTAAAACAAACAAGGAGTCCTGTGGCAGTTAAAGACTAACACATGTATTTATTACATGAGCTTTCATGGGAGAAAATCCCACTTCATCAGATGCTTCATCTTCAAAGCATCTGATAAAGTTGGATTTTTTTCCACAGAAGCTCATGCGATAAATAAATTTGTTAATCTTTAAGTGCCACAAGACCGCTTGTTTGTTTTATTGAATTAGAGTAACATGGCTGCCCCTTTGGAATTTTAAAAGTGGTGAGTCCTGATGGCGTTGATAATGTCTGGAAACATGAGGTGTTAATTACCCATTTAAAGGTGAAGTGCAATCAATTGCTCCATCTACCTAAGTCTAGCTAGAGTAATGAACAGAAACACACACATTCAACTCTTCCCCGCTATTAAGGGGTCTCAGAACACAGATAAGAATTGCAGTGGTGATTTGAAATTCTTCTTGTCTTTCCACTCTGGGGAAGTGGTGTTGTTTATTTCCTAATTCATTCTGTGACATGACTAGCCCTTGCACAACATTCATGCTATTGAGGAATTTGCACTTTGGGATGCTTTCTGCTAACTTGGCAGGATTTTTTTTTACTAAAATGGGTTGACATGTTATAAAATGTGATTTTATTGTAGATGTTATTGTTTCATAAAATTTTATGTGCTGGAAAGGAAGTTCTTCTGATGATGTTGTGTCATGATCTTCTCTGATGCTCATTATTCAATTTGCAGGATCACATTGGGTATGTCTACACTAGAGCCTTACCTTGCCTTAAGTCGATCTAAGGTAGTTTTTGACATTTGCTTAAGTCTACTAAATAAATCCTGCCCTGAAAGTCGACTAAAGCATTAAGTTGACTTTAGAGGACAGGAAGGGGCGGTGCCTAGGCCCCACACTCTGCACTATCCCAGGTCCTGATCAGGCTCAGGGGCCTGATCCAGCTCCAGGGGGCAATTCCGGCCCCAGCCCCTTGCCACAGATGGCAGGGGCTGGGAGCCAGCTCCTGCCACCGGTGGCAAGGTGCTGGGATCCAGTTTCTGCTGCCAGTGGCCTGATCTCTGGAAATGCCTCCTGTTTCCTCCCTGCAGAACTAGGGATGGCGGGTGACAGGGTATAAGAGTCTCTGGAGGTTCAGAGGAAGCAGAGGGGCCCCATGGGGTGAATGTGGGGGCTGCAAGATTGGAAGTTATAGAGGGTTGAGGGACTGAACTGAAGTGGGTTGGGAGGTGACGCAGGCCTCCTGGCATAACCTTGTGAATATGCAAAAATCAGGGCAGGCTGAAAAACTGAGAGCCAAAGTCTCTAAACCCTGATCGGTGGTGCTTAAGCCAGACTCCGGATCAGTTATACACCATGCTTCTGATTCCTCACCCTGGTTATCACGAAGCATAACAAAACATACACAGCCCCCTTTATTACACATCAGCTCCTGGGGTTCCCAACTAGTCACACAGTCTCTTAAGGACATAGATTCTCCTGACCCCAAAGGGCCAGCTATATTATGGAGAAAAATATAGGTTTGGATCTTACCCATAATTGCCACGTTATTATTCAATCCTTTAGTAACTACAACTGAAGGTTTCATATAAAAAGAAAACAAACAAAATATATTAGATGTTAAAGGGTCTAAGTCAATCACCTACATACAAATGATTAAGAGTACAGGTAAAGGAAGTCCTTGGAAGAATTTGGAGTTTGCACGTTCAGTCAGTTCCTCTGGAAGACACCCAACAGCTGGGTGGATCTCAGTACTTTGTCCAGGCTCAGTGGAATAGTTGCAGAGATGGGTGTTGGCTGGAGGCTGGAGACTGAAGAGGAGATGGAGTTGGTGCTGCTTCCTTTTATCACCTCTGGCCTTCCCCATGCTGTGTGGAATTTTTGCAGATCAAAATGGAGTTAAGTTACAGGGTCAGTCCAGGTGACTCACTGAGCAGGTTCCTCCCTAGGTCAGTGTTTCTCAACTTTTAGTGGCCCTGGGAACACCTAAAGATATTAATTCCTTTATGCAGACCACCTGAAGAAAACTTTCTTGAAAAAGCCAGTATATCTCAGCTGTCATATTTGTGATAGCTGAGTACTATGTTTCCTCAGTTTTAGCCCAACAATTAGACAGAGTCAGATTCTTTCATTTCCCATCTCCTGGGGCCAATGTCCCCTGTAGGATGTGTTCGCAAGTGGTGGTGCAGCTACCTCTGCTTATCCACCCAGGAAACACTGACCCCTGTGCAGGTCCAGCAGCTGCAGGCCCTACCGGGCCCCAGATACATACATGCTGGGTGCCATGCACCCTGGGGGAGTTTAATATCTCCAGCCCTTAACTGAACATGCTTCAGATGCACGCTCAAGGTTGGATGGAGCAGCACATGCCAGTCACCTGTGTTCCCTCTAACCTGTGCACATGTGCGCATGCATGCAGGTTGTGAAACCTGCACACACAACAAAATAAAGTGTGCACAAAAATGTCAACAGTGCTAATATTTTTATGCTACTTTAAGAAGTCTGTTTTGTAATTTATTAAATCATTTCCATCACCATATCAAAAAAAATTAGATATTATTTGCATCATACACACTTGCTTTTGTGCTCACAAGTTGGACCACACTCACTGGAGTGGGCATAAATTTGGCCACTAATTCTGAAAATTTGCACAAAAGAAATATTTTGCGCACACAGCCTATGAAAAATTGGAGGGAACGTTGCTAGTCACTTAGGCAATAGCATGGTCAGTGATCACACAGGCCAGGCGTGGCCAAACTGTGGCTCACAAGCTGCATGTGGCTCTTGAGAGGAAAACTGTGGGTCATGGAGGAGCACGGCGGGGAGAAGAGTGGCATGGTCAGGCAGCAGGGAAGTGGCTACATGGTTGGAGGTGGTGAGGAAAAGGCAGCATGGTCAGGTACGGCAGGGAAGCGTGCAGCATGGTTGGAGGGGAAGGAGAAGCAGCAGCATGGTCAGGGCTGGCAGGAAGGGGGCAGCATGTTTGGAGATGGAGGTGAAGCAGCAGCATGGTCAGGGCTGGCAGGGAAGTGGCCGCATGGTCGGAGACAGCGGGGAAGCGGCAGCATGGTCAGGTACGAGAGGGAAATGCAGCATGGCTGGAGACTGTGAGGAAGTGGCTGCATGGTCAGAGATGGCAGGGAAGTTGCAGCATGGTCAGAGAAGGGGGAGATGCATGCCATGCTTGGGGAAGTTGCAACAAGTTTAGATTTTCACATATGCACTAATGCAGTTTATTCGTTGTTAAGATAAAATCATGTTTTCCGAGACCTTCTAAACATGATGTGAAATAATAAGAAATGAAAATATGAAGAAGAAAACAGATTGTTTAAAACTGAATGTAGATTACTTTCAATTTTTGGTGCAACTAACTGCTGTGAATCATTGTATTCCACAATGAAATTTGTTAAATCGAAATGGTGCTCAATACTTAGAGATCAGCACCTGAAAGAGCTTTAACCTACTGCATTGGCAAGTTACTGCCCAGATTTTAAAAACTCGCCACTAGTCTGCAGTCTTCTACATCGAGCAACAGCTAAGTTTTCAGTGTATAGGCCTAGTTTTCATGGTAACTTTAAGTAATTATTAGAATCTGCCATAAGTAGGATCAATATTTTCCCTCTTTTTACAATAAAATTAAATGGTGCAATGAATTTTAAACTTAGTAATTTTGGAGTTGGTAAAAGTATATGGTTATATGCCTCAGTGCAGCTCTCAAAGATTTAATAATCAACTTGTGTGCCTCTTGAGTTCCATAAGTTTGACCACCCCTGGAAGTAGGGAATAACATCAGCTGCGTGGCCAGGTAAGGAGGAAGGGGTTAAGGGGTAAGGGGGGGGTTAGGGAGGAAAGAAGAGGTCGGTCCCTAGTCAGACTTGGGCAGAGTCATAATGGGGGGAACCACACTGTGGGGAGCAGGCGGGGGAGTATTGCAGAGGGAGAAGGCAGGGGTTGGGGTGGGCAAAGGCAGAAGCAGGGGATTGTCCACACCACAGGATGCTGTGGGGAAGGAAAGGTCCCTCTCTAAGCTGATGATGCAGCTGAGCAAGTTATGGATGCACTTGGGGAGGTGATGGGCAGTGGCCTAGCAGCCCAGTCCCAAGTTGGGGAACTGGGAGGGAACTTGCTCAGGAGGCACCAGTATGATAATCTAGTCTGACCTCTTGCACAATGCAGGCCTTAAAACCTCAACCATCCACTCCAGCAGCAAGGCCCTAACCTCTGACTGAGCTATTAAAGGCCTCAGATCATGATTTAAGGACTTTAAGATACATAGAATTCACCAGCAGGTGAGCCATGCCCCATGCTACAGACTAAGGCGAAAAACACCCAGACCGCTAAGCAATCAGCCCTGGAGGAAAATTCCTGCCCAACCCCAAATATAGCAATCAGTTAAACCTTGAGCACATGGCCAAGCCTCACCCGCCAGTCACCCAAGAAAGAATTCTCTGTTAAAACTCAAAACCCACCCCACCTACCCTCCCTTCTTAGGCCACTGACATATCCACCACTAGTAGTCAAAGATCAAAGATTTTTGCCACATGGGAGTGTGGAGCCTCGGCAGGGCCAAAAGTTCTAACTGAGCGGGGAAAGCAGGGAGGGGTGTAATGCCCATGACCAACCTACCTTGACCACCCATCCAACCTGGCCCAAGCCGAAGCTACGCACAGTGTGGACAAAAAGTGCCACCACTGTCACCTGCTGATTGGGGACACCTTGAGGGGGGGAATGCTGCTGGATGACTGACTCCTGCCCCGGCTCCAGCAGCAGCTGAAAGAGGGGGCATAAGTCCCCCATCACTCCTGCAAAAGCACATGAGGGGGGAATGCTAACTCCCCCTGGGCCTGGCAGAACCAAAGCAGGCATATGGAGGGGCACAAATCCTGCTCCAGCCAGCCCTGGCTGGGGAAGCCATTTGGGGGCAGGGGAGTAGAAGTCCTCCTCTCTTGCTCTAGCCCATTATATCCCACCCCTTGCCCAGCCCAGGAACAGAATCCAAGGAGTCCTGATTCACAACCTGGGTTTGTGGGGACTGCTTGTCTGCAGTCTTTGGTCTTGTATTGGCATTTAAACACCCCTGCCAGAGTGTGGAAAGAGTGGACCCCAAAACCAGAGCTGTAACGTGGTGTTACAGCACCTGGGATGCATTCTGATCAGAACTCGTCCCTTGCAATTAGCGGTGCTTGGGGCTGCTGCTGCAAAATGTGCCTTTTAATAGAGGGCTCTATCTATATGATGGTCTTAGATTCAAGGCAGAGATTAATCCAGAACCCAGAATGGTAATTCTGATCTTGCTTCTGCGTGATGTAAAGCAGGAATGACTCCACTATCATCAGAGCCTTCAAAACAGGACCAAGCCCAGCAGGGATCATCCCTGGGTTGATGGGTGGTTCCCACCCTGAACTCACCTTGCATTTGAAAGCAGTTTTGACCAGGGAACATAATGCATATGTCACTAGACATGACGGGGAAAAGGGGACGCTTGTGATTCATTTCACTCTATTCTGGTCCCTCAGCACTTTTATTCTCTCACTTTTATACACCCTCCTCTCAATTGTGTCACAGATCTGCTTGGGATCTCTCCACTACACCACCACAACCACATGCCACCAGAGTCCTCAAACATCAGAAGCTCTTTTAGGTGACACAGACCCCAGCTTGGGTCTTGGGTTTAAGAGAGGAGAGAGGAACTGAAGAATAGACAAAGGCGAATGTATAGGCCTGGGTTTAATCAGAACTCTTGAGTTTTATCTGTTGCTCTTGGGGAGTGGGGTCTAGTGGTTAGAGCTGGAGGCTAGGAGTCAGGACTTCTGGGTTTTATTCCCTCCGCTATCATGGATGTAGGGTATAGTCTTATGGGAAGAGAATACAAATACCTTCTGCATGTGTGATGCAGGGGTATGAATGTGGACAATGCAGGGGGTTGTGGGAACTGCGTTTTATTGAAGAGTTTGTGATTTACACCCACATTCGATGCTTCACTCCTAAGCATCTTATGCCTTCATCCTGGGTTTCTAGCCGTCTGTGTGCCCAGCCCCTCAGCCCCTCCACTGAGATCAGGTTCACAGGTAGCAGGAGGAGGATGTCTGAGGGCATCTGAGATATGCAGGGCACATCAGTTGTTGGCAATGACCTCCTCAATCCAGGCTTTATAGTTACACACGGTGGTGTAGACGCCAGGGTAGTTCTTCTGGGCACACCCGATGCCCCAGGACACCACACCCGCCAGCTGCCCATTACAGACCACTGGCCCACCAGAGTCTCCCTGCAGGAACAAAAAGCTGACTGCGGGGGGTGGCAGGACTCTGTCTGCCATTAAAGGCTGGCACAAGAATGGGCCAAGCAAACAGGAGTCACCGCCTAGGGTTGGGCTTGCCTGTCAGCCCAGGTTCCAGTGATTTGAGGGTAGACCTGCCCCATCAGCCCCCATCATTCTTCTGCACCCCTGCCCTTATCAGGACATCCTGCCCAGGAAGGGCCAAAGCACATCACAGGACCCACAGAGTCAAAGCCACTTCAGAGAGGGGCAGCATATGAGGGACAAGGCACTGGGTGCATTGGTCTTGGGGGAGCTCACTGGCACTACAGCCATGCTCTAGATCCTGCGCAGAGCAAAAGTCAGGGCTTTGCCTAGAACATGTGGATCAGCCATGACTAGCGGGGCAGCTTCTCTGCCCTTGCTGGCACAAGCTCAGCCGGTGATGGTGACTCCCACTGCTGGGCCTGCACAGAACCAACAGGATCTGCTGTGTGTGTTTAGGCATGCACGCATATGTGCACAACCCAGGCACACTGACACATTCACATGCCTAATCATGTATACCAGGCTCTGCTTCAATGCATACACCAGGTGTGAACACACACTGACACATGCATACCTCTACATACACACACACGGACACACTAACACTCCCTTCTGTGGACACTAATAGTACACACATATACTAGACTAGCACATGCTGCATGCATGCACCACCTTCTCTGTCTGCACCCCTTCAGAGTCACACCTTTCTGCACATGGACTCACAGATGTCTGCACACATATGAATGTACTAGCAGACACGCGCCCACATGACTGGGCACTGTGAGGAAATGTGACTCTACCACAAAGCAATGACACTCAGGGTACCTGATGCTCTCCCCTCCCACTCCCCTCAGACACAGCGAGTGGACAAGCACAGCGTCACTGCAATTCCAGAGCCTGGACAGTGACTGAACTGGCTGTGAGCCCTGGACCAGCAGAACAGCAGGCTCCATCCCCATGCAGGCATACCTGGCATGAGTCCTTGCCTCCCTCTAAGTAGCCAGCGCAGAACATGTTGGTAGTGATGCGGCCTGGGTAGGCGGTGCGGCAGGCAGAGTCAGATAGGATGGGCACATACAGGCACTGCAGGGCAGCTGGGTACTGGACTGAGGAAGAAAGAAAAGGGGCTAACTGGGATCTGATGATACAGACCATCAGGGGGGCTTTGATTCCACTTTCACTCATGCTTGTGCAAATCAGGATTACTGCTGACAGCCCCCTCTTCTAGCAGATGCTCCCCAACATGAAATCGGCCCCTCTGTGTCTTACCGCCAGATGTGAGAAGGTTTCCCCAGCCAGAGACCAGGCATTCAGTCCCAGGCGCAGGGCAGCTGCTGGTGACAGGGATGGGCTGCACATAGGCATTGAGCTGGGCCGGCTGGGCCAGCTTCAACAACATGATGTCATTGTCCGTGCTAAATTGACTGTACTTGGGGAATCGGATGGCTTTGGCCACCTGGATGTGCTGTTCGGTGCCCTCATCTGCAGTCGTGTCATGTTCCCCGAGGTGGGCCACCAGCGTGCTGGGCCTGCAGGAAACAACAGTGGAACTGGAGAAATGCCGGCCCATATAGAACCTGAGAAATCAGATCCAGTCCCCTGCACTCAGCAGGACCAAGTAGCCCAAGATCAGCCTGCCCACATCTTTGTCCAGCCTGCTCTTAAAGCATCAGTGACGGGGATTCCACAACTATCTTGGGAGCCCGGCCCAGCATTGAACTACCCTGGGAATCGGAAAGCTTTTCTACCATTGAAGCCAGATCTCCCTTGTCACCAGGGCCAGATTAAGGTAGGGGCTGTAGGGGCTGAAGCCCTTGACCCCAGCCAAAAGAGGACCTCTTGGCCCCCAAAAAAATCAGTCCTGGCCTGACTGACTGGCTGCTGGTCACTTTAAACAAGTCAGCCTGCTTGCTCAGCTGCCTTTTTCCCACCACCCAGGCAGACCAGCCAGCTTGGGGGTGGGACAGGAGCACAGCAGACAGCAGCTTCTGGCCTGCCCCCCTCATCCCCGCAGCAGCTCTGGCCCATGGGGCCCCTCAGCAGCAGGTGAGCAGCCCTGGCCTGAGCCACCCACACCCTGGAGCCCCCAACAGCATTGGTGCCAGGTCACAGCCCCCAGTACTCCCTCCACAGTGCCAATGGGGGGTCCAGAGCCCCTGACCCCATCCCCCAGCTTAGAGGGGTGAGTGGTAGCCCGCAGGCAGGGCACCATGGCAAAAGGGGGTGCTAAAATTTGGGGGGGTCCATAAGGGTGAGCAGCGCTAGACCCCCCCTTGCCTCCCCTCCCCACCGCCTTGGTGCAGTCCTGTTTGCTGTTGCTTGCTTCCTGTCCTACCATCAATAGACAGGAGAACAGCTGATCTCCAGCTTCTTTCTAATGGCCCTGACTATTCTCAGCTTCCTCCTGGAGCCTGCTTTCCTCACCCCTCCACAGGCCTTTTCTAACCTGTCCTCACCAGTTGGGTTTTCTAAACCTTTAAGCATTTTTGTTGCCCTCCTCTGGACTCTCCCAGCTTGTCCACCTCTCTCCTACAGTGCAGCACCCCTTGGACACGGTGCCGGTGTCAAATCACACAGACCAACACCTCCTAAGCCACCTGAGAACTGTATTAGCCTTTTTTTGGCCATGGCATCATAGTGCTTCTCATGGTTCAGTTGTTTGGGAAATACAACTGAGGCACCACATAACATCCTCATGGGACCCATTGAAGACCTGCTTCATCTCTGAAAGGGCTTGCACCTTGCGCTAGGACAGGGCTGAGTTCCCAAGCTTCTTCACAGATGCTCCATCCTACTCACGTTTTGTAGCAATGAGCTGCTGAGACGACCCACGACTCATTGATGAGCGACCCCCCACACCAGCGGTAGTCTGCGCCATATGTGAGATAGACTTGCCAGGGCTGGGAGTGAGCTGGGCAGTCAAACCCCCCTATTATCTTATCATCATCCTCACTGCTGAGCTGCGAGGCTCCTGCAAGGCACACAGGATCGGTAAGGATTAGCCTGGAAATCTGGACCAGGGGAAAGGAAAGGGCAGAGGGCAGGGGCATTACCTGCGGTGGTCAGCAGAACAGTAATCAAGAACAGCTCCATGGTGCCAGGCAGAGCTGGGCTCCAGGAGCAGGCAGGTTTATACCAGCCGAGCAAGCCATCTTATCTGGCAGCCGCAGTGATTAGGGACTCAATTTAGAAACAAAACCAAATCTGTCTCCCCAGGTAAATAACTGTCTATTCCACCTGCTGCATTCCCATGGGGAGGGACTCAGGCTAGAACTAGTTAGGACATCACTTTCCCCCTATGCCCAGCACACCTCCCCATTATCATGGGCTGCATATGATAACTAGCTATCGTGAAGGTCAAATCCACCAGCCCCAGGCTTGGCAGCCACTTACAGCCTCAGAACAGGGGGCTGGGAAGAGAATGAAGGGGGAGAGAAAACAGGGCTAAATTGGGCCTTGGGGCTCCAAGTACAGCTGGGCAGAAATTTTCCAATTCAACTTTTGTTGTTGCTGGAAAATGCCAGTGGATCAAGCCAGAAAGTATTTTAGTCACAGTGGCAGGTGTGATGGAACAGTCAGCGTGAAACATTATTGGTTAAAAACCTACCAGCAAGTAAAAGCAGTAAGGGTCAGGTTCTGAGTCAAACTAACTTTGTGTTTCAAAATGTTGGAACATTTTCACTAGAAAAGTGAAATGAAAATAAGGCAAATTGAAAGAAACTGTTCTGAACTGACTGAAACCGAATATATCCAATGACCACAACCAAAAATTATTTCCAAGTTTTGGTTCACAAAAATGTTTCAGCTTTTGACTTTTCAGCCCAATGTGTAAGAGCCCCGCACAGATACAAATTTGTGGATCTGCAGCTGATCTGCAGATACAAGAACTGGTCCATGGATATCTGCATCACATCCACAAATGCAGATCATCTTAGAATTGCAGGGCTCTGCTCATTAGTAAACCCCAGAATGGTTACAAATACATGGATCCATATCTGCAAGAAATTATTTACAAATATCTGCATCACATCTCTGGATCTAGATATCTGTGTATATAATGAAGATATCCATGGATTTGCAGTGCTCTACCAATTTGAGATGGGAAAGAAAGTGAGAATGTTGAAATTCTGCTGAGCTGGGTGGGAGCCAGTTTTATGCTCAGCCTCACACCTGGGGTTAGTCCCTGGTTCAGCCCCAGACTCCCCACATGAGCTCAGCTGGGTCGCTGGCTCGCTGTAACCTCTCTGTAACTGGGACAGCGTTACCTCTTTCCCCTGGGGTAAGATCAGAGCCAGTCTATATTAGATGCACCATTGTGGCACAGCTGCACCATGGGGCCAATATCAAAAGCACTTCCTGGAGAGGTGATGGCTATGTTGAAGTGCTGTTTGCAGTATGAGTGATGTCAGATGTCCTGACATAACCTGCAGTGTAGCCCAGAGAGCTGATGGAGGACAATTGAAGAACCTAGCTAGACTGGCCTGAAGGTGAATTAGTTTGTCTTGTTCTGAGCCAGCAAGTGCAGAAACAAGTTGCTATCTGGGCCCCTCCTGTGAGTGGCCTCAGCCAACTCCCTGCATGCCATGCTGCATTGTCAATAGCCACTGTTCACCTTTCCAAGGGCCCAGGACTCAGCCTCACCCCATGTGCCTCCACCTCATTCATGGAGTGCTTTTTTGTTCAGTGACAAAGGAAAGCAGCCAGCACCAGCTGACAGAAAAAGCCCAGATCCATGGTTGGTTTCTAGTGAGTGATCAAGCATCTGATGAAGTGGGATTCTCTCCCTCAAAAAGGAGGGTTACATACCTGTAAATGTATTTCTTCGAGATGGGCTGCTGACGTACATTCTGACATAAGTTTCTATGTTCCAGAGTGCACAGATACCCGGAAACTTTTTGCCCTACTTTATCCCTGGAGGGTCAGTGGCCAACTCCCTCTCTGTCCTGTGCACCTGCATGGAATATAGATGGCCCTGCCCCTGCCCCCCTTTAGTCCTTTCTTTCCGATAACGCTGAAAAGTGGGGACGGAGGGAGGATATGGAATGTATGTGAGCAGCCCTTCTCAAAGAAGGACATTTATTGGCAAGTAGCCCTCTGTTCTTCTCTGAGCGCTGCTCACATCCATGCTGACATAGGTGACTGCACACTGTACCTAGGATGGTGGGTGGAGTTAAGGTTTTCCTGCTCTAAGGATGACTCTGCCCAGGGCAGCATCAGCTCTTGCTGGCTGTACTATTGCACAGTGTGATGTGAAAGTATGCACTGAGGACCATGTCATTGCTGTGCAGATTTCCTGCATGAGGAATGCTGTGGAGGACGCTTGGGCTCTAGCTGAATGCGCCCTGATCTTCCCTTGGCTCCTGCATGCCACTTGCAGAGAGGGGCCGGTAGCCCAATTGGTCTCTCAGTCCCTCTCTGCCTGCTGCAGGAATGAGCTGCTGGTTCTGGCAGCCTGCAGAGAGGGGCTGAGAACCTGATCTGACCCCCAGCCGCTCTCCATAGACTGCAGGGGCTAAAGCCGGCTCAGAGCTGATCTGGTTCCCAGCTGCTCGGGCTGTGGTGCAAGCAGCTCAGAGCCTGGTAAATTTCACAGGCTCAGAGTCTCTGAAACTGACCAGGCTTGGAGCTGCTTGCCCCACAGATCAGCTCTAAGCCGACTTCTAGACCCCACAGCCTACAGAGAGGGGTTTGAGACCAGATCAGGCTCTCAGTCCCTCTCTGCAGGCTGCAGGAACCAGTTGCTGGAACTGGCTGTCAGCCCCTGCCACACATGGAGAGGTACTTAGAGCCAAATCTGGCCTCCAGCTCCTTGCCACATGGCACGGGATGGATCAGGTCCGCCCAGCGGCCAGATCGGGGTCCTAGAGCCCGATCATGCCCTGGGTCGGGGAAGGGGGCAGACCCTTCCCAATAAAATAAATGCTTAAGCTGACTTACAGGGCAGGAGTTATTAAGTTGACTTGGCAATTGTTTAAGTTGACTTAATTTCTAAATGTAGACTGGAAGTGGCTTACATGGACGTAAAGGGCTTTAAGTCGACTTCAGCACATAAAGTTGATATACATGGAGAGTGCAAGAGTTGAAGGCTTCATATGGCAGTTTCATGAGTCCCTCAAGCACAAGGTTTAAGTCCCTTTGGACAACTGGGCCCTGAGCCTGGGGACAGAATCTCTCCACACCCTTCAGGAACCTTAATGTCATGAAGCGGAAGAAGGGGGTTACCCCATAGAAAATATTGTGTAGGCCTGCAGTTGCTGCTAGGTGCACCCTGAGAGGGGGGAGTGTGAGACTCTTCTCCTTGTGGCCCAGGAGATAGTCCAGTAAGGTCTGAATTGGGGTGGACTCCAGGAGTACCCCCATTTCCTGAGCCCAGATAGAGAAGCATTTCCACCTAGCACTATAAGTGACTCTTGTGGAAGGTTCCCTACTCTCAACTAAGAACTTCTGGACCCTTTCTGAGCACACCCCTCGCTGGGGTTCAGCCATGTAACCTCCATGCTGTCAGATGCAGTAACCCAGATTTGGATGGCGCAGATGGCCAGAGTCCTGAGTAAGCAGGTCCTCTCTCAGATGAAGTGTTATGAGCGGAGCTACCAAGAGGTCTAGGAGGGTGGTGTACCAAGGCTGGTGAGGCCAGGCCGGGGCTATCAGATTCATGTCTGCTTTGTCCCTCTTCACCTTAGTAGGACCCTCTGGATTAGTGGGATGGGCAGAAAGGCATAGACCAGCAGGCCCCCTGTGACAGAGTGCTCCCCAGATCTGGTCTGGTGCACTGTTTTGACCTCCCAGTTCCCACTCCTGAATCCCGATTCACTCCACTTTGCCAAGTGATCACTTGCTCCTGAGTCAGTCCACTCCAGCCTCTTGCGTGCAATCGGCCCCAGACAGTGGGTGTATGCCCCCTGGCTATTTGAGGGACGGTCCCCCAGCAAGCACCCTTGGCCCCAGTTACTACACCAGGAGCCACTGTCTACAGAGATTGGGAACCACTCACAATCACTACACACTCAAGTCCGTCCATTTAACAAAGAAATTGATTGTGCCCAGCCTCCTTCACTCACACCCCCTAAAGGTCACACAACTTTAGGTAAAACAACTACTAGTTTATTGATCAGATTATGATTCTAAGTGAGAATACGGCCAAGCATGGCAGAATCACACTATAAGTAAGTCAGGAGAGACCACAAGAAAACAAAAGGCAAAATACGCATCCTAACCTAATACTTCTACTTAAACTAACCTCTTAGTCCAAGAGGGTATGTCCACACATCTCTTTTATTTTGAAATAACACTGGTTATTTCGAAATAAAAAAGATTAGGACCACATGACGTTTTCTGATGTCAAAATGACAGACTCTGTCATTTTGAAATAATAACCGTCATTTCAAAATAGCTTAAACCCCATTCATTTCTAAACAGCTTTGAGTCTGTCGAGTCCACAAAGAGCAGGGGGCCCTTGAACTGGAGGT
The DNA here is from genome assembly GCA_007922195.1 of Podocnemis expansa. NCBI lineage: Eukaryota > Metazoa > Chordata > Testudines > Podocnemididae > Podocnemis > Podocnemis expansa. The sequence goes on from ML682221.1 coordinate 365,211, forward strand.
CTTGGATGAACTCCTGCATCTATGGAGACAGCCCCAAGCCTTGCAGTCAAGTGGCCCTGTGCTTGCTGTGTCTGTGGCATCCCAAGAAGTCAGGAGCACTTTGCGAGCTGCTAGTAGGCCCTCCTCCTCCTGTCTCTAGTGTGGTCACAGGGGATGAGGTCCCTGAACCTCTCCATGGCCTTCCAGAGGTTGAAAACTTATCTGCCCATGAGAGACTGGTGGTCTGTGATACGCAGCTGTAGGGCCATGGCAGAGCACATTTTCCTGCCAAAGAGGTCAAGCTTTTCAGCCTATTTGTTCTTGGGAGCGGTGGCTGGTTGGCCCTGCTGCTCGCACTGCTTTACCATGTCCACTGCAAGGGACCAGGGTGTAGGGTGATTAAAAAGGAAACTGAACCTGTCCACAGGGACATGGTATTTCCTTTCAGCCCCTTTTGATACTGGTGGAATTGAGGATGGAGTCTGCCATCTGGCCCGAGTGATCTCGAGGACCCCTTCATGTAATGGAGCCACCACGCTGGCGGGAGGGGCTACCTCGCCCACATCAAATAAAGGGTTGAAATCCTCCCTGACTACCTCAATTTGAGGGTCCACGTTGGCAGCCATGCACCTTAGGAGGTCTTGATGGGTGCAAGGGTCTTCCCTAAATGACAAGGATCTCTGATACGCCGTTTTGCCAAGAGACGATGAAGATAGCACCAGCAAGCTGCTGTGGCGGGAACCTGACTGGCCTGCACCGGGGTTTGACTTCTCATCAGACTGCGCAATGAATCGGGATCCCTGGGGTGAGGTGAGTCTTGATGACTTAGGTGTTGTGGGATCCCTGTGGGGGGAGTCCCCAGAGTCCCAATCCATCCAATGTGCCGACCAGTCCTTAAATGTTCTCTGTGCTGAGTGCCATAGGGAGGTTGATTGGCCCCACACTGGGTGGCATCTGGATTCACTGTGCCTAGCTGTTCTCAGTGAGCAGCCTTTTTTTCAGGCCGGTACAAGTGCTGCATTGTGTGGTGGAGATGGTGCTGGGGTGGTCGGTGCCCGAGTTTCGTTCCATGACTCCTTGTGCTGAGAGGATGAGGGAGAACGCTTCCTCCTGCATTTGCTGGCTGGCTTGGTCATATCTGGTTCTGAGGCTGGCAGCTTTGATGAACGTCAGAGCCAGTACTGAGCGTCAGAGTCCTCCAACAAACTGGACTTGGACCTGGTGCAGCTTGACTTCTGAGAGTGTGCCTTGGAGCGTTCTTGTGAAGGGATCTCTGGGAAGAACAGAAAGCAGTACCCTTCATCCCCCAGCCTGGACTCCAATAAGGGGGGGGGGGGGTTGATACCCTCTTTGGAGGAGCTGCTCATAGCAAGTCCTCGGAAGGGAGTGACAGGATTATTGTGTCTGCAGCAAGGAGGGGCTGTGCTGACTGTCCCAGAGGTATTTCTCTGGGGATTCAGGGTAGGGGCTCAGTGACTCAATGCGCTACCCCATTGGTCCCCATGCCAGGGTGCCTCCCCCTGTGCCAAGAGTGCGGGTTCGTGTTTTGAGCCTGACTAGGCCTTGGAAGACAGTGCTGGTTTGCCCCTGGATGTCACTGGTCTTAGTGGAGTGGGGGTCAGCAATAAAGGAGGGCCTTTGCGGCTTTGAATGTCTCTGGCATCAATGGGATCAGCAACATCTCTGGCCTTTGTGTCATCGATGAGGCCAGTGGGGGTTACTGGCGTGAAACACAGGGGGCTAGAATGATAGCTTTGAAAAATACACTTTCCAAAGGGACAGCCGTGTTAGTCTAGTCCAGCAAAAAAAAACCCCAAGGAGTCGTGTGGCACTTTAAGACTAACCAATTTATTTTTCACATCAGCTTTCGTGGGAGAAAATCCCACTTCGGCAGCTGCTTCGAAGCATCTGATGAAGTGGAATTTTCTCCCACGAAAGCTCGTGTGAAAAATAAATTGGTTAGTCTTAAAGTGTCACACGACTCCTTGATTTTTTGTTTTTTTGTTTTTTTTTTTTTAATAATGCAGCCTATATCTTCTCCTCATGTTATTTTCAGAGAGTGACCAGTGTAATTAGCTGGAGGGAAGTCAAGAATAAGAGTGTAACACAGGGATGGAGAGTTCATGGGCAATGTGGTAACCAGAGGGGAAGATTAAGAGTGTAACATGGGGGCTTGGAGAAAGAGGTAGGGTGTAACACTAGGGTAATCACAGCTCACAGAGAGCCAGAGAGGTCAGATAGGTGGAAGCAGACAAGGGAGGGAGTGCTGGGACTGTGTGGCCTGTTGAGCAGGAATCCAGCAGCCAAGTCCAGACTTTATTTTGAGCACCCTCCACCCCAGCCCAGCCCTGGAGCCTTAGTGATGCAGGTATAGGAATAGTTGGAGAGTGCTGCATAGGCAGGAGCTGCCTTGTACAGTTTGGCTGCAGGAGTCTGTGAAGTCTCTTAGAGAGGCAGCTCCCTCTGTGCTGGATGGGATGTGATGGGTGCCCGTGCTCTGGACACAGGCTGTTCTTTAGATTACTTTAAGGATTCACTGCACTTTGCGCAACACTGCTGTCCCTGGAGCTGCCCTATTCCTTCTGCTCAGCCAGGAGCTGGTGTGTCGAGTGTAACTGCAAACCTATATATAGGTGCTGTGTGCGTCCTCAGCCCGCAGCTTGGGGTGCTATGCAGCTGGAGCAAACATAGTGCTGGGAAGTGACACATGACTCTGTGACTGTCACTCAGACTGGGAGGCACCCTGGAGCACCTGCAGAAGGATTTGTGCACACTGCAGGGTCTGTATGTGTCTGGCACTATCCTGTACACACGGTTGGGAGCGGGTGTTGGGGGTCTTCAGTCTGTGTATTACAACTGGCTGGAAAATAGAATTTCTCTCCCACACTGGAACAAAATGTCCATGTCTTTCAGGTTTTCATGGAACAAATATTCTGAAATATTCCATTTTGGAAAACTGAAAATGACCCTGTTGAAAGTAAATGTTAGGTGGCAAAGTGGTTCATTTCAGTCAGGTCATTGTTTAGCTAATGGTAAATGGCAAAACAAAATTAAGGCATGGAAGCACCTGGGAGCACGGGCACTCCCTGGTGTGAACCAGGAGTAAAGGCAGTGGATTTCCTGCAGCTGTGCCCTCTTTCACTCACCCCAGTGGAAGTCAGCTATTGAGGCTGTGCCTTCAGAATTGCATTTGTATGGCTCCAGCACAAAGGGTCATCAATTTGGGTGGGACTGCAGGAGCTTCTTGCCCCACAAAATAATTACAGCAGTGCCCTGCAAATCCAAGTATCAGGCTGGTGCCCGCTGCACAAATGCAGAGCTGTGGGCCTTGCATATCCACAGGGCCGGCTCAACCCATAAGAAAATGAGACCCTGGCTCAGGGTGTCATTTGTGTAGGGGTGACTGTGGCATAGCACTGGGGAGGGGGGTGGAGTAGGCTGGCCCATGGCTCGGGCTCTGCTCTCTTCCCCTGCCTTTTGGCCAGCCCACCCCACCCCCAGGGCAGTACTGCCCACCCAGAGGAGGGACGAGAGAGTGGATCCTGATGGCTGGGCTGGCCTGCTCTACCCCTGGGCTGGCTGTTCACCATCCTGGGGGTGGGGCAAGCCGGGCCTGAGGAAAGGCCAGGTTCCCTCCCCTGCTGCCCCCCCCCCACAGCAGCAGGGGGCAAAATCAAAAGGCAGCTTGGGGCACCAAAAGTCTTTGAGCTGGCCCTGCACATCCAGTTCCAGTTCTTGCGAGCCAAGCCTCGCTCACAGTGGTGTGCGCGGCAAGTCACAAAGGGTGATGATTTCTCTGCAGAACTTGTCCCATATTGCAGGAGGCCGCTGAGGTCAGCCTGTTGGAGATGCCTTTAACAAAGTTTCAGATGTTAATAATGAAAGGAAAGAGGCAGGTGTAGCCTCCAGTGTGACAGAAACCATAGCTGTAAGACTTACAATGTGAGGAGGGACACCAAAGAAGACGTCCAGTGTAACAGAAACTAGAACCATAGCAAAGTGTGCTAAAGTAACCAATATGCCTCAAGGAGCTATTTCATTTAGAGATCTCTTCAGGCTGGGTTATGTTGTTGGGTAGAGTTGGCTGCTCAGGTCCAGAAGTTTCTGGAAATTAAGTGAGGTTGCACTGAGCATGCTCCACAAGTGTGTTTTTCTTTTTTTTTTTCTTTCACTGGTGTTGGGGTCAGATATCCTGAGCGTAGCAGTGTGAGAGCAGTGGCCACAGAGCATTGCAATGAGAACAGCCAATGTGCTGAGTTTGAGACTGGGAGAAGCTGAACCAGGAGTGGACAGCAAGATATTGTCTTACTGCTGTGGAGCATTTTTCAGCAGAGTTTCCTCTTCTGTAACTGAATACTGGTTAATCAGTAAACTGACTGCATAGTGCTGGTTCCAGAAGAGAAAGAAAAGCCTGCATGGATTCCTACCTAAAATCCCAGCAACCAAAGAAGAGAATTGCTGCTTCTTGCAACTCAAGCCTTTGGACTTGAGGAGACTACAACTGAGATATCGGTGAACTCCATCTAAACTTTGGGACTCTTGGGTTTCTTTCCTCACAACGTTTCTGTGGGGACTCTTCTGTTTACATTCATTTTGTTTTTCTTAGGATAAGATTTATCATGTTAGTAGTTAATAAAGTTCATTATGGTTGTTCTTAGGTAGTATTTTAATGTTGGGTGGGTAATTCTGAACAGTCTTTGCTGTGAATCCCTTTAGGACTGAATCTTGGGTCTCCAGCTGCTCCTTTATGGGAGCTGGGGTTTATTTCTGTTAGGCACTGGAGAAAGGCACTAGAGGTAAACTCTAGCCCCCCTCAAGGTTACAATAAGTCTTGGTTTGTGAGGCTACACCTGCCCCATGGTGAGAAACCAGCTGGCTTGGAGAGGTGTGACCAACATAGCCTCAGAAAAGAAGACAGCACACTTTTGGATAAGGTTGTACTGAGCATAGTCAGTAACACTTCCTGAAGCCATGCCCTCACACTTGCAGTCACATTCTCCTGCTTGTTCTTTAGAGAGGATAAAAGAGACAAATTGCAAGGGGGGATCAGTGCATGAAAATGGGGCACAATTTTACTGGTCTGGGTGGTAATGCAGATATAGGCTGGGGCACGAGAGGGGTTGAGGTGGAAATCAGGGTGAGGGGAAGATGATCCTGGCTTAGTCAAGGAGGGAGGCACTGCCAGCAGGTGAGCCAGGGCAAACCCCTGGCACAGAGAGGGGCAAAGGGGCTAATAGCAACCCCCCTGTTGTAGTTACCCTGATGGGATTAGTCACAAGTTTGGCTTTCAAAAGCAGAGGAAGGGAGGAGAGATGAGGTAGAAGTATTTTTTTTCCTCCCATTGGGACCTGTGTTCAACTGAGTATACTCACACTCAGTGCTGAAGCCGCTGCCCTTGCCATGCTCTTCCTTGCAGTCAGATTCTGCTGCATGCTCTTTAGATGCACTAAAAAGTTGCAAAGCAGGCAAACAGAAGGCGGGATGGGCAGGGACTGAGTAAGGGGCAGAATTTTACTTTAGTATATTCCGTGAACAGTGTTCTAAAGGTGGTTCTTTGAAGTAGTCTACCAAAGAATTTGCATTACCATTATTTTTTTTTCTCAGCAAGAGCATAAGAGTAATTCTGTGTATGCGGGGACTGGGCCCACTATTGTTGGGAATTACTTAGCTCATATATTACCATGGTGGAATTGGTTAGCAAAAGGATCTGAGGCCTTGCTCCTACTTCCTTTACCCAGAGGCCTGCATCAGCTGAAGAGCTCTGCTCTCACTCTCCTGTGTGACAGTCTCTGTAACCCTGACAAAACTGGGTCCAGGATTCTTGGGGAGCCTGATTCCCAATTTTGTGTACACCTAGGGTGGCGGCAAGGGTGTCCCCACTCCGAGGAACTAAGTCTTTTCTGGGCACCTCGCTGATGCATTAATTGCATATAGTTCAAAGTAATAGAAGTTATTAAACGGTGGCCAAAAATCAAACAACAACAAAAAAAGAAAAGATAACAAATATTAAAGGCAAACACCGTGACAGACCACTCCCCAGATCTGGTCTGTGTGCTGTTGGGACCCCCCAGTCAATGCTCCCTCTAATTTTTTGTAGGCTGTGTGCGCAAAAAAATTGCTTTGTACAAATTTTTGGAACTGGTGTGCAAATTTATGCATGCTACAGTGAGTGTGGTCAAACTTGTGAGCGCAACGAAACAAGCGAGTATGATGCAACTAATAAATTAACTTTATTTTGATATGGTGATGGAAATGATATTATAAATTACAAGACCTTATTTGACACATGCTACTTGAAACAGCTTTCTTAAAGTAGCATAAAAATATTCACACTGTTGAATTTTTTGTGTGTGTGTGTACTTTATTTTGTTGTGTGCATGGGTTTTGCAACCTGTGTGTGCACACACGTCCACAGCTTAGAGGGAACATAGCCCCCAGTTCCCACTCCTGAACCTTGATTCACCCTGTTTTGCCAAGTGACCACGCACTTTTGAGTCAGTCCACTCCAGCCTCTTGTGTGCAATCAGTCCCAATCAGTGGGTGTATGCCCTCTGGCTACTTGAGGATGGTCCCCATGTGAGCACCCCCAGCCCCAGTTACCTCACCAGGAGCTACTGTCTTATGGAGATTGGGAACCAGTCTCAATCACCATACAATCAACTCCATCCATTTAACAAAGAAATGAATCATGCCCAGCCTTCTCCACTCAAACCCTGTAAAGACCACACAGCTTTGGATACAACAACTACTAGTTTATTGATTGGATTACAATTTTAAGTTAGAATATGGCTGATCAAGGCAGAATCATAATATAAATGAGTCAAGAGTAACCACAAGGAAATAAAAGATAAAACACACATACTAAGATAATATGAAATGAAGAGTGAGTGCACAATGACAATTAAACTCTTTGAGGACCCTAGTAAAATAAAACTGTGCAGAGGAGTGCATTGGGATGACACAATTTTGCCAAAATTGTTTGCTGTTGCACTGGAAAACATGTTCAAGAACCTGAACTGGCAGACAGGAATGAAAGTTGATGGAGAGTACTTGACACCTTTGCTGTTTGCTAATGACTGTGTTCTTTTTGCAGCGTAGACCGAAGAACTGCAAGAAAAAGTGTATCAGTTGCAAAAAGAATTGAAAGTTGGCCTGGAGATGAATGTATCCAAAACTAAATGGATGCAGAACAAATTCTGTGTGGATGGGCATATAATCCTAGATGGCAAAGAAGTAGAACAACTCTCGAAATACACATACCTGGGTCATGTTCTAAATGTTTTTGGTGCTGTCAATGAGGAGATCTCAAAAAAGAGGCAAGCCGGTTGGTCCGTATTCAACCGTCTGAATACTGTTTTCTTGGACGATGAATTGTCCATGACACTGCAAGCCTGCTTATTAAACTCCGCAGTGCTGCCCTCACTGACACATGCAGCAGAATGCTGGGCTACTACTTAGGAGCACGAAGAGAAGATGGTTGTAGCTCAAGGAGCAATGGCACGACAGATGTGCAAACTATCTTTGTGTGATCAAGTTCCCAACCAAGAAATTTGTCAACAAAGGATGTTGTGCAAGCCATGTACAAAGCAAAAATACAATGGGGGGGGGTCAAGTCATTCAACTCCAAGATAACAGATGGACATCGTGGCTGAATCATTATATTTCTCTTGACTACAAACATTCCATTGGTTGACCAAAAATGAGATGGGCAGATCTGATGGTAAGGATTCTCTGTCAGAAGTGGAAGCGGGTGTTGCAAGACAGAAATCATTGGTATGAGATTGACTTGCAACAGTGGCAAAGCTCTATCAACAACGCAAAACATTGAGGACAGGCTGGACACAGGAGACACAAGTGAAACTAATATCTCTACCTAAACTGACCTTATAGGCCAAATTCATGCTCAAGATGGTCAGCTGTCACATGTTTGTATAGTCACTCTCTGAGACCAGGCAGGGCCAAATCTTGCTTGAAGTTGCTGCAAGATGGAAATTCCCAGACAAAAAGCCCCACATCTGTCCAACTGTCTCCCTTTGTTTCCAAACCCACTCAACCCCTTTCTTTCTGGTCAGAGGTGATTTCTTTGTCTGGTGTGAGCCAGGGAACTCAATTCACATATTCTTTCTTACATCCTCCTGGTATTTGCTTACTCACAGCTTTGATTGCTGGAACAGAGTTCTGCTGGAAGACAGTTTGATTCAGGGGCAACAGTGCCCCGTAAAAAGAGCCAGGGTCTGGTTCCCCTCCAGGCCTGATTTGGGGCCCAAGCCCAATCTGGTGCTCCAGGGCCCTGAGCAGTTCTCAGATCGGGGTCCTGCCACTGGCAGCTGGCAGCCCGACCTCGGATCCCTGGCTGGGGCTGGGGCCAGGAAAAGTGGCCACCACCACAGGTGGCCTGGCTCTGGAGCCCCAGATGGGGATGGGAATAGGAATGGGTTGGGCTCCTGCCACTTGGGCACTGGCGTGAAGACTTGGGGTGCATGCCCCCTGTGTCCAGCACCAGCAATGTGGCTTGCTTGCTCATAACTTTACATGTTGCTGGAAAAGAGCTCTGTCTGGTGCCTTTTAAGGTCAAGGAGGTGCGGGGGCAAATTCCCAGTGATTGAGAGAGACCCGACCACTTTTTTTGTATTAATCACTATTTATATAACTTTTATTGTAATTATATAAAAAGGCCACTAGGTGGAGTCCTTTAACTATAAATGTGAAGTCTTAATACAACTACTCTCATCAACTAAGTGAAAAAGGAACCCGTTAAGTGCTACAATTATAACAGTTAGAATAATTCTATTTCTCTAAACAGGAAATATAATATGATAACACTAACAATACCTATTCCTACCCCAGTACCTAGTCCCGAAGCAAACCCTTTACCCAACCTTAATTAGTATAATTCATAGTTGCCTAGCAGATTCCTGGCAAGCTTAACTTAATTCTACAATGGAGAAGGAGTTTCACAATCCATGTATGCAAAAGGCAAATGTAGTACCCAGGACTTTCGAGCATGGACTCCTAGTGGTCTGGCTCCTGGCTGCCAGGCCAAGCCTGATGCTAGGCTACACTTTTTGGATTGTGGGAGAAGGTTAGAGATAACATAGAACTTCACAACATAACATAACACATAAACACAAACACACCATATTTACCACATCTTTACATGGCCCTCCGGAAGGTCTTTAGCAGCTGTTCAGGTAACTGTTTTAAACCGACTAGGGACACTGAGAGACTGGTACTTCAAGGAACAAATGTTAGGTTCCCAGTGAGACAGTCCACCCCATTGACTCCTAAACAAAACCTAAATCAGAGAAAAAACAGTACCCTGTAGACCATTAACCAAACCTAGTGATGGACTGTCTCCTCTCTAGCTGGCCAGGTGAGGGGTATCTCACCTTCCCTTGTGGAAGGTGGGGAGTGCCTTCGGCTGGCTGGACCTCAGCGACATAGCAGGCTCTTCATCTACCACTCCTCCGACTTGTCCTGGTGTTTGTCTTGTCTTTTTATTGACAAAAACCACACTGACATAGGCTGTATCTCACCTGCCTGGGATTTACTTATCTTATTTGTCTGGAAAAGAAGCTTTTCCAGCTGTTGTGCTTCCCCTTTCCCTTGGCCTTGGTCAGCTTGAACCGGTATTACGTGGTTTTTGCAGCTGCTGGGTCTTCTGGAGGATAAGGCCATTAAGATGGCTTCACTTTTGCTCATACAGTACTTTACATGCAGGCCAGAGTTTGGCCATTTATAATTTCCACCTCTTGCTTCACATTGCCCACCCCCTTGAGCCATGCAAAACATATTACAAATCTGTAGACATACATAAAACTTCAGGAAACATAATACTATACGAAGTGTGTAGAATAGGTTCCATAAAGAAATCTGTCATAGCATAATTGGCATCAAATTATACGATCACAGAGGACAAGTGAACAGAAAAGTCATATATCATAACCCAGGGGTGCACAGATGTGCATCCCTTGGCAAACTCACAATGCCACCCCCTGCACAGGGTGTGATGAGGTCTGGATCTAGGGGATGGTTTGTGATCATCTTTTGTATTAATATTTCATATTTTCAATAATCCATATGTGATATGCCATGTTTGGTAGGAATAGAAAGGTTATAATCTGCTAGGAGTGATTATATGGTTGAAATATAGGTATCATATCTGTATGAAAAATTAGCAATATGTTTCTTCTATTTGTATTATAAATTACTGGATTCTAAGGCACACCCAGACTGAGTCCCTGCAAAACCACTGTCCTCTTAATGGCCCATTAACAAAGCTCCCAGCTACAGTGGGCCTAGGAAAAAAAAATCCTGCTTGGTCAGTCACCCAGACTGACCATGTGACTCAACTCAATTTTGATTTTGTAAAGACTGCAGTGCATGACTGAGGCCAGAGGTGACAAAAAGCAATGGCCCCATCTCCATTTTGTCTTCAGTCTCACGTCTGCAATTAACACCCTCTTCTGGAACTTTTCTGCTGCACTGAACAAAGGATTGAGACACACCCAGGTGCTCTGTGTCTACCAGAGGAATTGGACTGACCTGCAAACTACAGATTCTTCAAGGACTTGCTTTCTATGGACTCTAAATCACTTGTATGTATGTGATTCACTTTGGCCCTTTAACATCTCTCATATTTTGTTTCTTTTTATTTTAAACCTTCTGTTGTAGTTATGAATCGATTGGCTGGCAGCATGGTATTTTGGCTAAAATCCAAGTCTATATTGTTCTAGGTAATGTGGCTGACCCTTTGGGGTCAGGAGAACCTATTTGGTTATGTTCACACAGGGCTTTTATTTCGAAACAACACTGGTTGTTTTGAAATAAAAGTCCCTATGTTCAAACGACGTTTTCTTGTTTTGAAAGGAGGGAGCTCCTCGTTTCGAAACAAGAGCCCTCCTTTCGAAACAGCTTAAACCCACTTTGCTTTCGAAAGGAGGGTTATTTCGAAACCAGTGGTTTCGAAATAAGCCATTTGGACATGTTATTTCAAAACAAAGAATGTTTCGAAATAACAAGGACCTTCTTCCCAGGGTGCATAGCACCCTGGGGGGAAGGTCCCTCCTCCCCCTCAGCACCCTGGCCAGGGATCAGCACCCTGGCCAGGGTGCTGAGTGGGGTGCAGGGGGTCGGAGGGTGCCCCAGCCAGCTTCCCCCTGCTTCCCCTTGCTGGGAGCAGGGGGGGACGGGACCCTCAGCCCCCTTCACCCCCTTACCCCCAGCAAGAGGAAGAGGGGGAAACCGGCTGGCGCTGCCCCCAAGCCCAGGTTGCCTTCCTCCTGCCAGGAGTGGGGGGCTTCCCCTGCCCCCTGCAGAGGCAGCGGGGGGGCAGGGGGAGCCCCCCTACCCCGGGAAGACATGGTGGGGGGCAGGGGAAGCCTCCCTGCCCTCTGCAGAGGTGGTGGGGGGCAGGGGAGGCCCCTGCCCTGGGAAGACACGGTGGGGGAGCAGGGAAAGCCCCCCTGCCCCCTGCAGAGATGGCGGGCAGAGGCAGCGGGGGGGCAGGGGGAGCCCCCCTTACCCCTGGCCAGAGCCGCAGGGAGCAGGGGAATCCCAGGGGCGGGGCTTCCCTGGCCCAGCACAGGGCATCCCTTCACCTCCCCTCTCCTATTTTGAAATAGCATGTCACACTGGACATGCTATTTTGATTCCCTCCTTTTCCCTTATTTTGAAAACACTTTTTTGTTATTTCGAAATAAGGTGTTTCGAAATATGGCTTTATTTTGAAACAGCTTGTTTTGAAACAGCTTGTTACAAAACAAGCACTTTGCTTGCGAACGTAGCCTTTCTTTAAGAGACCCAGTGGCTAGCTGGCTAGGTGGGGACCGGAGGAGCTGATGTGCAAAAGACGGGACTGTTTCTGTTTTGTTATGCTTTGTGATGACTGTTGTGGGGAACCAGAAGCATGTTTTGTTACTGACTGGGAGACTGGTTTAAGTACCACCTGTCAGTGGTTTGGGGGTTTGTCCCCTGGTTTTGCAGCTTGCCCTGATTTTTGGCACATTCAGAAGGTTATCCCAGGAGGTATGGGTCACACAGGCAGCCCACAAACAGCATCTCTGGGGTGTCAGGAATGTTCATAGTTGTAGGAAAAAGTTAAACTGAACACGTGGCCTGAGGAATGGTTATGGAGTTACTACGGACAAACGCAGCTGTTCTGTCACTGAGATTCTAGTTAAATGTTATCTTTCTTTTTCTCTGCCTCTTCCCCTCTTACATAAGGTTCTGGATGGGAACATTGCTTATCACCTCCCCACCTCTGCTTGTTAAGGACTGTGAAGTAATCCCTGTTGTAGAAAATAATGAGTTTAAAGGTAAGCCATCTGTGCAATATATGCAAAACATGTAAACAGGAGTGGGGATAATTATATGCACCATATAATCAATCATTTTCATTATATGTATGTTCAAGTAACCATATAAGGATCCATGAAATTTGTCAGCCATATATGTATTTCCATTCTGGTCTGGATAAAAGAATCAAAATTAGAAAATGTTAATTCAAAATAAGGGAAACCCTCAAAGCAAAATAGCATGCCCTATGTGTTCAGGAGAGGGGCAGCATGGGAGGTGTGGCAACATGGCCCCCTTGCTGGGTCATGCCCCCACCCAATCTATACAAAAAGGAAGGAACTCCGGGAAGGAGAAGGGCAAAAGTGTTATTTCAAAACAACCATTATTTCAAAATAACATGTCCGAATGGCATTATTTCAGAACAACCATTTCGAAACAATGTCTATTTTGATTGCATGTGAGGTTTTACTGTGTCAAAATTATGGCCATTATTTCGAAACAACAGGGTCCCATCGTTTCAAAATAATGAAAAGTTGTTCGGACATGCCCGGCTTTATTTCGAAACAATGGGTGTTGTTTTGAAATAAAACCCTGGTGTGGACACAGCCTTTTAGTTTGAACTAACATGTCTACATTGTGCTAGTTCAAACTAAACTTTGTAATATATTCAAACTAAGCAGTTAGTTTAAACTGACCACTCAAACTATTTTGAACTAAGCTTTGCTTAATTTAAACTAAGCAAAGCCTAGTGTAGACAGGGATCAAATTAGTCCAGGTTAAGCCTCCTTAATCTGGACTAATTTGCTAGTGTAGACGTAGCCTCTGTTTTAATGGGTATAAACTTTTAACCTTTTGAATCACAGTATCTACTGTCATGGGCAGTCTTAGGGTTTCCAGGCCCTGAAGCAAAAGTCAAGGATGCCCCCCCCACATGGGGGCTTTGTCCTTGACTGGGCCCCCCCGCGGCAAGTTCCCTGCCCCCCTGCCAGGGCATTCCCAGCTCCCCTGCCACTTTGCTGGGGCCTCCCTGGCCCCTCCGTGGTCCCCAAGCCCCCTGCCAGGACCCCAAACCCCTCTGCCAGCCTTGCCAGGCCTCCCCAGCCCCAGAGCAATGCCTCTTATCCTCTTCCACCAGGTCCCAGGTCCCACTGCCTCTCTCACCGGGGCCTCCCCACCCCTGCTGTGATCCCTGCTGCTGGCCCCACCGCCAGCCTTGCTGGGGCTAGTCCAGTACAAGAGTGGTCCGCAGCACTGCCACCAGCCTCATCCAGACCTTCCCAGCCCCTTCATGGCCCCAACCTCTTCCACCAGGGCCTCTGGCCCCGCCACTGTCAACGGAGGTGGCAGACATAATGGCCACTCCACCCCCCCAAGGTAGCCCTCTAGGCTATAGAGCTGACAGGGAGGAATGTTAGGTATCGATCTCCCCTGATGGGCCTCAATTTCCTCCCCGCTGACTCCAGGACTGGCTCACTGCCCCTCCCAGCTGTCACACCAGATGGCCCTGCAGCCAGCTGTTTGCTGCTCCACCTGGCCCACCATGCAAAATTATTGCCCACCCCTGACATAGACACCCTCCCTGTTGCTTACATCACCAGTTGCTGCCCATGGCCAACAGCTGAAGTCTACAATCCAGGTACATAAGAACCCAGTCCATCGTTGTGTCCATAAAACTGACTTGTGAATTGTCCTGAACTTCGTATCAGACACTGGAAACCCAAAGCCTGGTGAATTCATAAAGATGGAGAAAGACTCACAAGTTGTTGAACTTGGCACCATTGGCCCATTTTCAGGGCTGCCCCTGCTCCCTCCAGAGGCAGATCCAGTGGTCAAATTCACCTTTGTGGCGCACCAGCCTCCAGCTGGGCTCAGGGGAAGCTCGTTGGAGGGTTAAGTCAGGGGGAGCTGGAGCTTGAGGAGGAGGAGAATAGTGGCAGAAGGGAGCCAGAGGACTGGGGCTACAGGCGGAGGGCCGGGGCTGTGATGGGAAGAAGGGGCTGGAGGGAGGAGTGACACAGCCCTGGGAAAAGACCCAGGGCCTGGTCCCAGGCCCAGGCTGCACCCCCTGCTGTGCCGACCCTGTCCCATGGGCCCAAGTTGGCACCCTGGCCCAATCCAGTCCTGGGTCTCCGGGCAGGCCCGGATCAGTCTCCTGCAGCCACCTGCCAGTGGCCCAGGCCCAGATCTCCGGCCAGGGCAGGAGTCGGGTAAGGGAGCTGCTACCATGGCTGCCCTACCCTCAGATCCCCAGCCAGAGATGGATTGGTTAGCTGCTGCTGGGGGGCACTAGAAGCACTGGTATTCGACCGGGGGAATGTGCCCCCTGTGCCCAGAGAGTGATACCACTGGCTAAAGGGCAGAGTGGGGTGTACGTGGGGGGACAAACTTACTTATGATGCAAATACTTAAAAATGCAGCAACTTTCAATCGCTGCTTCTCACAAACAGGTCAAGTACTGGTGGTGCAGAGCTCCAGGCATTTGCTAGAGCAGCTATTTTAAAAGTAGTGTTACCTGATGGTGCTGATAATGTCTCGAGACATGAGTTGTCAAAGATCCAGCTAAAGGTGAAGTGAAGACAATTGCCCCATCTACATAAAGCTAGCTAGAGTAATGACCACAAACACACACATCCAATTCTTCCCAGCAAGAACTTTGCTGCCCCAGGGAAAGACCTGGGACACGGGCTGAGTCACCACCCCCTGCAGCCTGGCCATGATCCAGTGCCCGGGCCCAATCCAGTATCAGGCTCCTGCCGCTGCCAGCCTGGCCCTGGATCCCTGGATCTTACCCATAAATGCCACATTATTAGTCAATCCTTTAGTAACTACAACTAAAGGTTTCATATAAAAAGAAAACAAGCAAAGTATGAGAGATGTTAAAGGGTCAAAGTCAATGACCTACATACAAATGATTAAGAGTCCAGGTAAAGCAAATCCTTGGAAGAATTTGGAGTTTGCACGTTCAATCAGTTCCTCTGGAAGACACCCAACAGCTGGGTGGATCTCAGTACTTTGTCCAGGCTCAGTGGAATAGTTGCAGAGATGGGTGTTGGCTGGAGGCTGGAGACTGAAGAGGAGATGGAGTTGGTGCTGCTTCCTTTTATCAGTTCTGGCCTTCCCCATGCTGTGTGGAATTTTTGCACATCAAGATAGAGTCAAGTTACATGGTCAGTCCAGGTGACTCACTGAGCAGGTTTCTCCCTACATACTTTAAGTGGCCCTGGGAACACCTAAAGATATTATTGTAATTACTTTATGCAGACCACCTGATGCAAACTTTCTTGAAAAAGCCAGTATATCCCAGCTGTCATATTTGTGATAGCTGAGTACTATATTGCCTGTAAAAACGATTCAGCAAACTGAATTAAATAGTTTTATGATTATAACTTGCATTTTTTCTAATGTATGAATACTTAATAATTATGCACACACAACTTAAAACTGAAGATATTACTCAAGCTTTAATGGGAATTTTGGGCCTTCGTGTTTGAACAAAGTTCATTGATTTGTCAAAGAAAGTCTTACCATGGAAGCCATGTCCACAGGGCTGGCTCAAGGGGCTATGGCGCCCCGAGCACCTTTTGCTTTGATGCCTCCCCTGGGAGCAGGAGTGGAACCTGGCCTCATCTCTGGGCTGGCTCACCCTACCTCCAGGGTGGGGAACGGCTGCCTCAGGGGTGCAGTGGGCCTGTCCAGAGATGGGGCTCTGCTCTCCTGTCCCTCCCCTGGGCTGGCTGTTCTGCCCTGGGGGCGAGGAGGTGAGGCAAGAGAGTGGAGTCTGCCCCATGGGCTGGTCTGCTCTACTCCTTGTGTCTGATTAAGTTATGCCTAATGGATCTGAAACCAGTTAGTCGGTTCTTTCAGGTCCTTAAGTGGTGATTTGTGGTAATGCCTACATCAATACTAACAGAGTAGTTTGCTGGCTGCTTTATGTAAAGCAAATGATGAGAAGGATGGAGGGGCTGCCTCCCTGAGTTCTCTCAGCTAGTGGAGATGTGGCTGAAAAAAGAGACAAAGCAGCTCTTATAGGGACTGTGTTTTACAGAAACATTCATCAAACTAGAGATAACTGGGAGGTTCTTCCCAGACCCACTCACTTCCTTCTAGCCCTTCTGGTGAGCTTTACACAACTCTACTGTTCCACCCTGCTACCTGAATCTGCTTCCTCAGTTTTAGCCCAACAATAAGACAGAGTCAGGTTCTTTCATTTCCCATCTCCTGGGGCCAATGTTCCCTGTAGGCTGTGTGGGCAAGTGGTGGTGCAGCCACCTCTGCTTATCCACCCAGGAAACACTGACCCCTGTGTAGGTCCAGGAGCCGCAGGCCCTACCTGGCCCCAGATACATACCTCCTGGGTGCCATGCAGCCTGGGGGAGTTTAATATCTCCAGCCCTTACCTGAGCATGCTTCAGATGCATGCTCAAGGTTGGATATAGCAGCAGATGCCAGTCACCTGTGTTCCCTCTAACCTGTGCACGTGTGCGCATGCACGCAGGTTGTGACACCTGCACACACAACAAAATAAAGTGCGCACAAAAGTGTCAACGGTGCTAATATTTTTATGCTACTTTAAGAAGGCTGTTTCAAGTAGCACAATTCAAATAATGTTTTGTAATTTATTAAATCATTTCCATCACCATATCAAAAAAAAATTAGATATTATTTGCATCATACACACTTGCTTTTGTGCTCACAAGTTTGACCACACTCACTGGAATGGACATAAATTTGGACACTAATTCTGAAAATTTGCACAAAAGAAATACTTTGCGCACACAGCCTGTGAAAAATTGGAGGGAACATTGCCAGTCACGTAGGCAATAGCATAGTCAGTGATCACGT
This sequence comes from Podocnemis expansa, assembly GCA_007922195.1. Taxonomy (NCBI): domain Eukaryota; kingdom Metazoa; phylum Chordata; order Testudines; family Podocnemididae; genus Podocnemis; species Podocnemis expansa. The sequence continues at coordinate 382,329 of ML682221.1, forward strand.
AGGCCAGGCGTGGCCAAACTGTGGCTCATGAGCTGCATGTGGCTCTTGAGAGAAAAACTGTGGGTCATGGAGGAGCATGGCGGGGAGAAGAGTGGTATGGTCAGGCAGCAGGGAAGTGGCCACATGGTCGGAGGTGGTGAGGAAAAGGCAGCATGGTAAGGGCTGGCAGGGAAGCGGCAGCATGGTCAGGTACGGCAGGGAAATGGCCACATGGTTGGAGACAGCAGGGAAGTGGCAGGATCAAATCAAATCAAATCAAATCAAATCATAGGGCTGGAAGGGACCTCATGAGATCATCAAGTCCAAATGGTCAGGTACGGCAGGGAAATGCAGCATGGTTGGAGACTGTGGGGAAGTGGCTGCATGGTCGGAGATGGCAGGGAAGTCGCAGCATGGTCAGAGAAGGGGGAGATGCATGCCATGGTTGGGGAAGTTGCAACATGTTTAGATTTTCTCATAGGCCCTAATGCAGTTTATTCATTGTTAAGATAAAATCATGTTTTCCAAGACCTTCTAAACATGATGTGAAATAATAAGAAATGAAAATATGAAGAAGAAAACAGATTGTTTAAAACTGAATGTAGATTACTTTCAATTTTTGGTGCAACTAACTGCTGTGAATCATTGTATTCCACAATGAAATTTGTTAAATTGAAACGGTGTTCAATACTTAGAGATCAGCACCTGAAAGAGCTTTTACCTACTGCATTGACAAGTTACTGCCCAGATTTAAAAAACTCGCCACTAGCCTGCAGTCTTCTACATCGAGCAACAGCTAAGTTTTCAGTGTATAGGCCTAGTTTTCGTGAAAAAAACCAAGGAGTCGTGTGGCACTTTAAGACTAACAGATTTATTTTTCGCGTGAGCTTTCGTGAAAGAAAAATCCCACTTCCCTTTGGAAATTGACTAGTTTTCATGGTAACTTTAAGTAATTATTAGAATCTGCCATAAGTAGGATCAATATTTTCCCTCTTTTTACAATAAAATTAAATGGTGCAATGAATTTTAAACTTAGTAATTTTGGAGCAGGTAAAAGTATATGGTTATATGTCTCAGTGCAGCTGTCAAAGATTTAATAATCAACTTGTGTGGCTCTTGAGTTCCATAAGTTTGGCCACCCCTGACGTAGGGAATAGCATCAGCTGGGTGGCCAGGTGACGGGGAAGGGGTTAAGGGGTAAGGGGGGGTTTAGGGAGGAAAGAAGGGGTCGGTCCTTAGTCAGACTTGGGCAGAATCATAATCAGGGGACCACACTGTGGGGCGGCAGGTAGGGGAGTATTGCAGAGGGAGAAGGCAGGGGTTGGGGGTGGGCAAAGGCAGAAGCAGGGGACTGTCCACACCACAGGATGCTGCAGGGAGGGAAAGGTCCCTCTCTAAGCTGATGATGCAACTGAGCAAGTTATGGATGCACTTGGGGAGCTGATGGGCAGTAGCCTAGCAGCCCGGTCCCCAGTTGGGGAACTGGGAGGGAACTTGCTCAGCAGCATCTGTAAGTTGGAAATCTATAAGTTGCCCAGCTGCATCATCAGCTTAGAGGGACCATTACCTGGGGCCAGAAAAAATTTGAAGGTTACACATGAGTTTTAAAACTACAGAAACTCTTTGGTTAAATAACTAAGTAAAACAAACAAAATCATTGGTGATAACCACAAACAAAAGCAGAAAATAGCTAAAGTTATCACACATTTTGCATTAATAAAAGAACACAGGCACAATTAAAAATACAAAATAAAAAGTTGACAAAGATTAGACAAACAGTCAAACACTAGGCAAAACAACTGTTTATGCATCCTCACCCTTGCCCCTTTGTGAGTCTCCTATTCCCATTCCTTTCTCCTTTAGATTTTTCTTCCTGGTCTTAATTAGACTGCCAAATGATCTTTAGGGTCAAGGTGTCTCTTTCTAAGTGTTTTCACAACAGCCAGTCCAAATGGGGGCCTAGATTTGGGCTTCTGGGTGCGATCGTACTACTCATACACACAAATACGTTTAACATGTGCTTAATTTCTCTATAGGTGTCCATACACATATATGGTGCTACAAAGATGATAGCACCCAGGCTGCCTGTCATACACACCAAAATCCTCATTACTTCTTCCCTTGCAATATTTCATCTTCCATCTCAAAGGAAGCAGTCCTGAGTAGAGATGATGCCGATGTTCATGAGGAGTTCTGTATTTCTAAAACTCTTTTGCATTTAACAGAATTTTTGGCCAATAAGAATTAACAAACCAGAAGAATATATGGAAATGTGGTTGGTATGTAACAGTTGTTCCTTGGATTAAATGAGCCCAGTGTTCCCATGGATTGAGGAGAGAAGGGGTCAGTCAGTTGGGGTGGAGGTGCAGTGGGGTTATGCTGGGCACAGAGCAGTACACGTACGTGAGTATGGCCTATATCTTTCCAGTACCATTCTTTCTTGCAGTATCTGTGGGTGAAATTCTGACCCCATTTAAGTCAGTGGCAAAAATTCTGAACTGTTATGAACGAGAACTTGTACAGTCGCAGATTTCTTGTTTGCATGTTTGACATTCACCCTTCTCTCCCTCTGTCTCACTGGAAGATCCTGATAATAATAAATGATTCTCTAAAGCCATACAGCATCACTCCCCCCCATGCAAAATTGATGCAGAAAGGCCCTAGGCACTACTGAATGCATCACAAAAGGATTAAAAACTATTACAGCTTTGAACAAATTCCAAAAGTTTTACAAAATATCAAGCACATGGTACATTTTCCATTCTTTGACAGCAAATTAATTATAAGAACTAGCATCAGCATTAACGTTTATATCCAGTCAGCATAAGAGTGTGTTTGGCCTTGCCTTCTGCACAGCTGAGGTTATGGGCCAAATGATGCTGCTTGTCTACAATCTCAGCTTGTGTACTTTGGCAGAAACGCTCTATATAAATGTCTAGTTTGTTGTTTCTGGCATCAAGAAGAGTCCATGCAGAATTGTTTTTCTTGGTGCTTTGGTAAGAGGGTATCTGTGGGTTAGTGTGTTGTTCAGTGGTGTGGTGGAAATATTCCTTGAGTCAGAAATGGCAAAAGTAGGCTTCTACGTCTCTGCAGAACTGTATCATGTATGTGGGGGTGGTGGGGAAAGACAATGGGATAGCTCAATGCCTGTAGCACCGTGGCCCAGGAAGAGGGGGAGAGGCGGAGAGATTATTTGATTGTGACTAACTCCTTGAATAAATAATTTTTGGAATTCTGTCACTCTGACTTGGAATCACTAGTTAGATTTAGGAGAGAGGCACCCTGCGAGGTGTGGAAACATGGCCCCCTAGCAGGCCCATGTTGCCTCCTAATCCCCTGCCTGGCTCTCCCCAGAACAGTCAGTGGCAGGGGGGGAGAATCCCCCATTGGCTTTGGGCTCCCAGATCTCAGCAGGGGAAAAGACGTTTCTCCAGACTGGCTGCAGCCCTGCAGTTCAGTGAGCCATGGGGGAGATGGGACCCCACGCACGTGGCTCCCTGCTGCTCTAACCAGGTGGTGGGGAAAGGTAGCCCTGCACACCCGGCTTCCCCCTGCATAAGCCAGGTGGTGGGGGAAAGGAGCCCCGTGTGCCCGACTTCCCCTGCAGCAGCTGGGCAGCAGGGGAAGCGATCCCCATGCACCCGGCTTCCCCCCACGCTAGCCAGTTGACAAGGAAAGGGAGCCCCACACACCCGACTTCCCCTCCGCACACAAGCCTTCCCCTGCGGGAGCCAAGCAATGGGGCTTCCTTCTCCCCACCACCCAGCTAGTGCAGGAAGAAGAAGGGAGCCTGGGGATCCCTTTTCCTTGCTGCCCAGCTAGAGTGGGAGGAAGCCAGGCACACGGTGGGCCCTTCTGCCCGCTGCCCGGCTAGCATGGAGGGAAGCTGGATGTGCAGGGATCCCTTGCCCCACTGCCCAGCTCATGCTGGGAGCCATGCACAGGGTGTTCATCCCCCCCCAACAGGCCCTGCCAGTGGGAGTGGGGGGTGGTCCCCCCATACCCCCCTCACTCCCTGACCAGGGTGCTGTGGGGTGGGATTCCTTCCAGGGTGCCATGTCAACACCTTATATCAATATAGTGTTATATCTATATAACAGGCCCAGAAAGCGTTACATTGAAATTACTATTTTGATATAACCCTCATTTTGATATAATACTATGTTTTATTATATCAAAATAATTTTCCTTATTTCAAAATAAGGGAGCTTCTTATTTCAAAATAAGAAAAGGTCATGTGGACCTAAACATTTTTAAATCAAAATAACCACCATTATTTCGATTTAAAACCTGTATCTGGACATATCCATAGACTCTAAGGTCAGGAGGCACCAGTATGATCATCTAGTCTGACCTCTTGCACAATGCAGGCCTTAAAACCTCAACCACCCACTCCAGCAATAAGGCCCTAACCTCTAACTGAGTTATTAAAGGCCTCAAATCATGATTTAAGGACTTTAAGATACATAGAATTCACCAGCAGGTGAGCCATGCCCCATGCTACAGAGGAAGGCGAAAAACACCCAGAGCGCTAAGCAATCAGCCCTGGAGGAAAATTCCTGCCCAACCCCAAATATAGCAATCAGTTAAACCTTGAGCACATGGCCAAGCCTCACCCGCCAGTCACCCAAGAAAGAATTCTCTGTTAAAACTCAAAACCCACCCCATCTACCCTCCCTTCTTATGCCACTGGCATATCCACCACTAGTAGTCAAAGATCAAAGATTTTTGCCACATGGGAGTGTGGAGCCTCGGCAGGGCCAAAAGTTCTAACTGAGCGGGGAAAGCAGGGAGGGGTGTAATGCCCATGACCAACCTACCTTGACCACCCATCCAACCTGGCTTGAGCAGAAGCTAGGCACAATGTGGGCAAAAAGTGTCACCACTGTCACCTGCTGATTGGGGAAACCTTGATGGGGGAATGCTGCTGGATGATTGACGCCTGCCCTGGCTCCGGCAGCAGCTGAAAGAGGGGGCATAAATCCCTGGTCACTGCTGGGGAAAGCACATGAGGGGGGAATACTAACTCCTTCTGGCTCTGGCAGAAGCAAAGCAGGCATATGGAGGGGCATAAAGCCTGCTCCAGCCAGCCCTGGCTGGGGAAGCCATTTGGGGGCAGGGGAGTAGAAGTCCTCCTCTCTTGCTCTAGCACATTATATCCCACCCCTTGCCCAGCCCAAGGAACAGAACCCAAGGAGTCTTGACTCACAACCTGGGTTTGTGGGGACTGCTTGTCTGCTGTCTTTGGCCTTGTATTGGCATTTACACACCCCTGCCAGGGTGTGGAAACGGTGGACCCCCAAAACCAGAGCTGTAACGTCGCGCTACAGCACCTGGGATGCGTTCCAACTGAAATATGCCCCTTGCAATTAGCTGTGCTTGGGGTTGGTACCACAAAACACACATTTTAATAAAGCAGCTCTATTGAGTTGCTCTAGGCTTCTGGAACAAAGTTCCATTGGCCCCGCTGTAGTTATGGCCCTGCCCAAAACACACACTTTCTGGAGGAAAATTATGGTCTTAGATTCAAGGCAGAGATCAATCCAGAACCTAGAATGGTAATTCTAATTTTGCTTCTGCATGGTGTAAAGCAGGAATGACTCCACTATCATCAGAGCCTTGAAAACAGGACCAAGCCCAGCAGGGATCATCCCTGGGTTGATGGGTGGTTCCCATCCTGAACTCACCTTGGATTTGAAAGTAGTTTTGACAAGTGAACATAATGCATATGTCACTAGACATGACTGGGAAAAGGGGATGTACATGATTCATTTCACTCTATTCTGGTCCCTCAGCACTTTTATCCTCCCACTTTTATACACCCTCCTCTCAACTGTGTCACAGATCTGCTTGGGATCTCTCCACTCCACCACCACCGCATGCCACCAGAGTCCTCAAACATCAGAAGCTCTTTTAGGTGACACAGACCCCAGCTTGGGTCTTGGGTTTAAGAGAGGAGAAAGGAACAGAAGCATAGAGAAAGGAGAGTGTATAGGCCTGGGACTAATCAGAACTCTTGGGTTTTATCTGTTGCTCTGGGTGGGGAGTGGGGTCTAGTGGTTAGAGCTGGAGGCTAGGAGTCAGGACTTCTGGGTTTTATTCCCTGTGCTGTCATGGATGTAGGGTATAATCTTATAGGAAGAAAATTCAAGTACCTTCTGCACGTGTGATGCAGGGGTATGAATGTGGATAATGCAGAGGGATCTGGGAACTGCATTTTATTGAGGAGTTTGCAATTCACGCCTGCATTCGATGCTTCACTCCTAAGCATCTTATGTCTTCATCCTGGGTCTCTAGCCATCTGTGTGCCCAGCCCCTCAGCCCCTCCACTGAGATCAGGTTCACAGGTAGCAGGAGGAGGATGTCTGGGGGCATCTGAGATATGCAGGGCACATCAGTTGTTGGCAATGACCTCCTCAATCCAGGCTTTATAGTTACACACGGTGGTGTAGACGCCAGGGTAGTTCTTCTGGGCACACCCGATGCCCCAGGACACCACACCCGTCAGCTGCCCATTACAGACCACTGGCCCACCAGAGTCTCCCTGCAGGAACAAAAAGCTGACTGCGGGGGGTGGCAGGACTCTGTCTGCCATTAAAGGCTGGCACAAGAATGGGCCAAGCAAACAGGAGTCACCGCCTGGGGTTGGGCTTGCCTGTCAGCCCAGGTTCCAGTGATTTGAGGGTGGTATCTGAGGGAAGAGCTGACCCACCAGCCCCCATCCTTCTTCTGCACCCCTACCCTTATCGGGACATCGTGCCCAGGAAGGGCCAGAGCGCATCACAGGACCCACAGAGTCAAAGCCACTTCAGAGAGGGGCAGTATATGAGGGACAAGGCGCTGGGTGCATTGGTCTTGGGGGAGCTCACTGGCACTACGGCCATGCTCTAGATCCCGCGCAGAGCAAAAGTCAGGGCTTTGCCTAGAACATGTGGATCAGCCATGACTAGCGGGGCAGCTTCTCTGCCCGTGAGGGCACAAGCTCAGCCAGTGATGGTGATTCCCATTGCTGGGCCTCGAGAGAGCCGACAGGATCTGCTGTGTGTGTTTAGGCATGCACGCACATGTGCACAACCCAGGCACGCTGACACATTCACATGCCTAATCATGTACACCTACACATGCAGGCTCTGCTCCAATGCATACACCAGGTGTGCACACACACTGACACATGCACACCTCTACATACACACACACAGACACACTAACACTCCCTTCTGTGGACACTAATAATAGACACGCACACTAGACTAGCACATGCTGCATGCATGCACCATCTTCTGTGTCCGCACCCCTTCAGAGTCACACCTTTCTGCACATGGACTCACAGATGCCTGCACACATATGAATGTACTAGCAGACACCCACCCACATTACTGGGCACTGTGAGGAAATGTGACCCTACCACAAAGCAATGACACTCAGGGTACCTGATGCTCTCCCCTCCCTCTCCTCTGGGACACAGCGAGTGGACAAGCACAGCGGCACTGCAATTCCAGAGCCTGGACAGTGACTGAATTGGCTGTGAGCCCTGGACCAGCAGAACAGCAGGCTCCATCCCCATGCAGTCATACCTGGCATGAGTCCTTGCCTCCCTCTAAGAAGCCAGCGCAGAACATGTTGGTGGTGATGCGACCTGGGTAGGCGGTGCGGCAGGCAGAGTCAGATAGGATGGGCACATACAGGCACTGCAGGGCAGCTGGGTACTGGACTGGGGAAGAAAGAAAAGGGGCTAACTGGGATCTAATGGGACAGACCATCAGGGGGGCTTTGATTCCACTTTCACTCCTGCTAGTGCAAATCAGGATTACTGCTGACAGCCCCCTCTTCTAGCAGATGCTCCCCAACATGCAATTGGCCCCTCTGTGTCTTACTGCCAGATGTAAGAAGGTTTCCCCAGCCAGAGACCAGGCATTCAGTCCCAGGCACAGGGCAGCTGCTGGTGACAGGGATGGGCTGCACATAGGCATTGAGCTGGGCCGGCTGGGCCAGCTTCAACAACATGATGTCGTTGTCCATGGTGCGTTTGTTGTACCGGGGGAATCGGATGGCTTTGGCCACCTGGATGTGCTGTTCGGTGCCCTCATCTGCAGTCGTGTCATGTTCCCCGAGGTGGGCCACCAGCGTGCTGGGCCTGCAGGGAACAACCATGGAATTGGAGAAATGCCGGCCCATATAGAACCTGAGAAATCAGATCCAGTCCCCTGCGCTCAGCAGGACCAAGTAGCCCAAGATCAGCCTGCCCACATCTTTGTCCAGCCTGCTCTTAAAGCGTCAGTGACGGGGATTCCACAACTATCTTGGGAGCCTGGCCCAGCATTGAACTACCCTGAGAATCGGAAAGCTTTTCTACCATTGAAGCCAGATCTCCCTTGTCACCAGGGCCAGATTAAGGTAGGGGCTGTAGGCACTGAATCCCCTGAGCCCAGACCAAAGGTGGGCCCCTTGGCCCCCCACAATACCAGCCCTGGCCTTACTGACTGGCTGCTGGTCACTTTAAGCAAGTCAGCCTGCCTGCTCACCTCCCTCTTTCCCGCCCCCACCCTGGCAGACCAGCCAGCTTGGGGGTGGGACAGGAGCACGGCAGACAGCAGCTTCTGGCCTGCCCCCCTCATCCCCGCAGCAGCTCTGGCCCATAGGACCCCTCAGCAGCAGGTGAGCAGCCCTGGCCTGAGCCACACACACCCTGGAGCCCCCAACAGCAGTGGTGCCAGGCCACAGCCCCCAGTACTCCCTCCACAGTGCCAATGGGGGGTCCAGAGCCCCTGAGCTCACCCCCAGCTTAGGGGGGTGAGTGGGAGCCCACAGGCAGGGCACCATGGCAATGATGGGGTGCTACAAGAGTGGGGGGGGTCCACAAGGGTGAGCAGCCCCAGGCCCCCCTTGCCTCCACTCCCCACCACCTTGATTCAGTCCTGTTTGCTGTTGCTTGCTTCCTGTCCTACCATCAATGGACAGGAGAACAGCTGATCCCCAGCTGCTTTCTAGCCGTCCTGACCATTCTCAGCTTCCTCCCAGAGCCTCCTTTCCTCACCCTTCCACAGGCCGTTTGGGTTTTCTAAACCTTTAAGCATTTTTGTTGCTTTCCTCTGGACTCTCCCAGCTTGGCCACCTCTCTCCTACAGTGCAGCACCCTTTGGACACAGTGCCGGTGCCAAATCACACAGACCAACACCTCCTAAGCCACCTGAGAACTGTATTAGCCTTTTTTTGGCCATGGCATCATAGTGCTTCTCATGGTTCAGTTGCTTGGGAAATACAACTAAGGCTAACATCCTCATGGGTCCTGCTAAAGACCTGCTTCATCTCTGAAAGGGCTTGCACCTTGCGCTAGGACAGGGCTGAGTCTCCAAGCTTCTTCACAGATGCTCCATCCTACTCACTTTTTGTAGCAATGAGCTGCTGAGACGACCCACGACTCATTGATGAGCGACCCCCCACACCAGCGGTAGTCTGCGCCATATGTGAGATAGACTTGCCAGGGCTGGGAGTGAGCTGGGCAGTCAAACCCCCCTATTATCTTATCATCATCCTCACTGCTGAGCTGCGAGGCTGCTGCAAGGCACACAGGATCGGTAAGGATTAGCCTGGAGATCTCGACCAGGGGAAAGGAAAGGGCAGAGGGCAGGGGCATTACCTGCGGTGGTCAGCAGAACAGCAATCAAGAACAGCTCCATGGTACCAGGCAGAGTTGGGCTCCAGGAGCAGGCAGGTTTATACCAGCCGAGCAAGCCATCTTATCTGGCAGCCGCAGTGATTAGGGACTCAATTTAGAAACAAAACCAAATCTGTCTCCCCAGGTAAATAACTGTCTATTCCACCTGCTGCATTCCCATGGGGAGGGACTCAGGCTAGAACTAGTTAGGACATCACTTTCCCCCTATGCCCAGCACACTTCCCCATTATCATGGGCTGCACATGATAACCAGCTATCGTGAAGCTCAAATCCATGAGCCCTAGGCTTGGCAGCTACTTACAGCCTCAGAACAGGGGGCTGGGAAGAGAATGAAGGGGGAGGGAAAACAGGGCTAAACTGAGCCATGGAGCTTCTGGTACAGCTGGCAGAAATTTTCCAATTCAACTTTTGTTGGAAAATGCCAGTGGATCAAGCCAGAAAGCATTTGGGACACAGTGGCAGGTGTGATGGAACAGTCACTGTGAAACATTGGTGGTTGAAAACTTACCAGCAAGTAAAAGCAGTAAGGGTCAGGTTTTGAGTCAAACTAACTTTGTGTTTCAAAATGTTGGAACATTTTCACCAGAAAGGTGAAATGAAAATAAGGCAAATTGAAAGAAACCATTCTGAACTGACTGAAACCAAACATATCCAGTGACCACAATCAAAAATTATTTCCAAGTTTTGGTTCACAAAAATGTTTCAGCTTTCGACTTTTCAGCCCAATGTGTAAGAGCCCCGCACAGATACAAATTTGTGGATCTGCAGCTGATCTGCAGATACAAGAACTGGTCCATGGATATCTGTATCACATCCACAAATGCAGATAACCTTAGATTTGCAGGGCTCTGCTCATTAGTAAACCCCTGAATGGTTACAAATACGTGGACCCATATCTGCACGAAATGATTCACAAATATCTGCATTGCATCCCTGGATGTGGATAACTGTGTATAATGAAGACACCCATGGATTTGCAGTGCTCTACCAATTTGAGATGGGAAAGAAAGTGAGAATGTTGAAATTCTGCTGAGCTGGGTGGGAGCCAGTTTTATGCCCAGCCTCAGACCAAGGCTAGTCCCTGGTTTAGCCCCAGACTCTCCACGTGAGCTCAGCTGGGTTGCTGGCTTGCTGAAACCTCTCTGTAACTGGGACAGCATTACTGCTTTCCCTGGGGGTAAGACAAGAGCTGGTCTACATTAGACACACCACTGTGGCACAGCTGCACCATGGGGCCAATATCAAAAGCACTTCCTGGAGAGGTGAAGGCTATTTTGAAGTGCTGTCTGTGAAACAAGTGATGTCAGATGTCCTGACATAACCTGCAGTGTAGCCCAGAGAGCTGATAGGGACGATGGAAGAACCTAGCTAGATTAGCCTGAAGGTGAAGTAGCTTGTCTTGTTCTGAGCCAGCAAGTGCAGAAACAAGTTGCTATCTGGGCATCTCCTGTTTGTAGCCTCAGCTGACTCCCTGCCTGCCATGCTGCATGGTCAATAGCCACTGTTCACCTTTCCTAGAGCGCAGGACTCAGCCCCACCCTATGTGCCTCCTCCTCAGTCATGGAGTGGTTTTCTGTTAAGTGACAAAGGAAAACAGCCAATAGCAGCTGACAGGAAAAGCCCAGATCCATGGTTGGTTTCTAGTGAGTGATCAAGCATCTGATGAAGTGGGATTCTCTCCCATGAAAAGAAAGGTTTCTTACCTGTAAATGTTTTCTTTGAGATGGGCTGATTTGTTAATGACTGTCGTCAGACATGTGGCTGGGACATCAAGACTTCAAAGAGAAACAGATGAACTCGAATTAATATGCAAGCTAAATTCTGTGAAAGCAGGACTTAATCGAGACTATGGGTTCTTTTCCCATTACAAAAGGTAATTTGACTTCAGGCTTCCCATGGTTTGAACCTAAAAACTGCTCTGATTTGCTGTTACTGTATGACCTGATCCTATCTTTTGCACCCCTTTGCATTTATTTTCATTCCATTCTGTAAATTCACCCATCTTCGAAGCATCTGACAAAGTGGGATTTTCTCCCATGAAAGCTCATGCAAAAAATAAATCTGTTAGTCTTAAAGTGCCACACTACTCCTTGGTTTTTTTGCTGGACTAGACTAACACGGCTATCCCTTTGGAAATTGCTCACATACATTCTGACATAAGTTTCTACGTGCTAGAGCATGGAAACTTTTTGCCCTACTTTGTCTTTGTAGGGTCAGTGGCCAACTTCCCCTCTGTCCTGCACATCTGCATGGAATATACGTGGCCCTGTCCCTACCCCCCCGCCTCAGTCCTTTCTTTCCGCTGACACTGAAAAGTGGGGACAGAGAGAGGGTATGAAATATATGTGAGCAGCCCATTTCAAAGAAAGACATTTACTGGCAAGTAACACTCTGTTCTTGTTCAAGCCCAGGGCAGTGTCATCTCTTGCCTGCTGGAGGATTGCACAGTGTGATACGAAAGTATGCACTGAGGACCAAGTCATTGCTGTGCAGATTTCCTGGATCAGGACAGGGCAAGGAATGCTGTGGGGGACACTTTCACTCTAGTTGAATGCACCCTAATCTTTCCTGGAAAGGGAGTATTGTTCTTGGATAGCAGTCTTAGATACAGTTTGATATCCAGGATGAAATGCATTGCATCATTACTGGGTTGTCCCTTCATGCGTTCACCAACTGCCACAAACAGTTGGGTTGTTCTGTGGAAGGACCTGGTTCACTCGATGTACATTTCGAGTACCCTTTTTACATCGAGGGTGTGCAACTTCCTCTGGTTCACTGTGGCCTCTGTGTCTGGGAAGGCCACCAGAAGGCAAATGTCCTGACTTATGTGGAAGGGGAACACCGCCTTAGACAGGAAGGCAGGGTGTGTTCAAAGCTGGACTTTGTGTGCATGGAAGACCGTGTATGGGGGTTCTGAAGAGAGAGCTCTTAACTCAGAGACCTGTCTAGCCAAGATAATAACACGCAGGAAGGCCACCTTCCATGATAAGACTAGGAGATTATCTACACCGGGGGTCCCTGAGAAGTTGACTTAACAAGGTCAACTTTCAGTCAACTTTAAGTCAACTTCAGGGTATATCTGCATTGAACATATTCCTGGCTGCTTGCAGAAGGCTGTGGGGTTGGGAGCCAACTCCTGCCACCCACAGAGAGGGTCTGGGACCCTGATCTGGCTCCAAGCCCCTTGCCCATGGCGGCAGGAAGCTCAGAGCCCAATCTGCTCCCAGCCACTTGCCCCTGCTGGCAAGCAGCTCAGAACCTAGTTAGTTTCACAGGCTTTGGGCCTGTGAAATTGACTAGGCAATGCAAAACTGGTCAATTTCACGAGTTCCTGGCCTGTGAAATTGACTAGGTTCCAAGCCTCCTGCCTAGGCTGGCAAAGGGCACAGAACCAGATTGGTCTCCATCTATGTTCCCTCTAAGCTGTGCGTGTGTGCATGCGCACACAGGTTGTGAAACCCATGCACACAACAAAATAGAGCATGCACAAAAAAATTCAACAGTGCTAATATTTTATGCTACTTTTAAGAAGGTGATTTCAAGTAGCATGTTTCAAATAAGGTTTTGTAATTTATAAAATCATTTCCATCACCATAGCAAAATAAAATTTAGACATTATTTGCATCGTACACACTTACTTCGTTGCTCTCACAAGTTTGACCACACTCAATGGAGTGCATACAAATTTGGAGACTAGTTCCAAAAATTTGCACAAAAGAAATTTTTTGTGCACACAGCCTATGAAAAATTAGAGGGAACACTGGTCTCCATGCCCCTTGCCATGGGGTGGGGGAGGGATAGGAGCCAGCTCCTAGCCCCTGCAGCCTGTGGCAATGGGCTGGTGGCCAGATTGGGCTCCCAGCACCTTGCGGCAGGCAGTGGGAGCTGGCAGCTGACTCCTGCAGTCTGCAGAGAGGGTCTGAGAGCCAAATCTGGCTCCCAGTCCCTCTCCATGGGTGGCGGGGCTGGCAGCTGACTCCTCCCCTGGCTGCTTGCAAGCAGCCAGGGCAGGAGCCGGGCTCCCATGTGCCCCTGACCACTTACAAGCAGCCAGGGCAGGAGTCAGCTGTCAGCCCTGCCACCCAGGGACAGGGACTAAGAGCCAGATCAGGCTCCTAGCCAATGTTCCCTCTAATTTCGCATAGGCTGTGTGCACAAAAAAATTCTTTTGTGCAAATTTTTGGAACTAGTGTCCAAATTTGTGTGCACTCTAGGGAGTGTGGTCAAACTTGTGAGCGCAAAAAAGCAAGTGTGTATGATGCAAATAATATCTAAATTTTATTTTGGTATGGTGATGGAAATGATTTTATAACTTACAAAATCTTATTTGAAACATGCTACTTGAAGCTGTTTTCTTAAAGTGGCATAAAAATATTAGCACTGTTTAATTTTTTTGTGTAGGCTTTATTTTGTTGTGCACAGGGGTTTCATGACCCATGTGTGCACACACAGCTTAGAGGGAACATAGCTTGACAACCCATTTCTCTGTCACCCAACTGTGTTTTGGGGATGCCATTCTGAGCATAGCCATGCTGACGGTAGGGAAAACTAAACTCCACCCACCATCTGAGGTAAGGCTAGTCGTCACCTAGAACTGAATGATGTGAGCAGTGAAGTACAATGGCAGGTTACTCACCTGTAACCATAATTCTTTGAGATGGGCTGCTCACATACACTCAGGTCCCTCCCTCTGTCCCTGCTACTCAGAGTTTGCAATAAGAAGGGACTGAGGAGGGTCAGGGTCAAGGCTATATATATAGCCGCAAGAGCAGCTAGAGAGCGAGCTGGCCACTGACCCTGCTCTGACAGGCTAGGGCAAAAGGTCTCCAGCCCCTCGTGCTCTGCGGCACATAGTCACCTAGAAGTGAATGTATGCGAGCAGCCCATCTCAAAGAAGAACGGTTACACAGGCAACCTACCATTTTACCCCCAGCCAATGTGGGTAATTTAAGAACAAACTGTTTCTCCTCCTTCTCAGCCAGCTGGGCCATAAATGACAGTGACAGCAACAGGAAGAAATAAATCCTTTATTTTTGAGATAAGAACAAAGTCTCTCAAACAACAGGGTTAAACACTGCTCAGCATTTGTATCTTATCAGCTAGGAATCCATGCTGCTCCTGACTGCATTTCAGCACAAAGAAGAAAGGGAAAAACAAGGCAGAGAGTTATTTTCTGGCCCACTTACGTCTTCCCTATGCTAAGAGGCTTACACTAGGCATGCTCAGGGGCTGCACTTAGCCATGTCACTTAGATGTTTATAGCAAAGGTCTTTTAAACACAGAAATCAAACCTGTTTCCAGGAAGTTATCCAGGAAAGACTCCCATGCAGCTACTACATCTTGCAGTCCACATCGCTATCCCTACACTAGGCTTTTAACGCATTGGCTAAGACACAGTTTCAAAATGTGCCTTTTGTTCCAGAGAAGATATGACTGGTAGGCTGTGTTCAGAAGAGAATTTTATTTTGAAACAACCACCCCACATCCCCCGTCCCAGTTCTGTGCCCCCACCCCACATCCCCGTCCCAGTTCTGTGCCCCAGTTGTGCTCCCACTCGACCCTTCCTGCATCCCCAGCTCAGCCTTCCCCAACCTCCTTATTCATGTAAATAAATCCAGTTCACCCAAATTATAAGTTGTGTTGAGTGTTTTATTGGGTTGGATTTAGGATGTGGGTGGGTTGGGTGGCGGCTGGCTGGGCAGAAAGGGGGAGCGAGCAGTGTGGTGGGGCTCACCTGGCAATGTGGGTGGCATCAACTATCCCCCCACACATTGGAAAGCTGAGGGCAGTGAGGCCGGTGATGCTGTCCTGCAGCACTCCCAGGGTGATGAGGTGTGGCAGAACCGGCTGATGGCATGGTTGACCTGAAGCAGCAGTTCCTTGATGGTGGACGTCCTGACGCTGACGAGATGGCCACACTGTTGTCCACAGGGATGCCTGCCCTCATTACTGTGTGCCCTCGGCATAGGACTGGAGTGAGCTCAGCGATCAGAGGTGATGGTCTCCCTGCTAAGGTGAGGTTCCTCCTCCAGGCTTGTTGCTCCAGGTTCACTGGACAACCCATTCCCACCACACTGTGCTGGTGCCCAGTGCCCAGTGCCCAGCTGGGCTTTGGCACAGAAGGGGCACGGGGAGCTATTGCTGCTGGAAGGGCCACTGAGATGGTGGTCCGGGGCTCATTGGGCTCAGGGAAGAGTGTGTCCCACAGCAAGGCAGCACCCTGAAGTCTAGCAGTGGGTCTACCAAGTGCTCGAGATGGTACAGGAGCTAGGGACCATCCCTAGCTATCTCTCTTTCAAGCGCTTGGGAGCCAAAATGGACAGGGAGGGGATGTCCATTCATGCTTTTAGGAGATTGGCTGGCAACCTGGCTGGCAACATGGCCACCAACATGGCCCAGTGAGCCAGCCATGTTGCCACACCTCCCATGCTTCCCCTCTCCTAAAATTGAAATAGCATGTCCACACATGGGGCATGCTATTTCCATTTGAAGGGCTTCCCTTAATTCAAATTAAAAACTGTTAATTCAAATTAACTTATTTCAAAATAAGGATTTTATTTCGAAATAAGTTATTTCAAAATAAAAGCTTGCATGTGAACACAGCCGTAGAGTCTATACAAGGCCACATGACAGGCGGTGCACACAGTGTCTGGTTCAGGCTGTCCCACTAGTTTATACGTGGGCCTTATAATATTCTCTGTATTATTCTCATCCTATTCCTTATGCCCTTGCTGAGATTCTTCTGCTGGCTTTTGTTACTGCAGCTGTCTATTGAGCAGAAACGCCAACTGAACTCTCTGGAGAGCTCCTCTATCCTTGAGCTGAGAGAATGGTTAGCAGAGTTCCCCTGTAGATGGCCAGGAAGGCCCCACATTTCTGTGGGTATTTTACATGAGCATTAAAGGCAGCATTTCCTCCCCTGAAATGATCTCAGACCTATAGACTGCAATCAGTGTACAGAGAGGTCCTCTCAAAGCTTTGGTAATTAGACAGCTTTGAAGGGTATTACTGCTCCTGCAGCTTGTTTCTTACTCTTGCTCTTTTCATCTCTGGTGTATAGTCTGAGATTTGATGATACCCAGAAGAAAGGGAACATTTTCTTCCCATTGAAAGAGGCTGGTGGGGAAAGGCAAATCACCTCTCCATTCTCAGAACTGTAAAACACCACCCGCCCTGCACTATAGTCCAAATATACCCTGACTTTCCTGAGTTTCACAGTCAGGGACACAGGGGTCTTTGGGGAAGTGGGAGCCCAGCACTCACCACCCCACTGCTGCAAAGCCCAGATTCCCTCTTCAGGTTTAAAGCTGATCAATTTTTTCCTCTCCACAGTCTCGCTAGCCATCCCCACACTCCAGGATTCCCCCTCCCCTACATCCACCTCCCAGTAATGGGTTCCTGAGGTGAACCCCTCAGAGCCCAGCACACACAGCTCATAATCAAATCTCTTGTCATTTTGGGGTTCTTCCTTGCTCTCAATTTCCATTTTCATGGATTTCAGATCTGGAGACACCACGACGGGGATTTTCTGTGTCCAGGTCCAGGGTCACATCTGCTGAAGAGAGACCCAGAGTGTCAGGGCAGAGAGGAAGGAATTGGAACATTAGGGCAAAGCCCAGCCTGGTTGGGGTGAGGAGCAGAGAGATTCAGAGGGCAGTAACAGATACAGCCTCTCTGGGACAGCCCTCCTGAGTGCCAGGTGCTAAAGCAGGGGTCTGCAACCTGTTGCTCATAGCTGCAAACAGCTCTTTGGCTGCTCCCTTGTGGCTCTGGGCCCCTCCTGCCACCGGGGCCCCTGCAGGTGGCCCTCATCAGGCTCTTGCGGGGGGCCCACTCCTCATTCCAGGCTCCCTCTCCCCCCCTGCCAAGCAGATGCCCTGGCCCAGCTCCCAATTCTCCCCACCAGGAGGCTACACCCATTGCAGCTCTCAAAACAGGTGACTACTAAAAGAATTTTTAAATGGCTCTTTTTAGCTTTTGCATTACCACTCCCTGCTCTAAAGAGAGAGAGAAGCACTGAGGGGAAAGGGCATACACCTACCCCCCTACAGACAGAAGGTGCACAAAGGGGATACTGCAGCCCAAGGGGAAAGGTGAAGTGTGGGACAGACCTCACAGTACTGGGAGAATAGAAAAGAGAAACTCAAGAACGGAAAAGTTAAACACCCCCTCCCTGAATATGGCAGAGAGAGCAGCCCAACCATCCAGTTAGGAATGCGCAGGCAACAGACACCAGCAGATCCTCCTCTCCCATCCCACCATAACCAAGCCCAGAAAGCAGCAATGCTGGCCCTCAACATGATGTGGTAGCAGAGGGAACAGAAAGGATGCTGCACAGAGACCACAGAACTGCTGCTTTCCCTGAGGGTTTACAGACCTCTAAAAAGAGCCACAGCTTCTCCAGCTGCCCTGGGGCCTCTGCACACTCTACTGAGACCCTAGGGAAAATCTCTAAGTAGAGAGCTCAGGGACTAAATCCAGGGGCCTCACTACAAACCAGCGCTATCAGAGCTGAGGGTCTGTAAAACTCATGAAAGTGAAGCCATTCCCACCTGAACTCAGCTCTTGTTGCCTTTCCTCAAATTCCCTCATGGAGACAGGCCAAGATCACAAATCACACTGGATAAAATGCCAGCTCCAGTCAGGGCAGGCTAAAGGGCTTTGGCTCCCTGAGCCGGCTTTCAATTTTGCATGGCAGGGGGGCAGAACACAGCCTCAGCTCCAGTGCAGCTCACCTCGCCCCCAGGGTGGGGAACAGTCAGCCCAGGGGCGAGGAGGGCCAGCCCAGGGGCAGGGTGAAAGAGCAGAGCCTGACCCACAGGCTGGCCGTCTCCACCCCCAGGGGCACAGTGACTGGTTCAGGGAGGGGCAGGAGCCCGAGGTCTAGCTTTTGGGTCAGCCCATCGCACCCCTAGTGTGATGCCAAGGCCGCCAATAAGCAATAACAGCCCAAGCCCAGGCCTCATTTGCTTATTGGTCGAAGCATCCCTGGACCCAGTGAAGCCAATGGAAACTAACCAGTGTCTTCAGCAGGGCCAGGATTTTACCCACTGTACACTGTTCAGTGTTCATTTACCTGTAACTTCCTTTGAAATATCCTTCAGATCAGGAGGTTTATACTCATCCTTTCCTTCAATCCTAGAAAGAAAGAAAGAAAGAAAGAAAGAAAGAATAAATTCCCTGTTACCTCTCAGTTTGGCTCTGGTATTAATGTAATCTCACAAAGCCCCTTTTAGGAGCAGAATGGCCAATGACAAAGAGAAGCATGCGCACAGTACCTGTTCAATATGCTTTCCACATCCTAAACAGAGAAAAGAAGAAGAATCAGTATCCATTTCACTTAGTAAAGCTCTTTGAAAAAACTCTTCAGTGATTTTGTTTTTTCCATTCTAACCCAGACTTTCTTCACATCAGTACCATTTTTCATTAGAATGGGAAAATATTCTGAAATTCTTTAGTCCAGAAGAGTGATCAGGCTAAAAGCTTCCCACCCCTGAGGCTGCTCTGCTTTCAGTCTGTGCTATCTGCACTGTGTTTGCTTTAGTTCTGCTAAGGCAGACATCTCTCTAAGGAACAGTGAAAGTGACTCCCTGATATCAGCCTGACTTAGGGTATGCCTATACTGATGATGGCAAATTCACCACCATCAATTCAGGTTTCTGGGAGCAGATTGTGGTGTGAACTTGCAGCACCACTCCCGGAAGCCAACACTGGAAGTCTTCAGGAATCAGGGGAAATAGGGGAAACTAACCGCAAGTGATTCGTGGTCTGTTTTCCCCTAGTGTGTAATAGTTGCTTAAAAAGTTGCCACCATTTATGCAAAGAATTTTACGCTCCTTGTGTAAACAGCATTAACTCCCACCAAAAAAGCCCAAAGTGTAGACTAGCTTTGCTAATTCTAATATTTCTACCAGTAGCTAAACTGTCTCTAACTGATCCCTTTACTTAAGTGAGGTTGGCTGCACAATTATCCATACCTGGGACTTATTCACATTCCTAGGGAATAAATGAACCGTAGTTCTCGTGAACCTTGGTTTTGGTTACTGGAGACATTGAACAGAAGCTGTAGACAAGTCCGGTGGTTTTTGCACCTGCCATTTTGAGAAGAAAGTGCCGATAAAATACATTTGGTGTTCCCAGTGGTTGAAACAGTTAAAAATAACTTCAGAAGAACCGTTGGACTGATCTGGTTAGTAAATACTAAAATCTGTTTGTTTTATTACTCAGAAGTATGAAGTTCACATCCCAGGTAAGTTCCGGATCAAGATAAGATCAAACGGCAGCTTTTTGTTTTAAATGTTGCACGCTCCAGACATGAATGATAAAGAAACAAAGGAAAACGTGGGGCATGTATCTATTTTTTTATAAAGCTTTTGGAATAAATTTGGAGTCCTTCATTCCTTCAAAAGTCAAATATCCAGGAACGAAAGAATAAAGCAGAGAAAAAAGAATTGCTTTTTAAATCCTTCAGATTTACACAGTTGGAAACCACAGGGATACACAGAAAATATTGGGAGTCTATTAGCCAATATTCATATAAAAACGTAATTTGGCAATTCATGACATAATAAAAATATTTTAAAAAATGAGGTAAAGTTAAGGGCTCTAAAGTTTTAGGGTCAGAAGAATCCATGATTGTTAGGTAGTTAGGTAGTCTGTCCTCATGCATAGCACTCACCAAAGAGATCCACCCAGTGATTTCTGCATCCAAGTCTGACCTTCCAGTTGAGCGCTAGTGGATCTTTTAGAAAGAAACCTTGAGTTTGAACTTAAAGATTTCAAGCGATGTTCCAACATGTAATTCAAACTTAAAACTGTATGTTATTGCTAGTTTAAAATTGTCTGACTTTGGTTTCAGCCACTGGATCTCATTCAGCCTTTCCCTGATAGACTGAAGAGTTCTCAGAAATTTTCCCCTCTTGCAGGTACTGTGCTGAAGTCACCCCTTACCAGCACTTTCAATAATGTGCAGAGATTGAACTCCATTGGTTTGTCATTATAAGGTAGAACAGGGGTCTGCAACCTGCGGCTCTGGAGCCAGGTGCAACACTTTGGTAGCCCCTTTGTGGCTGTGGGCTCTGGTGGCATTGGACAACCTGGGCACAAGCCCCAGGTCCCAGCAGCAGGGCCCTGAATCCAGCCAGGGACTGAGGACTGGATTGCCACTATCGATACTGAGAATCCAGTGCCAGACCCTACCCCAGCTGTGGACCTGGGGCCAAGCCAGTGGAAGCAGGAACCTGATCTGGGAGCCAGCTGGGGATCTGGGGCTAAACTGCACCTGGGAGCTGGATCAGGCATGGGGGCAGGGCTGGCATGGCAAGAGGTGAGGCCCTGGCCCAAACCTTTCTTTGGAGCAGCAATGCTCCTTCATTTCTATGAAGTACTTCACTGTGGATTCCTGTCCTGTTTTCTTGCTTGCACTGAACACACATAACTGTGGTTTCAGTAATGCTGTATTTCTAGTTTGGACTCGTCTTTCCAATAACAGTCGGCTTACTCAGGTTTTTCTGTTAAGGCCTCTCTGCTTTTTCTCCCCAGGTGTTGGGAGCCTGGGAGCAGCTAAGGCGGTGGGAGCAAGGGCAGGTACCAAATGTAGTAAAAAGTTAAAGTGTGAGGTAAAAGGACACGTAGAAATGGCCAAGTGCGAGCCCATGGCCTCGTGAAATAAGCTAAAACAGAAGGCCTGAGCTGGATAAATGGTCAAGCTGGCAAGAGTCGGGTTGTGAAAGTTCAACCTATCCGTAATTGGCAAGAAACAAGCTGAAATTGCAATAACAAGCATAAAGGGTGGAAAAGTACCTTGAGGAAGGAGGTGTTGGGTCGGCCTAATGCCAGAGATAAAGAGAGATGTCTTGCCAAACTGTTCCATGAATGCAATGTTTCAATCAAATCATTGACATCTGGCTGTATGGACATGTTTAGTGGTATGTGGACCAAATAAAGTAATGTATGGTATCAGGAAAGGTGCGTGGACCAATCGAGGTACTTTTGGACACCAAAGAAAGTAATTCCTGGTGCCAAAGGAGCTAATGAATGATCAGAACAGTGTACAAAAGTAGGGGCCCCAGACACCAGATTTAATGAAGCTGAAGATGGTAGCAGAGAGTCCTATCATTCATTGAGCTGTTCCTTTGCATTGGGAGCATGAATGCTGTCAGTATATCTTTTCATTATAGATCGCTTACCATTGTGCTACATTGCAATAAAACCTGGCCTGGCAAATTCATTTCTACAAATATCCCTGGCTGTGTTGACTTCTTCAATCATGAGTGTTACCTACACCATGACATATGCACACAGTCAAATAGACATCTGTCCTGGATCCATAGTGACTGATAACTAGAGCCCTGCATGGATACAAATCCCTGCATGGATCCCTATCCAATCTGCATCCGCAAGACCTGGTCCGCGGATATCCGTGTGGTATCTGTGGATGCGGATACCCATGGATAATGCTGATATTCGCGGATTTGCAGGACCCTACTGATAACATCATTCCTGTACAGGAATCACACCAGTGCGGCAGCCTTCTCTACCTTGTCTTCAGTTCACTGTGTTGTTTTCTCTTTGGTTATTTGCAGGGGAGGCACAAGGCAGGCTGACTGGTGCTGCCAGTACAGTGAGAACCCACTCATGGCACCACACCAGCAGCTCCAGCCAGCCAGCCAGCCTCATGCGTTCCACCAGTTCCCCCACCTCAGTCACATGCACCTGAACTGGGATCGGTCTAGGGCTTTTGTAAATTTCTCACCCTGGGGTGTGGCCAGGCACATGGCTCAGAGCGGGAAGAGCATGGGAAATTGCAGTCACTGTGTTGCCTTCCCTGTGGTCCGCCACCCAGTCACACAGCTCCCCATGCTCCACTGTCATATGACCTCTCCCCTGCTCCCCACTGCCCATGCTGCTGCTCAGAAGTGAGGGAGGCAAGCATTACTCCCAAAATCCATGGGAAAGGTTGTGTGAGGAGATTATGGCACATGGAGCGCTCTGCTACGTGGCCAGCAGGGGCTTCCCTGAGAAGAAGGTGTTGCTCTGCAAGGCATCTTTAATCCTAGCTCCTCTCACAGGCCTACAACTCCTGAGAACAATCCACCCACCTTATTGGAGCCTTGTTTTTCCACATTAGCTCCTCTTAATCTAGGCTTTTCATGGCCCAGACGGTAGAACCTCAGAGTTACAAACGGACTAGTCAACCACATGACTCATCTGGAACCAGAAGGACCAATCAGGCTGCAGCAGAGAATATATCAATCAATCAATTAATTAATCCTGTGTCTAATGTAAACTACTAAAAAATGAAGAGTAAATTAAAAAACAAAACTTGATTAGGTCAGGAAACTTTTCATGCCTGCTTCATTTCATTTAAGATGGTTAAAAGCAGCATGTTTCTTCTACACAGTACACTTTCTGAGCAGTGTTCAATCAATGTTTGGTTGTAAACTTATGGAAGATCCATCACGTTTTGTGCTGTTACAGACACCTGCAACTAACCAACGGCTCCATTCCCCAGCTGTTCCTAACCTTCTGAGGTTCTGCTAAATAAGCATAATGCAGGACTGTCTGTACCACCAGCCCCTCCACCCCTGCCTTCACTATTTTGCTGCAACTGTGAAAGGCCTAGGAGGCAACACTGCACAGCCCCTCCTTCTCCTAACTCAAGAATAGGACTATGTATAAAACAACCAAGGAACCTTGTGGCACTTTTAAAAACTAGCAAATTTATTGAAATTTATTTAATTTATTTGTTAGTCTTTAAAAGTGCCAGAAGACCCCTTGTTTGTTTTGCTGAACTAGCCTGACATGGCTACCCATTTTGGAAGCTCAGGATTCTGTGTGTAAGGCCAGGGAGTTCCAAGACTGTGCATAAGCTAATGTATTATCAGTTCTTTGCACTTGTGCAGACCTGGTATCCACAAATCTCAAAGTGCTTTCCAGAGCAGGTGAGCATGTAATATCCATTTCAAAAAGGATGAACTCAAGGCAAAGGCAATAATGAAAAAAACACTCTACCATAGTCACACAATCAATCAGCAGCAGACAGAGGACTAGCAAATCCAGAGAGCCTGACCCCGTCCTGTGTTTAAACCATTATAAAACTGTCTGCTAGAGTTGGATTTAGAGTGTGTGCTCTGACCACTAGACCTCACTCCCAGCCTGGGGAGAGAACTCAAGAGTCCTGAGGACAAGCCTTTTAGTCCCCACATGAATCAGTAACTCACTCACCACTACATATAAATCAACAACTACTGTAGTAAAAGTCAAATTGATTATTTGCTGAGTGAGCCCTTCATCTCTTCCCCTGGGGGAGGAGAGGGAATGAAAAATACTGCCCCTTCCTGCTTTTCTTCCTCCCTTCATTTCTGGAGAAATTCAATATCAATAGCTATATCTACACCTAAAAATGCTAAGCCAACCTAGTTAATTTGAATTAATTAATTCAAACTACATCAACTTAATTCAAATTAATTAATTTGAATTAGTGCATCCATACCAGAAACCTCAGTCAACCTAGCACGTGCATACAGGTACTTGCTAGGTCGGTATAGGAGGGGTGGATTATGGGAAGTATGCTAACAAGGCATCCAAGAAGGGCCAACTCTCCAAGAAAAAGAGGATGTGAGCTCAGCACCTTCCATTGCGCTTGGCAACATGCAGCAGGAGGCGGTCATAGACCAGACTCTGTTCATGCTATTTGCCAGGGCAATGCTTGACACCTGCTATCCATTGCCCAGTGCTCTTTTCACCAGCAGCACACTCTTCCTGGACCCTGACTGTGCAGAGGCAGACAACAGCACAACCACCATGCTGACACTGCAAGCTGTCGTACTGACAGCACCCTCTGTGCACCATCGCTTCTGGGCATGGGAAACCAGCAGTGACTGGTGGGATCACGTCATCCTCACCATCTGGGATGATGACCAGTTGCTCCAGAATTTCTGCAGACCAACAAAACCTTCTTTGACCTGGTTCGCGAGCTCACCCAGGACCTGCAGTGCAGGGACACCAAATTCAAACCCGCCCTGCCTGTCAACAAGCAAGTGGCTGTCGTGGTCTGTAAGATGGCCTCCCCAGACTCCTACCACTCTGTTGCCCACCACTTTGGCATCACTAGTGCCTCTATGGGGCCCTCCCTCCTGCAGGTCAGCAGGACCATTGACCATGTCCTGCTACCTCCCCTCATCACCCCAGGCTACCTGCAGGACACCTCCGATGGCTTCACTGTGCTTGACTTTCCCAGCTGTGGGGGCATCATGAATGGGACCCACATCCCTGTCCAAGCCCCAGAACACTAGGCCAAGGACTACATGAACTGCAAGGGCTACTCCTCTATAGTCCTGCAGGCCCTTGTGGACCACCAAGGGTCTTCAAGGACATTTACATGGGCTGACCAGGGAAGGTGTATGATGTATGGTGCCTCAGGAGCTCTGCCCCGTACAGGCACATGCAGGTGGGTATCTTCTTTCCCCAACACGTCACCCTTGGGGACATTCAAGTGCCTGTCCTGATCATGAGCAATGCCACTTACCCCTTGCTCCTCTGACTCATGAAGCTCTACATTGCCAGCCTGGATGCCAGCAGGGAGCTCTTCAACTGAAGGCTCAACGGGTGCTGTCAGGTCATGGAGCGTGCCATCAGACAGCTCAAGGCACAGTGGAGGGCCCTCCTCATGTGCCTGCATCTCGCTGAGCGCACCATCCCAGAGGTTGTCAGTGCCTGCTGTGTGCTCCATAACCTCTGTGACCTGCTGGGGGAGGGGGTTCCCAACTTCTGGGAGGCCAAAGCCGAACACCTCACTGGGCCATCTGAGCAGCCCAATTCTGCACCCTAGATGCAGTGAGCCCAGTGGCAAGTGGTCATCATCCAGGATGTGCTAAAGGACCACTTCCACAGAGAGGAGCACTGTGAGCTGGGCCTGCTAATAGGAGCCCTCACTTCCCTGCCCTGCCCATGCCACCCCCACTCACCACCCTTCTGTCCCCCTCCCCCATCCCCGAACCAATAAAAAGAACAATATATAGGATAATGGCTATGGGTTTTATTTACATGGGGAATGGGGTGTAGGGGTTCAGGGGGAATGAGTGGTTATGGGGGAGTGAGCGGGATTTGGCGCTGATAGCTGCAGGAGTTGGGGGCTTGGGGGAAGGAGTGGGCTCAGGGGCAGGAGAGTCAGTGTGGGGGTCAGTGCTAGTGGGGGAGGTGGGCCCTAAGCCTGCACGTGGCCACCCCAGGTCCCGGGACACTGGCAACAAGGGACTCCGTGGTCTAGGGTAGCAGCACCCTCAGTCTGCCGAGAGTAGAGGCCATCCTCCAGCCACTCTAGCGTGTCTTCCTGGTGCTGCAGAGTGAGGCTTTGGTGCTCCAGGCCAATGGTCTGGTGCTCCACCAGGTCCAGGAGTTGCTGGGGCATCCCCAACCCAGCCCTCTGATGGGCATCGACCCTATCTCACCAGGTTGTCAGGCATGCTGCTGACTCCTCGGTGAGACGATCCCCAAGGTGCTCATCCTGTGAGCGCAGCCTCCTCGTCCTCCTCCTGGTCAGGGCTGGCGGGATCCCAGGAGTGACATGTGGCAAGGGCACGGAAAGCTGATGGAGGACAGCAAACAGTTCCTCCCATTAGCTAGCTTTGTGGTGTGCAGCCTGACAGGAACTGCTGTGTCCTGACCATCCCCCTGCTTCATGATACCTGTCCTGTGGGACAGGCCCACCAGGTACATGCCACTATACTGTGCTGCCCAGGCCAGGTGTGGTGCCCCCAGTGGTGAGCAGCTCTGCCCCCAGGGTTTCTCCTGAGGCCATGTGCCAGTGGTGTCAGGCACATGCTCTCTGCCCTTGATGCTCTCACCTCTGGTCTTCCCACTTCATTTCCTGACATGCCCCTGCCCCACTCAGGTCTGGCTTCCCCACGCCACAAGGTCCCTGTCTCCTCTGCCCCATAAGACGACCTCCACACCCTGAGACTCGGCCTGTTTCTGGGCCATGTCCCCCCATAGTGCCTGTCTCACAGGCATGCCCAGCCCTGCCCGCAAGGAGTGAGGGAGGATACACTCACCAGCAGGTGCAGCAGGTGTCCAGTGCACTCTTCCCTTGCTTGGGTCATCTTCGGTGAGGGAAGCCTGCTCCTCCTCCTGCTCCTCCACCTGGTCTTGCCCGGCTCCAGCACCATATCCTGGTCCACCGAGCCCTCCTAGTCATCATCCAAGGAGGGGGGCTCAGTGGTGTCCATGGTGTGGGCTGGGAGTCTGGAGCTCTCTCACCCCCCAGGAAGCTGTGGAGCTCCTGGAAGTAAGGGCAGCTGGTGGTGGGGGCTGCCCCAGGGAACAGACTGCCCTCCTAGGCCTTGTGGTACTGCTGGCGAAAGGCTTTTATTTTTACTTGGATCTGCTCGGTTTCCCGGCTGTGACTCTTTTCGCCAGGGCCTGGGAAATATCAGCACATATCACCTGATTGTGGTGGCCGCTCCAGAACCAGGAGAGCATTGTCTTATCCCCCCAGATGACAAGGAGCCAAGGAGATCCTCATGGCTCCAGGCTGGAGTCCTCCTCCTTGCCTGACTGCAGCTGGTGCCCTGGGACATGGTGCCAACACGGCTGTCCTGCCCAGGTCTGAGGAGCAAAGTGCGAAGAGCTTTATCCAGGGCAGGCTCTTCCTAGTGCTGAGAAGCCTGGGAGGAAGGTCAGGGAGCCTGTTAGTTCGACCTAGCCAATTAGTTCAAACTAATGGGTCCACACTGGGTTTAGTTCGAACTGATCAGGGCCGGCGCTAGGTGGTAAGCAGACCCTGAGTTGCAGAGGGGCGCCGGCATTTGAGGGGCCTCAAAATGGGAAAGCGCTGTGGCGCTCCACTGATAATGTCACTCATCTGCGCTGGTGTCACTCTGCTGTGGGGGGGTGCCACAATCCCCAGCGCCGGCCCTGGAACTAGTAAGGCTGAATTAACAGCTAGTTCAACTTAACAGGCGGTAGTTATTATTAGTTTGAACTAAGCACACCCTTAATTTGACCTAATAAAAGCCTAGTGTGGGCAGGGATTAAGTTAGGTCGAATTAAGACTCCTTAATTCGACATAACTTTCAAGTGTAGTCATAGCCAACATGATTCTCCTGTGCAGGAAGCTAAATGCCATCTTAAAAAGGTGGGGAGGGAGAGGATGGTTGAGTAGGGAAGTTTTCCATTAGTAAGAAACATAATGAAGGAAAAGATGCAGGTCAGGAGAGCCTCCTCTCCCCCTCCAAACATTTTTCAGTACATGGGTCAGGGAGCTGGGGGCGTGGCATAACAGGTGCATTGCGATTTGGACATATCTTCCATTCAAAGTAAAGGAAGATGAGTGCCCACCAGGGCCCTGACCTCACTTGGTCATATAGGCCCTATTACAGTGAGGACAATCACACTGCAGCCCACACATCCACTGTGAGCTGTCATTCTTGTCAATTCCAAAACCTGCGCCCACATCCTAAAGTGGGAGGAAAAGCTCAGGTGCTTCTCCATTGGCTACCTGAAAGAAGCCGGTGGGGAATGTAGAGTTTTAAGGGAGATTATAATCCAATAAGGAGGACAGCATATTCAGAGCTGTGTAAGGAGTCTTTATTGAAAGAGAACTGAGAGAGAGAGGACCCAACAGACAGGTTTTCCTAGCACCTAAACGACTCTCCCATTTATCACTATGACAACCCCAATGACCCTAGGTAGTCCAAAACACCACAGGGAAGCCTTGTCAATGTTAGGGCATTTATAGTTGAGCAGGAAGCTGCAGTCCCAGCACCAATACAGCCAGGCAGTGCCCATGTCAGCCTCCTGTAACCTGGGAATAGCAACTACCCTGCTGTTCCTAGAGAGGCTGTGCTGGGCCATGCTGCTGGTTGCCCTGTTGGAATGTAGCATTATGGCAAACAATCTGCCGTATATCATCACCTATGAGCCGAAAATTTTGTGCCTGAAAATTGGCTTGAAAATAGGCGCTCGGCTTATACTCAAGAGAATACAGTAGACAGCCCCAGCCCAGGAGTTTCCCAGACCATGCGGCAGGCTGGAGCCCCAGTGTTGCCGGGCGGCCAGCTTGGGCAGTTGGCTGGGGCTGGGGCTGGAGTAAGGGGAGGACCCCGGCGTCTGGAGCAGCCACAAAAGGGGGCCCCGGGGGGTCGCCCTGGACATTGAGGGGGGGATTCAGGGAGGCTAGGGAAGCGGTGTCAGGGACAGGGGGCTGGGGAGGGGGGAGGGGAGTTGGGGAAAGTGATGGGATGGCCGGGAGGGTTGGGGGGGGGGGTCAGGGAGGCCAGGGAAGGGGCGGCAGGACTCGGGCATGGGAGGGTGTCAGGGAGTGCAGGAAAGCAGCAGGAGAACCCAGGGACTTTGGGGAGCCCAGGGAAGCAGCGACAGGGACTGGGGATTGGGGGGGGGCACCTGGCAGGCTGGGAAGAGTGGCAGCAGGGGTTGGGGGGTGACAGGGAAAGGGTGTTGGGGAACATGGGAGCAACAGCAGGGAACTGAGAAGGAAGCAGGGGGGCAGCAGTGAAGAGCTGGGGGGGCAGCAAGAGAAGCAGGGGGGGCAGCAGTGGGGAAGGGGCAGAGAAGTGGGGCAGCAGTGAAGAACCAGCGGGGCAGCAGTGAGGGAAGAGGCAGAGGAGGGGGGCAGCAGGAGGAGTAGGGGGCAGCAGTGGGGAAGTGGCAGAGTGGGGGGGGCAGCAGGTAGCAGTGAGGGAAGAGCGGAGTAGGTAGGAGGGGGCAGTGAGGAGGGGGCAGTAGGAGCAGCAGGGGGCAGCAGTGAGAAAGGGGCAGAACAGGGGGGCAGCAGTGAGGGAAGGTCAGAGCAGGTGGGAGCAAGGGGGCAACAGTGAGGAAAGGGTGCAGCAAGGGGCAACAGTGAGGTAAATCAGAAGTGAGCAGGGGGCAGTGGTGGGGAGGCAGTAGGGGTGACAGCAGTGAGGAAAGGGCAGGGCAGGGGGCAGCAGCAGGAAACTGAAAAGTGAGCAGGGGTGTAGCAGTGAGGAAAGGGGGCAGCAGGGGTGAGGGAAGTGAGGAAAGGGCAGAGCAGGAGGGCAGGAATGAGGAATGGACAGCGGGGGGTGGGGTAAAGGAAAAGCAGCAGCAGAGATTTTGGGGTAGGGAAGCTGTCAGAAACTTTAGATGAAGCCAGCATCAGTGGGTGGGAGGTTAGGGGGTGAAGGCCAAAAGGGGACCTCAGCTTATACCTGGGTCACCAATTTTAGCTTCTTTTTTGGGCTCAGAATTGGGGGGTCGGCTTGTGCCTGGATCGGCTTATACCCGATTATATACGGTATTTCAGCAGAACTGTTGGCAGCATTTGTGGTCTCAATGCAACAGAACAGCTCAACTGATGGCAGGACTCATCACACACTTTGGCTGCACAAAGTTTAGGCTCTTGGACTCCTATTCTTATATCCTACTCGGAGCTACTGACTTGACCCCCGTTTGGGATCCAAATTTACCTTGATTGGTCCACATACCCCTTTTTTGCTGCCACCCATCAATATGATAGGTCCACATGTCACCAGGCATTGCCATCCGTCAAGGTGTCAGGTTTGCCTGGGGCATCACCTTTTGCTTTGGCCAAAACATCACCTTTATCTCCTCAGTGCCAGGCTGACCCAGAAACCCCTTCCTCAAGGTATTTTTACATTTTTCATTCTTATTATTGGCAATTTCATTTATTTCTTGCCAACTTCGGTGAAGTTGAACTTTTTGCAACGTGCCTCTTGTCAGCTTGACCATACATGTAGTTCAGGCCCACTTTTTGGATTATTTTGTTAGGCCTTTGGCCAGCACTTGGGCATTTCTATTTATCTCTTCTATTTTGACCTTTTACTTTCTCCTACAAAGAGGACTCAGGGCCCTAGGCCCCAGTCCACCAGTGAGCCCCACAAACCTGGGGCCCCAGCCCCTCACCAGTGAGGACACTCACCAGGGGCGTTACTGGTGCCGGGCACATGAGGTCCTTGCCCTGAATCCTGGTGCCAGTGCCCCAGGTCCTGCAGGGCCCCTGCCTCTCCCGGTTTCCAGCTGCATTGGGCCGGAGATCGGGGGCCCAGCCTCCCGCAACAGCGGCGGCCACTTCCCTAAGGCCAGGAGGCCCCGTCCCCAGTCGGGGATCCTGGGCCCAGCCGCTTCTGGCCTCTTCTGAGGCTGGGCGGCCCTCCGGCCATGGCTGCCACTCCCCACCCGGGGGCGTGGCCTGCGGCCAGGAGGCGGGGCCTGTGCCTGTGCCCCAGGTCCTTCGCCGGGGCAGCGACGCTTCTGACACTCACCACCCCACCTGGCACCATGGCCCCCTACCTGTGCCCCCAGGGCCCTCCCAGGGGCAGCAGCGCCGACCAGCACAGGATAATGAATGCCAGCCAGCCCCATCCCTGCAGTGGAGTGATGAGTTTCACTGGCCCGCCCCCACCCTCAAGGGTGGAGCAACCAGCCCAAGGGCAGGGTGGGAGCACAGAGTCCAGCCTCCAGCTCAGGGTGGCCCTGCTGCCCCTGCCCCCTATGCCAGCAGGGCACATGGCTTCCAAATGTGGGGGGAGCCCTGGGCAAGTGCCCCATAGGCCCAGCATGAGGTAATCTGCCCCTGCATATTGGGGCTCTAGCATGACAGAAGCTGATTGCTTTGGTGGATTCAAAGGGGCAGCGGTGTTAGTCTAGTAAAGCAAAAAAAAGCAAGGAGTCTTGTGGCACCTAAAGACTAACAGATTTATTTATTGCATGAGCTTTTGTGGGAGAAAATCCCACTTTGTCAAATGCTTTGAAGAGGGGGAATTTACAGAATGGGATGAAAATAAATGCAGGGGAGTGTAAGACATGGGATCAGGTCATACTGCAACAGCAAATCAGAGCATTTGTAAAGATTCAGACTCTAGGAAACAGCACATAGAGGGAGGGTGAAGTCAAATTACCTGTTATAATATGAAAAGAATCCATAGTCACAATTAAATCCTGCATTCACATAATCTAATCTGCATATTAGTTCAATTTCAGCTGTTTCTCTTTGAAGTCTAGATGTTCCACTCATTTTCTTGAGGACCATTGTTAACAAATCATCAGTGGAGTGATTAGGAAGATGGAAGTGCTCAGCAACTGGTTATTTTTGGTGTGCATGTGTTGTGATTTCTGATGTCAGTTTTGTGCCCATTTATTCTTCTGTATAGGGACTGTCCTGTTAATCCAATGTATAAGGCATGGGGGTATTTCTGGCACATGATGGCATAAATCATATTAACGGATGAGCAGGTGAATGACTCTTTGATGGTGTAGCTGGCTTGATTAGACGCTTTGATGGTGTTTTTTGTGTAGATAGACAAAATTGTCAGCGTGATTTGTTGCAGGGATATGTGCCTGCTTTAATGTTTCTGTTCTTAGGGCTGTAGTTGCTGGTGAGTATCTGTTTAAGGTTTGGAGGTTGTCTGTAGGCGAGGAAAGGTCTGTCTCCCAAGTCTAGAGAGAGTGAGGGGGTCATCTTTTAAAATAGGCTGTAGGTCCTTAACGATCTTTTGTAGAGTTCTGACTTGAGGGTTGAATGTGGTGAGCTTCCTGAAAACACCATCCTGGCCACTATGGATGTAGGAGCTCTTTACACCAACATCCCACAGAAGGATGGATTACAAGATACTAGAAGAACCAACCCAGATGGTGCCACAGCACAGCTTGTGACTGAACTTTGTGACTTTGTGCTCACCCACAACCATATCAGATTTGAGGATAATATATACATCCAAGCCAGTGGCACTGCTATTGGTATCGGCATGGCCCCACAATATGCCAACATTTTTATGGGCAGCTTAGAACAACATTTCCTCAAGTCTCATCCCAAAGCACCTCTCCTCTGCTTATGCTACATTTATGACATCTTCATCATCTGGACCCATGGCAGGGATGCTCTTGAAGATTTCCACAGAGATTTCAACAATTTCAACTCCACAGTCAAACTTATCCTGGAACACTCCACACAGGAAATCCACTTTCTGGACACTACAGTACAGATTAGAGGTGGACACATCAACACCACTGTATACCGAAAACTTACTGCTTGGTATAGTTATCTACCTCCTTTGAGCTTCCAGCCTAAACACACCACACGATCCATTGTCTACAGCCAAGCCCTAAGACAGGGGCATCACTGGCGCTGGGCACGCCAGGGCACGTGCCCCGAGCCCCAACACCAGTGCCCTGGATCTCCGGCCCAATCGGGCTAGAGATCCGGGGCCCAGTCGCCAGCGGCTGCTGCGGCCTGGTCCCCGGCTGGGGATCTGGGGCACAGCCACAACGGCCCCATCTCCAGCCAGGGATGCTGGGCCTGGCCACCCGTGGCGGTCCCGGCTCCCGCCGGGGATGCGGGGCCTGTTGCTTGCAGCCGCGCGGCAGCGCGCAGCCCTATCCCTGGCCAGGGGCGGGGCCTGGGCCCATGCCCCCGGTCCCTCACCCCCCCCAGTGATGCCCCTGCCCTAAGATATAACTGCTAATGCTCTGATCCCACAGACAGAGATGGACATCTTCAGGATCTCTATCAAGCTTTCTTAAAACTACAGTGCCCATCTGTGGAAGTAATGAAACAGACTGACAGAGCCAGACGGGTACCCTGCAGGCAACCACTATAGGAAAGGTCCAGAAAAGAAAACAATAGAACACCACCGGTCACTAGCCCCTGCCTGGAGGATTCAGGACTTGCTTGAAATCAATTCTATGTGAACCCCACCATGGCAACTTGGCAGGTAACCCCGGCTCCTGATGTCCCAGACCATCAGTTGCTCTCCCTGGAAAAGTTTGTAGGATCCTTGCTGTGAAAACCTGATCACCATGTTAAAGGAACACTGTCACCTTGAAATACAATCTGCCAGACTTTCATTCACACTAAAGTCCCTTTATTTATATCACTCCAGCACTGCATCCACTGCTGTTCAAAACCATGAGAAAGGCCCCCAAAATCATGAGATTTCAAAAAAATAATAGTTCTGGGGTTTAGTTTGGCTTGATTTTTTGCTCTGACTTTCTGGTTTCTGGGCTTCTAGGTACACTAAAATCACATTTTCAACCAGCCCAACCCTTTCAAAAAACCCAAGCATCTCATTTAATCGCCTGACTTCAAGACCTGGGGCTTGAAGGAAAAACACTAAAAATCATCAAATGTCTTGTAGCACCTTAAAGACTTTGTCAGTTGCAGCCCACAAAAGCTAATACCTCAAGAAATGTATTAGTCGTGAACAGGGGTCTCAAACTCAAATCACCAGGAGGGCCGCATGAGGACTAATAAATTAGCTCAAGGGCCACATCACTGAAACCTTTTCATACAGAGATATTGCAAATATCAGTAACAATAGTGTGATTGCAGGTTGCAGGAAATAGGTTTAAGGGCCGCATGTTTCAGATCCCTGGTCTTGAAGGTGCCACAGGACTGCTGTTGAAAGGACAATAACTAATAAAGACTTCAGGTCTCTGTGCAGAGAAGCAGCAGTGACATCTAGTCGTCAGATTCCAAAGAGGCAGCCATGTTAATCTAGTTCAGTAAAACATTGCTAGAGTACAGGCAATGTAACAACTGTGTAACACAAATGCTAGGGATGTTGGATTCCAAAGTGTTTTACAAACCATGTTGTCCTCATAGGAATCATTTCCCCCACTACTGAAATGCAGCCATCTAGCAGCATGGTCACAGGTGAGACTAAACCCAGGATTCCTTTTATGGGCCAGCTCCCCTGTGCCACCCAGAACGAGAATTGGTGTTACCCTGGCTGCATAGAGCCATATTTCCCCACCCCTGCACTGAGACTCTGCCAGTGCAGGGGAGGGTGAATTAGCTCAGGTGTGGATGGGTTATCCAGCTGGCATCATGGGGTGAGTGTTGCCTAGAGCAGGAATCTAAGGGAATTCCAGCCTGTTACAACACATTCACCCCACCTACCCCCTATTCTGCACTTCCCAGCATTTCATATTGAATGTTATACAAGGCATAAGCTACATTCAGGAGTGACAAGGATTCAGGAGTGACCCCCCTGGCAGGGATGTGGATGGGTCTGCCTTAGATCCAGCATAGGGAGTGCTGCCTGATGTATAGTGTTGGACAGAAGTTTGCTAATGTTCAAATGCACAACATTTGGGAAAGGCCAGGCAGACACTTAACAACAGTTTTACCAGCTGGGCTATGCATATTTCTACTCTGTCAACAAAGACCTTGCTATAGCTGCTCTTGTACCTACAGTAAGGGGAGAAGCTGACCTGTTGATGTAGGTAATCTCAGGGGCAGCACTGTCAATACAGACAACCTCTTAATTGAGGGATCAGTAACCCAAAAGGTAAGAAAAGCCATTTTTAAAAAATTCCTTCAGTAACCAAGCGTTTTGACAACCAGGGGGTGTAGTATCCAGGTGGGGGGAGGGTGGGGTGCAGGCAGCCTGGACTGGGCACCTGCTGCAGCATCCCGTGGTGGGACAGAGGGGTGGAGCCCAGAACCAGGGGTGGACCACACGCAGTGGCAAGTGGAGGCCTGAAGAGGTAAGGGGTCAACCGAAGAACTGCATGGACTTTCTAGAGGCTAAACCATCCATCTAAGTAGTGTTCACCCTAAATCCTTGTGATGCTTTACAACCAGGCAGCTGTGACCCAGCTCTTGAGTGGAACGACCGTGTGTGTCTACATGGCATGATAGATCAGATCATCCAGGACTGTCTCTATGGGCAGGCAGGGCCAAGGGTGATAGGGCCTTTGGGGCCCTCGGACCTGCCAATGCTCCTGCCCCACTCGAGCTGACTGGTCCACTCACTGGGCTGAGTCACGTGCTACGTAGCCTCCAGCATGGCCCTGGAGGCTGCACTGGAACCTACACTGTGTGCCAGCCTGCCCCAGTGCCACTGAGGTAGTCCAGCCAGAGCACAGGGCACAGCGGGACCCTAGGCTGAATGGGAACCACAAGTGGGGACTCCCAGGCCTCCTGTTGTGGGTTCCACTAGGACACAGGGCAGTTGCCCCTCCTGCCCCCCAACAATGGCCCTGAGACCAACCCCATTTTTAGTCTTGAACAGGCCACGCACCTGCTATTTGTTTCCTCCTGTGGATTTCCTCTTTTATGGAATTTGCAACTTCTCACTTTGCACCTGGCTCCATTTCCAAATATAGCAGGAGACAGCCTGAGTTAGCATCTCCCCACATGAAGTATCTGGGGCACATCACCTGCTGGTGACCTGCCTTAACTCCAAGACCTTAAAAGGCATCCTTTTCAGTATAGATAGAGCTCCTTACATATTACCTGTACAGATGTCTTTCAGTGAGTATGACAACACCTCAGTTACTGGCTTTAGGCCATGACCTCACATGCCTTGTTTTGGTGAGCCAGTTAAGTGTCCTAGACTCATATTTCATCAAGCAATGGTCAAGTGTAAACTCCTCAGGCACTATAACAACTTAAGCATGGAGACAGGCTTCAGGGATACTCCAATCTGTCTCATTACCCCGCCTGAGCCTGCCTTTGTGATAGATGGTTTATTCCAGCCAGAAGCTCAGCAACGTGCAGGTTACCCACAGCCCCAAAGGTCCACTCACTTACCCTGTAACAACTGCAGCACTTGTATCCAAAGACAGGACTTGTATCCATTTATTATAACAGCCTTTATTTTCTTTTTAATATATTTAGCAGGGTAAAGCAGATAATGATGTGCATGCGGGCGGG
The DNA here is from genome assembly GCA_007922195.1 of Podocnemis expansa. Lineage (NCBI taxonomy): Eukaryota > Metazoa > Chordata > Testudines > Podocnemididae > Podocnemis > Podocnemis expansa. The sequence goes on from ML682221.1 coordinate 418,646, forward strand.
CGCGGGCGGGCGCGTGCGCACGCGCACACACACACACACAAGCTACAATCTTAAGTTTCAAAAGTGCCAATAAGAGTGATACTTAAACTTCCGTGACTCAGCAGTGATCAACATTACCCAAAAGAGTCACAGATGTGTGAATTCATTGTTTTGTTTACTACAGGGCTATTTGTACTTAAACAGTACAACAGAAATAGCATAGGGGCTAGCACTACTGCTTAATTTGCAAAAGAGCCTGGGTTTAAGCCCCAGGGGGTTGAACTCCATGGTCTCATGAGGTCCCTTCCAACCCTATGGTTCTGTTCTAGTCTATAAATATTTAATTTACAGTGCATTATTCTCCCAGCAAATGTTAGTAACTCTGTGCAATTGATAGTTTAATGGTTACCAACACAGGAAAAACACTCAGTGCATTTTAATATCATGTGCTGCAAAGAGCCACAGAAGACTTTTTTTTTTAAAGGGAGTCACTTGTGGCATATGAGTAACAGTCTGAGTATCACTGATCTACATTAAGCTCCATGGCTGTGTTCACACACAGGCATTATTTCAATACAAGTTGTGTCGAAACAACTTGTATCGAAATAATGCCTTATTTCGAAATAACTTAATTCAAATTAACAGTTTGTTAATTCGAATTAAGGAAAAAAGCTCAAAGCGAAATACCAGTTTCAGGCAACAGTTATTTCGAAAGAAGTCACTGTTGTTTCGAAACATGTTCGGACAGCATTGTTTCAAAACAATTGTTTTGAAACAACATTGTTTCGTCCCCACATAGGGTTTAAGTTGTTTCGAAACAACCGTGCGTTGTGTGAACAGGGTATTTCTTATTTCGAAACAACCTCTGTTGTTTCGAAATAAGACTGCTGTGTGAACACAGCCCATGTGTCCTTGAGGTCTGGCCCAGGCTGAGGAACTGGGAATCTTTCACCTCTGCCTAGGACCCCTTCCCTCCAGAGTCCAAGCAGCACAGAAGACAGGATTCCTTCCTGTTAACAGTTTGTATCCCACCTCTTCCTGTGCTCCATGCTGCTCAAGATCAGCACTTCACACTAGTTAATGCTACTCTCCTCTTTATTGGTTTTCACAGGCCAAGAGGCACCTAAAATAAATGCCTTAACATCACCTTTCAGTGTAGGACCTGGGTATCAGAAGTGAGATTAATGCCTACTTTGCCTACTAATGCTTATACACAGTCCATAAAGGCTAAGCACATTGTTATCATTCTAACAGCTACTTTAGCACACATGTGAGCCAGCCTGGCCCCAGCTGTGTACTTCTCAGTGACCCACAGAACCACAGAGACTTTGGCATTTGTCAGCCCATTTTTTCCAGGACCAATTCTACAATGCTCCTGTTATCAGCCCCTTTCCACTTCAGTCTCCTTTCTGTTTGTGAACATATCACGTTTGGTGCAGATCCAGTGCCTCCTACTGGTGCACTCCAAGCTGCTGATCCCACCCCGGTTGTCCAGATATGCACAGTCACTTGCTCCTTCTATCCAGAACCTGCAAAACAGAAGTCACAGAGCTGGAGGCAGGCAGGAGTTGGGTTTTTCCCATCAGTCACAGATAGAGGGAGACATTCCTACAGTGCAAGAAGTGGTTGCAGTGACCACTCCTCAGGATTCCCCTTTCTGCAGTAGCAACAGGCCCCAGCCCAGCCCCCAGCAGACAGGGGCAATTAGAAAGGGGGAAGTGGGACAGCAGAGCCAAGGGAGGGTCTAAGATCAACTGGCCTCCAAGGAGTCTTTATACTGCTGGGATATTTTCACCCCAGTTCCTGCCCCACACATACAGCCAGGGTTCAAAGGACCCCAGCTGGCCCAACCCAGCTGGATGAGTGTCAGCAAGGCGAGAGGCAGCAGTAAAGACACACAGAAGAGGCGGGTGCAGGACACCCTGGGCAGATTTCATCAGTCATCAGGGCAGACAGGGTGGGGAAGGGCCGGAGTGAAATGCCAGCAGCACTGGGACTGCAGAACAATCCTAACAACATGATGTGATCCCAGTCAGTCACACGGCATTTCCTGTGAGACCTAGAGGGCAGCATGTCAGAACCGGAAATCTAGGGCCATAGGCAAATCCTGCCATATGGCCCCATCCAGGTTACCCAATAGGCAGGTGCCCTTGAAGGAGGCCCAGGATCTCCCATCCCCCAGATCACCTGCCTCTGGCTCCAGGTGGGCTGGGATCTGTTTCAAGGAAGGGACGGCACAGGTCCCACCAACCCTTCCTCACTCCACTAGCATCATCCCTCGGATTCTGATGGGTGACAACACAGAGCCTTGAAAGGGGAGAAGGTTCAAGGGCTAACACTCCACTGAGACGCATGGAGCCATTCCCCTCTCAGAGCTACTGTCCCAACCTCCCTGCAGACTCAGGCCAGGATTTTCTGGGGGAGTTGGGCAGGTTTGTCACGGGATGCAGATCTGTGCACCCTGGGTTATGATATATATAGTATTTCCCTGTTAATTTGTATACTGTGATTGCATGAATTGTTGCCAATTTCACCATGCAATATTTCTTTATGGGTGTTCATAACCTATTCTATAGGATTACTATGATGATATGTTTCCTGCAGCATCATGCATGTGCACAGACATGTAGCATATTTAAGATGGTTAAGGGGACAGACAGAGCTCTCTCCTGACAGCAAGCAAACAAGCACCTGGAGTAGACAAAAATGTTAATTGAGGTGACTGGAAAAAGACAAAGGCTATGTTTACTTTGGGAGGGGGAGGCATTCTAAGTCTACAACTTAACTGCAGAAGATCTCTTCACTGGACAGAGTGCAGATATACCAGGGGCACCCCACTCCCGATCCTGATTGGACACTCAGAGCCCACTCAGCTCCAGGGGCCGATTCAGTCTGGGGGGCCCAATCTGGCTCCTGCCCTCTGGCAAGGAGCTGGGAGCCAGGTCTGGCTCCCAGCCCCTGTCCGCCAGCCGCAGAGGCCAGCAGCCAGTTCCCACAGCCTGCACAGAGAGGCTGAGAGCCCCATCAGATCCCCAGCCCTTCTCTGCAGGTGGCAGAGAGGGGCTAGAAGCCTGACCTGGCTCCCAGCTCCTCTCCACAAGCAGTGGGGGCTTGGAGCTGGCAGTGACAAGTGACCCGGGGCCGAATTTGGCCCCGGGTCACTTGTCACTGCCAGCTGAAGCTGGCTCCCAGCCCCTCCCTGCTGGCCACAGGGGCTGGCAGATTGAGTCCCCAGAGCCTTATCACACCCCTGAGCAGGGAAGGGGCAGGCCCTGTCCTGTAAAGTCAGCTTAAAAGTTTAAGCCAATTTACAGGACAAGAGTTATTAAGTTGACTTAAGCTCTTGCTTAACTCAAATTAATAATTTCTGAATATAGACAGGGCTTTGCTTAATTCAACTTGTTGACTGAAACCCACAGTGTAGAAACACCCAAAGGGATCACCTCTGCATGGAAAGGGAAGGGCCAAGGAGGTTTAGAGACAAAGAAATACTCTTGGAAAAATTTTTGGCTTTTGACTCTCCATCTTGAAACAACTCCAAGCAAGATCTGGGCCCTGCCTTGTCACAGGCAAAGAATGGCTGTACAAACATCTGACAGCCAAACACTGAGCATGAACTTGAACTATGAGGTCAGTTTAAGTAGAAACATTAGGTTAGTATGCATGTTTTACCTTTTATTTTCTTGTGGTCTCTGCTGACTCATATATATTGTGATTCTGCCTTGACCGGCCATATTCTTACTTAGAATTAAAATCTGATCAATAAACTAGTAGTAGTTTTGTCAAAAGCTGTGTGATTTTTACAGGGTGTGAGTGAAGAAGGCTTAGCACAACCCATTTCTTTGTTAAATGGAGGGACTTGAGTGTATGGTAATTGGGAGTGGACCGCACTCTCTGTAGACAGTGGCTTCTGGTGTGGTCACTGGGGCTGGGGATGCCTGCTGGGGGACTGTCCCTCAAGTAGCCAGAGGGCATACACCCACTGCTTGGGACTGGTTGCATGCAAGAGACTGGAGTGGACTGACTCAGGAGCGAGTGGTCACTTGGAAAAGCTGAAAGAATCATGGTTCAGGAGTAGAAATGGGGGGGGGGGGGGCATGTCACAGCAGCACCCCAGACTGGATCTGGGAAGCAGCCTGTCACAGGGTTTCATAGCCCAGAAGCCCACATAGCTATTCTTAGCACCACAACACAAGTTGAGTCTGTCAGCCCAGGCCTGAGGGTCGCTGCCTTGCATGGTTTGTGCCATGTAGACATACGGCAAGCGTTCCAGACGTCGGCACTGGGTCTGCAGTGCAGGGGGAGCATGGCCCCAGCCCAGGGAAACAGGCTTGTGTTAGTTCAGCTTGAGCTGGTGGCACAGGCGGTGGCTCAAGCAAGCTGTGACCCAAGGGCCAGAGCAGACCTGGCTACTCCAAACAGACCCACTACTCTGTGTCTATTGCTCAGCTGGGAAGCAGGTACCAGCCACAGAGCAGACAGACCCCAAGCAGGTTTGCTATCAGACGCCTAATGATGCAATCACAAAGCCAGGCTGCTGCTATCTCAAGGCATCCCTACTGGGCCACACGACAGTGTTTGACTGGGATCAAGCCACAGGTCGCCAGCGACCAGCCTGCTGAGCCTACTCGGGACCCACTTCCCAGCTTCTCACCAACCACAAAGGGCTTCTCATAAAATGCCATTCGGCTGTACAACCCTCAGAACAGCCACAGTGGGTCAGACCAATGGTCTATCTACCCAGTGTCCCCTCCTTGGACACTGGCCAGGGACCCGTGCTTTGGGGGCAGGGAAGAGAACAGAAGAGAGCAATTATCGAGTGAGCCTTCCCTGTTCTCCAGTCCCAGCTTCCAGGACTCAGAAGTTTAGGGACACCCAGAGCATGGGGTTGTGTCCCACAACACTTGGTTAATAGAAACTGGCTAAACTGTCTTCCGTGAGCTTAGCTAATTTTTTTTTTCCAAACCAGCTATCATTTTGGCCTCAACAAAATCCCCCCGCAACAAGTTCACAGGCTGATTATGCAAACATGGTGCACAAACTTGCTGACTGTTAATGTCATTGTGTGACCCACAGTTCTTGTGTTGTGCAAAGTGTAAGTAACACTGACCGCTTCCTCACACCATCCATGATTTTACAGATCTCCTATGACCTTCTAACTCATCTCCTGTCCAAGCTACACAGGACCAGTTTTTTAAATCTCTCTGCATACGGAAGTTGTTCCATGCCCCTAATCATTTTGGTTCCCCTTCTCCGTACCTTTCCCTATTGTATATATTTACTGAAGTGGGGCAACCAGAACGACATGCAGTATTTGAGGTGTGGGGGTATCATGGGTTTCTATGGAAGCAGAAGGATATTTTCTGTCTCATTACCTATCCCTGCCCTAATGGTTCTTCACACTGTTAACTCTTGACAACTGCTGCACGCTGAGTGGATGTTTTCAGAGAGCTACCCAGTGAGTCTCAGATCTTTCTAGAGCGGTAACAGCTCATTTAAACCTGGTCTGTAGTGCAGAGTTACATCAGCACAAGGCAGTTCACACACACCTAACTCTGTAAGTGACGCTTACACTAAAACGTAGCTCCCGCTGACGTAAGTCACCCACTGCACCGACTTAACTACACTCCCACAAGAGGTGTTGCACTTACATAGATGTAGTTAGGTTAATTTGCTGTCCATGTAGATGGTTGGGGGGGAATATGGCCCGCCAACCTGCTGTCTGCCTCACATCCCAGGACAAGCTCCCCACCATGCCCCTCTGTCTTTGTTACTCCTGCACCCTCCTGAGCAGCACTCTGCTGCACCCCAGGCCCCCGCTGGCTCTGCAGCCTCCCTCCTCCAGGCTCTCCACAGCTGTACCAGCCAGCTCCCTGCCACCACTGCCTGGCCCCACAGAGGGCTCTCTGCTGCTTCACTGCTGCCCCCCACCACCTCCTCATGGGTTCTGTACTGCTGCTGCCCCCTTTCTGCTGCTGGCCACACTGCCCTCTCCATGCTGTGCCATCCCCCCCACCAGCTCCAGGGCTGGCCCACCGGCCCCCCAAGCTGTCACGCCAGATGGCCCCGTGGCCAGCTGTTTGCTGCTCCACCTGGCTCACCAGGCAAAATTATTGCCCACCCCTGATGTAGACACTCTGTTGCTTACATCACCAGTTGCCGCTTCGTGGCCAACAGTTGGAGTCCATGACCCAGGTACATAAGAACCCAATCACTCTGTGTCCATAAAACTGACTTGTGAATTGTCCTGAACTTAGTATCAGACACTGGAGACCCAAAGCCTGGTAAATTCATAGAGATGGAGAAAGACTCACAAGTGGTTGAATTTGGTGCCATTGGCCCATTTCCAGGGCTGTCCTGGTTCCCTCCAGAGGCCGATCCAGTGGTCAAATTTACCTTTGTGGCGCACCATGAAATCCTACAAACAGCAGGGGTAGAGGTGGGATCAGAGCCTGGGCCCTGCTGCTTCCCCACATCTGAGCAGGGAATACCAGATGTACACTGAAGGGCTGGTTCCAGGAGTGACAGGGATCTTTTCCTCCCTCCTGCACAGCTCTGGGTAATTCCATATTAAGCCGCCGACCCCACATATGGCTCCCTATTGCCCTAATTTTCCCTTAGGTGGGGCAGCTGTTGGGTTTAAACTGTCACCTCCAGCATTCAAGGCCAGAATTCCCTGCAAAGCCTCTTACAGAGCAGCTGAGCAACTCTCACCATGGCAGAGGAAGGGCTGGAGAGGGATGGTCTGACTGGGGGATACTGGGACAGGCCAGCTCTGAGCAAAGACACCCTCCCACTTCCCATCTTCAGCCAAGAGGGGCCAGGCTGAGAGAAACCAGGGGCTGCCTTTTGCTACACAGAAATAGTACTAGCTGTGTCAAGCTGGCTTCTTGGCTGACTCCCTTCAGCCCACGCAGCCCAACAGGCCAAGAGATGCCTGAGCCAGCCTGGCCATCTCCCTTTCAGAGGGCAATCCCCATAGTACATCAGCTTTGCTCTCCCAGCTTGCTGCTGCTCCTCCTCTTGCAGGAGCAAACCCAGGTCCCACTGCAGCAGCAGCCACTAAGTCAAGGCACCATCCATGACCACCAGTTTCTCTTACCATGTCCTGCTGGTTATCAATCCCAGCCAGGGAGGCATTGAGAGCAGTGCAGTGGGTCTGGCTGGAGGCCCAGTCCCCTTTGTCCTCTGAGAAATAGTAGCATTTCCCTCGGTATCCAACCCAGCCGTCCAGGCATGGGGGGCCAGCAGAGGAGCCCAGATCAGCTGATGGGCACTCACATCTCTGCACTATAATTGGGACAGGAACACAGTGTGAGAGTGGGACCTGCAGCCCAGCCATGGGAACACAGGAAAAAAATCAGCCCTAGTGGCCCAGGCTCCTCAAGCCCTGGGAGGTCCTGGAGAGTGAGAGAGAGATGGGGGATACTGGGAATCCAGCACCAGAGGTGGGTTACCTGACCCAGGTCTCACTCTCAGGGTCACATTCAGAGGGATGCAGCTGACAAACAGCTTCTGGTTTGAAGCCCAGCACAGAGAGCTGGGTGCAGGCTCAGTGCAACAGCACAGGGCATTCAGGGAGAGGGGACAGTTACCAGAGGGGGCAACAGGGGACAATAATTAATGGATAAAAGGAAAAAGGCCCCCAATTCAGAGAGACCAGGACCTCTTGGGGAACCAGTGATCAGATCTCAGGGCAATAGGTAAATCCCAGCTCCTGACAGTCTTAGAGCTGCCCCATCCCCAGACTATGGCAGATTGAGCCAGGTTCACGTTCTCCACAGAACAGCCACTGCTAACCTAGCCTGCACTGTCTGTGCAGGGGGGAGTCAAGAAAGCTATGGGACCCTGCACTGCAGAGGTTACTGGTGGGTTTGTGCACTGTGTTAATGGTGGTGTCTGTCCTGCGTTCTTGTTTGCAGTGACGAGGCCGCACCTGCCAACCTCACCTGGGGCATGATCTGGGGACACAGGAAGGCCAGGCTGGTGCCTCAGGGTGACAAGCTGCAGGCAAAGGGCCCAGTTCTCTGCTGCCCTGCACCTGACCCATCAATCCTCCCCACTGTTCATGAGTACAAGCGACTGTGCCTGGGACATAGCCATGGTGACTTGGCCCCAATGTGCTCAGAGACCTGCTGGGGGAACGACTGTGAGTCAGATCATCTTGACACAGAGAGCTCAGGTGCAGGGTCTATGAGGGAGCAAGGAGGAGGGGCTTGGAGGAACATCCCCCAGGAATCCTCTGCCCCCAGGGGCAGGACAGCCCAGGAGAGACTGGAATTGGGAAAGGGGGCCAGGGAGGGCTGAGAACTCACCTGCCAGGACAATAATGATGATGAAGAGAGCTGCGGACACAGCTGTGAAGGTGACTGCAAACACAGTTAGATGTTTCTTGCAGTTATGCTTCCTGTAGTTACGCTGAGGGTCTGCAAGAGAAAAGACCCATCAGCCAGGGCTGCAAGGACACATCTCACTGACAGCCCAGGGCTGGAGATGCCCTAGAACATGCAGCATCCTGTCCATTGCTCCTTCCTTCAGATGCTCAGGGAGAAGAGCCCAGGGCAGTGGTTCCCAAAATTGTCTCTGCTGTGGCACACCTTGCTACCTTTAATTAATTTGAGGCACACCACCATATAGTTTCCAAATGAGCTCATGAATACTCATGAGCCAGTGAGCCAATCCAGACCTCTTTGAGTAGTTTTTCAAAAATTTTTGTGGCACACCAGCTCTGACCTGATGGCACACCTGTGTCCCATGGCACACTGGTTGGGAAACACTGGCCCAGGGGACCAGGCAGACTGGGGCTGTGGGACCAGTTCCCCTATCCTCTCAGCCCAGCATCTTCCCAGCCACACTGTCATGGATAAAAAGAGAAGGACCCAGATGTGCTGGTAACATGATTTCAAGCTGTGCCCCCAGTCCCCTCACTGCCCCCTGAAGAGCACTGGCTGTGCCCACCCAGCCAAGGGTGCCTGTCCCCACCTCCTCGAGTCTCACCCTGGCCACACACAGCAAAGGGAAGGAGACAGACCCAGGCTGAGAGGGGCTGGTGCTGTCACAGGGGGTCTGACCCACCCAGCCCGCAGGGACCAGCACAGCCAGGCCTGTGTGTGCCTAACAGCAGCTGTGAGCCAGGGATCAGTGCCCCTGAGGCCTCAGCAGTTATCAAATCCCTGCTGACCACAGACGAGGGTTGGGCACTTGCTGCTGTCATTGAGAACACGGCCACACCTGGGGCATCTCAGTGTCTCCCTCCAGCCTGTTCCTAGACAGCAACACCCCCTTACCTGGCTCCCCTCCAGGGCTGTCCCTGGGGGGGGGCGTGGCCCAGGGCAAATCAGTTTGTGCAGGGCCCCCCCCATTTTAAACTTTGCAGCCCAATGTTTCCTCTAAGCCAGTGGTTCCCAACCTGTGGTCCGGGGACCCCCAGAAGTCCGCAGACACTTTGCAGGGGGTCTGCAGAGCCTCTCCCTACCCGGGGCTGGAATCCAGCTACAGCCCTGATGCTCCCTGCAAGGGCTGCCTGTCCCTGTCTGTGGCTGTATCCTGGCAAGGGGATGAAGCCACAGCAGCTCCCCAGCAGGGGCAAAGGCAGGGGACCACAGCTGCTGTGGCTCAGCTCCCCGGTGGCACAGGCAATGGTGGTGGCAGCGCTGCTCACCAGCTGTCCCACTGGTGCAGGCCAGAGTCTGCCCATGCAGGCCAGATTACATAATCAGCTGTGGGTTCTGCAAAGATTTTTTTTTTTTTTTGGTTACAAAGGGGTCCCCAGCCTGAAAAAGGTTGGGAACCACTGCTGTAAGCTGATGATGCAGCTGAGCAAGTTCCCTGCTGGTTCTCCAGGCCCCAATAGGCTTCTTCCCTGCTGCCCGCTGGCTCCCCAATAACTTGTGCACCCATAACTTGTTCAGCTGCATCATCAGCTTAGAGGGAACACTGGGCAGTGTCATAATTTTTCTTTAATAAAATCATAAATTTCTAGCCCTCAGGCTAAAAAGTTGCAGAAAAAAGCAGAAAAACATGACCTGACTTTATCCTAAAGGCTCAAAACCCAGACATCAGAGAAAATAGCTCCCCCCATTTATTATTTCTTTAAACATCTCTTTATTTTTAAGTGAGTTTTAATGATATATTTAATCCAGGCTTGTGACTATTTTTGATGTTTAGGGTAGGCAATACTGAATGTGTCATGGTGATATTTCATCAACCTCACAGCCAAGTGGACAGGAGCATCTGGATGTACTCTTCTTTGTGGTTCTGGTTTTCTGTTCAAGATGGGCACACAATTTTACAAGTTTAATCATTTTTCTTAGATCAAGTTTTTGTTAAATTGAAAATTCAGAGAGAGGGAAGCTATTTTTGGATGATATCAAGAAATAAATTCAGGTCCTCTCTCACCTTAAAGCACTGGATTCCAATTGTCTAATGTGTGTTATTTCCTTTATGCTGCCTGGCTCTCTCCTTTTCCACCTTATTTTAATATATGTATTCATACATTCCTCATTGCTTTGCAGGTGATCTAAGTAATGAAACTCAGGTACTGTTTGAGGATGAGAGGAAGAAACAAAGACCTTTGGCCTCCTCTCAGATACCCTGATGTAAAACAAACAAGGAGTCTTGCGGCACTTTTAAAAGCTAACAAATGAATAAATTTGGATTCCTTGTTTGTTTCGCTAAACTAGACCCATATGGCCACAGTTGCTTTCCTCTTTGCCATGCTTTGGGACTGGTGGTCTGACTGCAATCAATGACAATGGGGCTTATTTCAGTGCAGAAGGAAGGACAAAAAACTTCTTTAATGTGTTGATTGATGGCTATTAACCCTAAAAACCCAGTACTTCCATATAACTGCTAGCCTGGGGTCTTGTCTCTCAGATAGGCTATGTTCACACACAGGGGGTTATTTCGATACAAGTTGTTTCGAAACAACTTGTATCGAAATAAGGCGTTACTTCAAAATAAGTTAATTCGAATTAAGGAAAAAAGCTCAAAGCGAAATAGCATGTTCGGACAACAGTTATTTCTAAACGAGTCACTGTCATTTTGAAATAACATGTTCAGACGGGATTGTTTCGTCACCAAATGGGGTTTAAGTTGTTTCGAAACAATGCCGTTGTTTCGAAACAACGGAACCCATTGTTTCGAAACACCTGTGCATCATGTGAACATGGCATTTCTTATTTCGAAACAACCTCTGTTGTTTCAAAATAAGACTGCTGTGTGAACACACCCGTATAATAGATCCTTATCTGCACAGAGAAGTTTGCTCAAAAAGACATCCCTGAAGACTGAAAACTCTTGTTAAATGTAAAAGGAAAAAAGTTCTTTAATATCTCAAACACTTTCTGGAGATGCTGATGTAAATTCAAAGAGAAGGTCCTGTTTTGTAAAGGTTGGGGATGTGACATTCTCCTGACTTTGTCCCCGTTTGCTTGACTGAGGCTGGCTCCACAAGTTTTACCTCAACACTTGCCCTTTCTCTTCCCCTCAGGGAGCAGTTGTGGGAAGGTGGCTACTTAAGAGTTCCTGTAACCAAACCCTGCCTGGCTGAATTCCTTTTTCCTTCCCTGACCAGCCAGAGCTGCTCCCTAGTCCCACAGCTTGAAAAAGCTCCCTGCTTCCTTACTCCAGCCAGCTGCGAGGGATCCCCCAAAAGTGCAAGCCCCCCCCCCCCCCCAAAGCACGGGGCCTAGTGCAGTTGCCCCTCCTGCCGCCCCTTAAGGATGGCCCTGCTCCCCTCCAGTCTCCAGGTGTCCACTGCCATTAACAAACTCCTGTAATGGCATGTGGCTGTCAGAGGACCCAGGTGCTGACCCTATCAGCTCTCTTAGCTGTGCTCAGGCTGAAGATCCTGCTGCAGGTGCTGGGCTGGAACTGGTGCCTCTGTCTCACTGGGTCCCATTCATCAGCAGAAAAGCCCAGCAAGGACTGAGGTCCTGGCTCCAGCTCCCCCGTGCTCTGAAGTTATCGAAAATCTGAAAATGGATGGACTTTTTTATTGGGGGGGGGGTTGATTTGTTGCTTCTTGTTCACAACCCAGCAGCCAAACCCCCTGCCAGAGGTGGTGCCATGATGATCAAACCCTCTTAAACTCCACTGGTCCCTGCACCCCCCCCAAGACTTCCAGTGAGCTGCTGTGCATCAGAAACTGCCCACCCATGAAATGCAGCAATGAGGTGAGGTGGGGTGGGGGGGAATCCCTCCCTACAAGAAGGAAGCCTGAGTATGGAATCACAAAAGGACCAGGTCCCTTGATGGTGAGACTAGCACCCCCCCCAGCCCTTCCCCACCAGCCCAGTGGAGTCCTGAGCCCAGACAGTTTGGACTAGGTTCCTTCCAACCCCCATCTTCTTTGGTTCCCTGGGGCTGTGAGAATCTCTTCCCCCTGTCTGCCCTACACCATGAGCAAAAGGGTTAACAGATTCCCCAATCCTGCCTATCCACCTGCCCCTAGGACTTTCCCAAATTCCCTTCCCTTGTTTCCTCTGCACCCCCAGAGCTGAGTGTCCCCTGGACTAATCCTTCTCTGCTGCCTGGCTGCCAGAGACCTCACCCAGGTGTCTGTAGGGTGGACTATCCCAAACCGTCTGTTTGCAGGATTAGAGCGCTCCTGGGGGGTTGGGGAGGAGAGAAGGAAGTCTTGTGGCACTTGAAGACTGACAGATTTCTTTATTGCATCAGCTTTCATGGGAGAAAATTCCACTTTGCCTTCAAAGCCTCTGATGAAGTGGGATTTTCCCGCAAGAAAGCTCATGTAACAAATAAATCTGTTAGTCTTTAAGTGTCCCAGGCCTCCTTGTTTGCTTTGCTGGATGAGACTAACGCAACTCCTTTGGAACATCACTGCCCATGTGTCTGTGGGCCAAACATGGACCAAGGGGCCGTGCCCAAGGACCCACAGAATAGGTGAACCCCTCCACTGTGCAGCGCTGGGGGGTGGTGAAGCCACTCTGGGCTGGGGGACTCTGTATCATATTGCGAGTCCTGCCTCCCCCCCAGAGATGGGGTGGGCCTGCCCACATCCCAAGCTCTGCCCTCTCGCCCCGCCCATCCGCCTTTGGGGTGGGGTGGGGTGGGGCCAGAGGCAATGCTGCATAATACAAGCCTGGAAACTGCGCAACACACATGGGTCAGCCCCAGCCCCAGGCCCCCAGTGCCACCCCTCCCGCTCGGAGCAGGGCCCTAGACTGTGGAAGGCTGCAGCCCTAGGTGGAGCCTACCAGTGTGCATGGGGCGGAGCACAGACTCCTAATTCACCACTGGGACTGAGGATCCTGCTCCCTGCTCCTTCGCCCACAGCCCGATGGGAAATGTTCACTCACTGCTTGCCCGCTGGGTCCAGGGAGTCACCAAAGGGGCAAGGGAAACCCCGCGCGCCCCTCATCCCATGCTCACTGCCAGCCACGTGCTGCTTGTAGTGCCATGATTCCGGCTTCCCCGCGCTCAGAGTCCCATGCGCGCACCAGCTCTGAGCACGGAAATGTCCAGGCCTCACTTCCACCCACCTTGACTGACAGCTCGCTGCCTGCCATGCCCGCTGCAGGGCTGCTGACAGGCGGGGCTGCAACCGGGCTGCTCTCAGCCCAGCATTTAATGAGGAGAGAGTGGCTGGGTGCTTGCCCCAGGCTTCACCATCCCATGGTCGGTGCAGACCTGCCCTCAGCAGGGCAGTCCTTAGGGGGGTGCGGGGCCCTAGGCGAATTGCTGTCTGCGGGGACCTCACCCACCCCAGCAGTGGGCGGAGGGGCCAGACAGCCCAGGGGAGTGTCTAACCCTTCCAGGTTCCTGTTGCTGAATATCAGGAGCCAAGAAGCTCCGCAAATAGGAATAGGAGGGAGAGTGATGGATCAGACTGTCCCTGGGACTTGCAGCCCTGCTCCTCCCATGAACTTTGCTGTGATGCTTGCCTTCCCCATAATCTTCTGAGTGGCAGCATGAGAGTGGGGAGCAGGGGAGGGTAGAGTGGGGTGTCAGGAGAGTAAGAGAAGTGCAGCTGGATGGCAGGCACCAAGGAAGGCAGTGCAGCATCTGCAGTTTCCCATGCTGTTCCTGCCGTAGGCCAAATGCTTGGACATGCTGCAGGGCAGAAAATTTAAAAAGGCTCTGGCCTGGTCCCAGCTTACAGGTGCATGCAAACCAGGTGGAAGTTAGGAAACCCATGAGGCAAACAAGTCCATTTCACTCAGGATGTGAAAAGCAAGAAGGATCCACCCAGAAAGAAAAACAACAAAATACAAGATGAAAGTCATGTCTGATCACCTGCCAGTTACAATGATCACACAGGAGCTCTGAGGAAGCAAGACACAGGAAGTTCCATAGATTTACTTGAGAATCAGCAAATATAAAACATGGGTAAAAAGATGAAAACTTACCCGGCATCTGTGGTAGAAAGAGCAGGCAATACTAATTGTCACCTACTCACCCTGGGATGGGTGGGGGAATTCAAACATCAAGAGATTAGTTTAAAAACACAGTATAATCTGCCCCCCCCCGACTTATTTTTGCCATTCTTGTGATTTTTGATCTCTTGAAACTGGCAATATTGTATAAATTAATACCATATACTTCACTCAAGGAATTCCTTTCCCTGACTGTTTTCTTCGTGCTAGTGTAGCAGGCTTCTGTAGCCACCATGTAAGGAGACAGAGAGATAAAAATTAACTGAATGTACCTTTTAAAGCATCTGTTAGGCAACACTGTATCTGTTCTTTAATATCATAACTGAAATAACTAACTCAGTTTAATAGACATTGTAACCAATGTCCAACAAAGCTTGATGTTGTAAATTTAGAAATCTATTTTGTATTCTTGATAAAACTTCTTTTAGGTGTATACTCTGGAATTTCATTTAAATGTGTGAACAAGATGTGTGAATGAAGGGGGGGGGGGTGATGGAATCAGTAAATACCAGCCTGTCCTGTTGAAATCCAAATACTACCTTAGTGGCTAAGCGATGCGAACAACTTCTACAAAAGTGAGGGTCCACTCCAGAAAGAAAAGAAGAAAACACAAAGTGAAATTCATGTCTGTAAATGGCTGGTGATCAATGATCACAGACGATCCCTGGCCCAGCCTGCCCTCCAGCCTCCCCACTTGGCCTGGGGGGGGAGTACTTGGCCTGGACTGCCTGCTATCCTCGTGCCTGGCCATCAACCCAGCATGACCTGGGGCCCAGAGGGGCATGTGTGATGGTGTGCACCGTGGGTTATGATCTACATGATTTTCTTGTTCACTTGTACACTGGAATTGTATGATTTGCTGCCAATTGCACCAAGCAATGTTTCTGTGTAGATGCTAATAACTGTTCTATATGATTTCTATGATGATATGTTTCCTACAACTTCATACGTGTGACCAAACATGTAACATACTTTCTATGGCACAGGGATAAGGAAAGAGACAAAGGTCTCTCCCAGCAGCAGTGAGCCTGACAGAGACAACGGTATACTAATGGAGGTGTCTGTGAAGGGGGGGTGGGGCTGAAGGGTTAAGTTGACCCATCTTCGAAGCATCTGACAAAGTGGGATTTTATCCCACGAAAGCTCATGCGAGAAATAAATCTGTTAGACTTTAAGTGCCACATGACTCCTTGGGTTTTTTTGCTGGACTAGACTAACACGGCTATCCCTTTGGAAATTGAGATCTGGAAGTTTTAAAAGGTTTTTTGAGCTGGGACTCTCCATCTTGAAACAACTCCAAGCAAGATATGGGCCCTGCATGGCTTCAGGCAGAGACTGGCTGTGCAAACATCTAACAGCCAAACACCTTGAGCTAAACTTGTTTGGACTGTGAGGTTAGTTTAAGTAGAAGTATGAAGTTAGCGTGTGTGGTTTACCTTTTGTGTTCTTGTGGCCTCTCCTGACTTACTTATACTGTGATTCTGCCATACTTGGCCATATTCTCACTTAGAATTATAATCTGATCAATAAACTAGTAGTTATTTTACCTAAAGCTGTGTGATCTTTAGAGGGTGTGGGTGAAGGAGGCTGGGCACAATCCATTTCTTTGTTAAGTGGAGGGACCTGAGTGTGTGGTGGTTGGGAGGGGTTCCCAATCTCTGTAGACAGTGGCTCCTGGTGTAGTAATGGGGCTGGGGTGCTTGCTGGGGGACCCTCCCTCGAGTAGCCAGGGGCATACACCCACTGCTTGGGACTGACTGCATGCAAGAGGCTGGAGTGGACTGACTCAAGAGAATTGGGAACTGGGGAGTGGTCTGTCACAGCATGATCCCTGATCTACCTGCCCCCAACTAGCCCAATGTGCATTGGGGCCCTGGGAGAGTCTTGGATCCCCAGCATCCTTGTCCTCCTCCAGGCTCAGGCTCAGAGTCCCACCAGACACCCACCCACAGTACTTACCTGGCTGTGTGTTCCCTGGGCTGGTGCTGGCAGTGTCTGCTAGAGGAGGAAAGGGTTAAACCTCCCTCTCCCCTCCAGCTAATTGCTCAGCAGCAGGCTCCAGGGGAAGGGCAGCAGGCAGCCCAGCTATTCACCGGCAGAGCAGCCTCTGAGTGAGCCTGTGTCTGCTGACCAAAAACATTTGGGGCTCACTGTGGGAGAGGTGGGGCAGAAGATGAAGAAAAGGTCTAGAACAGTGCTGTCCTCATTGGCACCTCAGGGTCTGGTATCGCCTCCCATGGTACTGACGTCAGGCCCGGCACCGACGAGCCCAGTACTGCCAGCCCGGGTGCCACCGGTCCTGGTACCAGATCCGGGACCGCCAACTGAGGAATCAATGCCAATACCGGTACTGGCTTGCAGCTCTATGCCATCTTCCAACCCAGTACCGACAACCAGCCCAACACCGGGCCCAAGCACGGCACCTCCCAGCCCTCCTCCGGTACCACAGTCCAATACAGAGGGGCAAGAAACTCCTCTTCTTCGCTCCTCAGAAGAGCTCTCGGTACCGGGCTCGCAGACATCAGGAGGAGGGTCTTCTAGATCGTCCTCTGAGGACCGCTTCCCGCCTCCACAGGAGAAGCGCCCCAGGAAAAGACTCTGTAAGAGCTCCATATCCCCAAGTTCAAGGAGGTCAAACAGGCCACGGCAACAGGGAGAGATCTCTGCTCCCCCTATGGCAACGCCTCTAACGAGGTCAGCTCATAACAAGTGGACCTTTGACTGGCTGAACACAGCAACCAATGATGCCTCCTCTCGTTATGCCCAGTCACCACTGCTGGAGTCCTCGGATTTTTCTGATGACGAACCTGACCCCAAGTCTACACAACATAGTAGATCTTCACCTGATGAGCACCTAATTGACATGTCTGCTGACGGCAAGGGAGACCCCCGCGTCGAGCAGGACCTCCTCTGCTGTATGGCAGCGAATCTAAAATTGAAACTGGGAGTATACCAGGAAGAGGACGACTCCCTCTTCGATGCATGCCGTAGAGCCCGCCCAGCAAGGGTGGCAATTCCCTTGCACTCAGGAGTATACCACATTGTCCAGGAATGCTGGCAAACGCCTTCCTCAATCCCGCCAGTGTCCAAAGCTGTGGATAATAAATACTACACTCCCCAGAGGGGTTTTCCTTCTTGTTTCATCACCCCACCCCAGGATTCCTGGTGGTTGATGCCATAAATCAAAGGGAGCGACAGGGCCAAGTGAGTTCCATGCCCAAGAACAAAGAGGAGAAGAAGCTCAGTCTACTGGGGAGGAAAGTTTACTCCTCCGCTGCCCTCCAGCTCCATATTTCCAACCGTTCAGCCCTAATGACGTGCTACATCTTCAACCTGTGGGAGGCCATGCGGAACTTCCGCACAGCCATCTCCAAGGAGCACCTGAGAGACTTCAAGGCAATGCTCAAGGAAGGAGAGAGGGCATCTAGAGATGCTCTAGTGGCAACCTGGGATGCAGTGGATATGGCTGCCTGCGCTACAGCCTCCTCAGTCGTCATGCGCTGGTTGGCCTGGCTCCAAGGCTCCAGCCTATCCACGCAAATGCAGCAAATTATTCAGGACCTCCCCTTCGAATGTCCTGACCTCTTTGCCCCACCCACAGAAACAAAGGTCCATGGTATGAAGGACTCGAGGGCCACTCTTTGATCCCTGGGGATATACACTCCACAACCCATCAGGCACTTGATGAAGCCACACCAGCAGCTCCAACAGCAGTTCCAGCAGCCAAAGCAGCATCTTCAACTGCAGAGCCAGTTCCCGAGATCCCTGCAGTTTCCCCAGCTCCACCTTGGGGATCTGGACAAGGACAAGACCCGCTCAGGTAAAGGGGGAAAGCTTAGCACCTCACAGTCGGGAAGGCGCAGGCAGGGGCCTGACCGTTCATTCAGCCGCAAACAGCATTTCTGACGGTCCCCTCGAGGGCAGCACACCAGGGCCCCTGTTCTCCCCCATCACCTTTGCCACTTTGCCCCCGGTGGACCCGCATGACTTCTGACCAGTGGGTTCTCGACACAGTGGCACGAGGATGCCGTATCCAGTTCCTCTCAATCCCTTGGGATAGAAAACTGCCCCCTTATGCAACTTCCAAGAACCGGACACTGTCAAACAGGCTTGCCAAAAACTCCTCTCCCTCTGGGCCATAGAAAAGGTCCCCAAATGAGAGCGGGGCAAAGGGTTCTACTCCCGCTACTTCTTGGTCCCCAAACTCAATGGGGACCTACGGCCCATTCTAGACCTCAGAGCACTAAACAATTCATAAAGAGAATAAATTTCTGCATGGTTTCCCTGCCCCAGATTGTCCCCGCCCTGTCCTCAAGAGACTGGTTCAGAGCCCTTGACCGAAAGGATGCTTACTTTCACATAGCCATACAACCCCACCACAGATGATTCCTCAGGTTTGTTGTTGCACAAAACCACTACCAATTCACCACCCTCCCCTTTGAGCTATCATAGAATCATACGGTTGGAAGGGACCTCATAGGTCATCTAGTTCAACCCCCTGCCAGAGGCAGGACCACTCCCACTAAACCATCCCAGTCATGGTTTTGTCCAGCCAGGCCTTAAACACCTCCAAAGATGGACATTCCACCACCTCCCTCGGCAGCTCATTCCAATTCTTCACCACTCACCTAGTAAAAAAGTTTTTTCTAATATCCAGCCTCGACCTCCCTAACCACAACTTGAGACCATTGCTCCTTGTTCTGTCCTCTGTTACCACTGAGAACAGTTGACCTCCATCTTCCTTAGAGCATCCCTTCAAGTAGTTGAAGGTTGCTATCAAATCCCCCCTCAGTCTTCTCTTCTGCAGACTAAATAAGCCTAATGCTTTCAGTCTTTCCTCATAGGGCTTGTGCTCCACCCCTTTTATCATTTTGGTTGCCCTCCTCTGAACTCTCTCTAGCATGTCCCTGTCCTTTTTGTAGTGGGGAGCCCAAAACTGAACACAGTATTCTAGATGTGGCCTCACCAGTGCAGAATAGAGGGGAATGATCACATCCCTTGATCTACTGGTAATACTTCTTTTCATGCAGCCCAATATGCCATTAGCTTTTTTGGCAGCAAGAGCACACTGCTGACTCATATCTAGTTTCCCATCCACCATGACCCCCAGGTCCTTTTCTACAGTGCTGCTACTTAGCTGAATGTTTCCCAGCCTGTAGCAGTGCATGGGGTTTTTCCGTCCCAAGTGCAGGATTTTACACTTGTCCTTATTGAGCCTCATAAGATTTCTATTGGCTCACTGTTCCAATTTATCTAGGTCTCCCTGAATCCTGTCCTTGCCCTCCAACATGTCTACTGTTCCCCCCCCAGCTTGGTGTCATCCACAAACTTACTGAGAGTGCAGTCTATTCCATCATGCAGATCACTGATGAAAATGTTGAATAGAACCGGCCCCAGGACTGACCCCTGGGGCACACCACTTCTGACTGGTTGCCAGCTAGACATGGATCCATTGATTCCTACACGCTGAAACCGTTGATCTAGCCAGTTTTCTATCCACCTTATAGTCCACCTATCCAACCCATACTTCCTTAATTTGCCAATGAGAATGCTGTGGGAAACTGTATCAAAAGCCTTGCTAAAATCAAGGTATATCACATCAACGGTTCTTCCTGCATCCAGAAAACCAGTCATCTGATCATAGAAGGAAATGAGATTGGTCAGGCATGATTTACCCTTGGTAAATCCATGCTGACTGTTCCTGATCACGTTATTTTCCTCTAAGTGTTTTAGGATGGATTCTTTGAGAATCTGCTCCATAATTTTTCCAGGGTTTGAGGTGAGGCTGACTGGTTTGTAATTCCCCAGATCCTCCTTTTTCCCTTTCTTGAAAATAGGCACTACATTTGCTTTTTTCCAATCCTCTGGCACCTTCCCCATTCTCCATAAGTTTTGAAAGATAATGGACAGCAGTGCTGCTTCTTATCAGCCAATTCCCTTAGCACCCTTGGATGTAGTTCGTCAGGCCCCATAGACTTGTGCACATCCAGCTTCTGTAAGCAGTCCCTAACCTGACCTTCCGTCACTAAGGGCCTCTCTTCTTCTCTCCAATCTGCCATACCCACGGTAGTGGGCTGGGAGCTGACCCTGCCTGTGAAAACTGTAGTTTTAAGGGAGATTATAATCCAACAAGGAGGACAGCATATTCAGAGCTGTATAAGAAGTCTTTCTTGAAAGAGACCTGAGAGAGAGAGAGGAGACAGACAGGTTTTCCTAGCCCTAAACGACTCTCCCATTTATCACTATGGCAACCCCAATGACCCTAGGTAGTCCAAAACACCACAGATTCCTCCCCCTCTAATGAACACCCCCCCCAGAATAAAGCCCTCCCCCCCCCGAAAGAGTAAGAACTATACTAGGAGATGAGGTAGGCTGCCCCATCTCCGGCGAAACCCCGGGGAATTATTCTGCCCCATGAAGAGGGAGTCACCACTAGCTAAAGATCCAGCCAATTAGGAGGCCTTCTGTCACGAGGTGGATTATGGCAAACTTCTGGTGTGCCCACGCCACAAGGTGGTATTGGTTCTGGTGGGATCACAGGTACTGGGGAAGTAGCCGGAACTGGAGAGGATGTTGTGTCCGGGGAGGCTGAAGGCGTTGAAGGGGTGGCTGGAGCAGGAGAGACACAAATAGTAGTTTCATGCTCTGATGTTGTATCATCAGTAAGGGGAAAGTCAGATATGTCTGCTGGAGATGCATCTTCTGGGTGGATATGACGGAGAAGCAGCTGATCTACATGCCGTCTCCAAAGTAGGCCACTCACTGTCTGGACAGAGTAGGAAACAGGTCCTGTCTGGGCAATGACCGTTGCTGGGACCCATTTAGCTCCTGAAGCATAGTTTCGTGCAAGAACTGGCTGTTCAATACTGAAGGTATGGCCCTTTGTTCTTGGTGAATGTCTGCTGACCTGGTCCTGCTGTTGGCGTTGGACCACTTGCCGTGTGTCTCATGGTTTCAACAAATCAAAGCAAGAGCGCAACTGCCGTCCCATCATAAGAAAAGCTGGAGATGCCTTAGTTGTAGCCTGTGGAGTGTTTCTGTAGGACAACAAGAAGTTGTCCAGACGCTTATGAAGAGGTGAACGTCCCTTTGCAGATTTTAGAGCTTGCTTCATAGTCTGTACAAACCTTTCAGCAAGTCCATTGGTGGAAGGATGATACGGTGCTGACCTGATGTGATGTATTCCATTGAAGAACAACAAGGAGCTGTGTGGCACTTTAAGACTAACAGATTTATTTTTTGCATGAGCTTTCGTGGGAGAAGATCCCACTTCCTCAGATGCTTCGAAGATGGGTGAACTTATAGAAAGGAATGAAACTAAATGCAAGGGGGTGTAAAAAAAATCCTGAGAAATGAATTGTGGTCCATTGTCACTCGCCAGCTGTTCTGGAAGACCGTAACAACTAAAAAAGCCACGCAGGGTCTGAATAGTGGCTTCCGTAGTAGTGGACTGCATTACCGAGACTTCTGGCCATTTTGAATGGGCATCCACAGCAATTAAAAACATACATCCTTCAAATGGGCCAGTAAAATCAACATGGATACGTTGTCTTGGCCTTTCGGGCCAATCCCATGGGTGAAGAGGTGCCAACTGAGGTGCGTTCCAAACGCTCTGGCATGAGGTACAAGCTCTAGCCATTTCTTCAATGGCCTTGTCTAAGCCCGGCCACCAGAAATAGCTCCGTGCAATTTCTTTCATGCGCACTATGCCGCAGTGACTTGAATGGAGCTGTTCCAACAAACGTGGTCTTAATGAAGGTGGGATAATGATGTGCATACCCCACAACAAACACCCGGATTGGGTCGATAACTCTGTCCTCCTAGACACATGGGGCGGAGGTCAGGAGAGACCTAAGAGTCAGGTAAGAACGTTCCATGCATCACAAAATCCATAACTCATGAGAGTACTGGGTCAACCCGTGTTGCTTTCTTCACTTGAGAAGCTGTGACGGGTGTGTTTTCCATCTGTTCAAAGTAAAAGATTCCTTCCTGGCCTAGATCCTGATGGTGTGCTGGTAAGGGTAGCCTTGAAAGGCCATCAGCATTGCAATGCAAAGAGGATTGCCTGTACTTGATTTCATATGTGTATCCAGAAAGTATCGATGCCCATCGTTGCATTCGACTAGCAGCCAAATGTGGGATGCCTGTGTGTGGCCCCAAAATTGATGTCAGGGGTTGCTGGTCAGTGAGAAGTGTGAACTTCTTTCCCCACAGGTACTGGTGAATTTTCCGAATGCCAAAAACAATGCCCAGTGCTTCGCGTTCAATTTGGTCATAATTAGTTTCTGCCTTAGTCAAGGAGCGTGAAGCAAAAGCAATCGGCCTTTCTTCACCAGAAGTCATAATATGCGACAATACAGCCCCAACTCCATAAGGGGAGGCATCACAAGCCAACTGTAGGGGCAAGGATGGGTCAAAATGTGTCAGAACCTTAGAGTTTACCAGTGAGCATTTAGCTTCATTAAATGCAACATCACAGGCTTCAGTCCAGTTCCAGGCCTTTTTCGGCCCCAGAAGCTCATGTAGGGGTTTCAGGCGTGTCGCTAATTGTGGAATAAACTTGCCATAATAGTTTAATAAGCCTAAAAAAGAGCGAAGTTGGCTTACATTCTGAGATAGCGGAGCATCCACAATAGCCTTAACCTTGGCTGGAGATTTATGGAGACCATCAGCATCAATTATATGTCCTAAATATTCAACTGAGGGCTGGAAAAACTTACATTTGTCTCTGTGAACATGTAGACCATACTCTTCCAGTCTTTGCAGAGTAGATTCCAAGTTCGTAAGGTATTCCTCCTCATTTTTGCCCGTGACCACGATGTCATCCAGATAGCACTGTACTCCTGATAAACCACTCAAAATCTGATCCATTGCCCTTTGGAACAAAGCTGGGGCTGAAGTAATGCCGAAAGGTAAACGACAGTATCTGTACAACCCCTTATGTGTTACAATTGTCAACAATTCTTGAGATTCTTCTTCAACGTGCATCTGTAAGTACGCTTGACTCAAGTCAATCTTGCTAAATTTTTGTCCTCCAGCCAAACTTGCAAAGATGTCCTCAATGCGGGGAAGAGGATATTGTTCTGCACATAACACTGGGTTGACGGTGACCTTGAAATCTCCACAAATCCGAATGGAGCCATCCTTCTTCACTATTGGGACAATGGGTGTCGCCCACTGGCTGTGAGTAACTGGCACCAAGACTCCCTCCTTGACTAACCGCTCCAAATTTTCTTCCACCTTGGGTCTGATGGCAAATGGCACCATCCTGGCCTTCAAACATTTTGGTTGGCAATCAGGCTTTATATTTAATTTCACAGTGATTCCCTTCATACTGCCTAAGTCTTCACTGAAAACAGCAGCATGTTTCATTAGTACCACTGCTAAATTCATTTCTTCTTTAATCAATTGATGCACTTGTGACAAATCGAGTTGGATTTTCCTGATCCAAGATCTTCCCATTAGGGCTGGGTAATTCCCCTTTACCACAAACAGTGGTAGCTTTATGGTCTGTCCATTGAGTTCTACTTTAACATCAATGGTACCCAACAGGGGAACAGTCTCTCCAGTATATGTCTTCAAAACGACTACTGTCGGCTTAAGTGGCAGATGTCTAAAGTCCTTCTCATACACAATGTTAGAAACTAATGAAACTGCTGCGCCAGTGTCCAGTTCCATGTGTGTAGGTTTGCCTTCCAACACAGGTGTTACCCAGAATTTACGTGGGCCAGCTGTTATAGACAAAACATGGAGGGAATCTTCATCTTCCAATTGGGTGTCACTGTGATCACCTGTATTCTGCTCTACTGCATGCAGAATTTCCCTCTTAGTCCGCCAAACCAATGGCCCATTTTTCTCAGGTCTGCCTCTTCTGTTTGGCTCACCCTTCCTTTGTTTGCAGGCACGTTCAATGTGCCCTCTCTTACCACATTGTCGACACAGTAGTTCCTTAAACCGGCACTCAGATGCAAGGTGGTCCTGCTTCCCACACCGGTAACATTCTTGTCTCCCCGGTGCCCTGGGGGCAAGTTGTAGGGATACTTTACGGACACTGACCCCGATCTGTTGCATGTCTTGGGTGACGCGTTCCATGGAGACTGCAATTTCCACAGCCTTCTGCAAGGTGAGTTGACCTTCAGTCAATAGGCGTTTTCATGTTGATTCACTGTGCAGGCCACACACCAGCCTGTCACACAGCATTTCCTCTAACATGTTCTTGAAGTCACAGTCTGCGGCCAGCTTCCGCAGAGCTGCTACAAATTGTACAACTGATTCACCTTCCTCTTGGTTCCTTTGGTAGAACCTATACCTCTCGGCAGTTACTAGTGGCTTTGGGGAAAAATGTGCTCCCAGAACTTCCACTAGGTCCCCGTAAGGTTTCTGCTCTGGCTTCTCCGGATAAAGCAAATCACATAGCAAATTATAAGTCTTAACTCCAACGACCGTTAGAAAAACTGGTACCTTCTTCTCATCAGTTATGTCGTTTGCTATTACAAAATTTTGAAATCGGGCTGTATATGTCTGCCAGGAAGCTGGCGAATGATCATATGCTTCAAAGGTTGTAGTAAGTAAAGCCATGATGCCCTCTTGTGGTTATTGTTTGTCTCTTCTCTTAACAGCAGGCAGATCAGCTTTCAGAATAGCCAGCTAGCCCTTAGGCAAACAGATCAGCTTTCACAGCTACAACCCAACCCCCATGCAAGCAGTAAAATAAAGTTTTGCTTCTTACATTGAATTCTGGTTTTCCAGAGTTGCCAGCATTGTTGAGGATAGCCACTCCATCACATATCCCATCCTCTGTCGCCAGATGTAGAGTTTTAAGGGAGATTATAATCCAACAAGGAGGACAGCATATTCAGAGCTGTATAAGAAGTCTTTCTTGAAAGAGAACTGAGAGAGAGAGGAGACAGACAGGTTTTCCTAGCCCTAAACGACTCTCCCATTTATCACTATGGCAACCCCAATGACCCTAGGTAGTCCAAAACACCACAAAAACTGAAGCAAAAAAAGCATTGAGCACTTCAGCTTTTCCCAAATCCTCTGTCACGAGGATGCCTGCCCCATTCAGCAAGGGACCTACACCTTCCCTGATCCTCTTCTTGTTATTAACATACTTGTAGAACCCCTTCTTGTTATACTTTACATCCCTCACTAGCCGCAACTCAATTTGTCCTTTGGCCTTTTTGATTTTATCCCTGCAGTCCCTAGCAATATCTTTATATGCCTCCTTGGTCATCTGACCAAACTTCCACTTCCTGTAAGCTTCCTTTTTATGTTTAAGATCAGAGCAGAGCTCTCAGCTAAGCCATTCTGGCTGCCTCACATGTTTGTTCTTTCTCCTATTTGGAATGGCAACTTCCTGTGCCCTTAGCAGTGTTTCTTTAAAATATAACCAACTCTCTTGGACTCCTTTCCCCTTCAGATTAGCTTCCCAAGGGATCCTGCCCATAAGTTCCCTGAGGGAGCCAAAATCTGCTTTTTTGAACTCCAGGGTTTTTGTTTTGCTTCTTTCCTTCCTTCCTTTAATCAGCATCCTGAACTCAACCATGTCATGGTCACTACTGCCTAGCTTGCCATTTACGTCTACCTCCCTGATAAATTCTTCCCTGTTTGTGAGCAGCAGGTTGAGAGGTGCAAGGCCCCTAGTTGGTTCCTCTAGCATTTGTACTAGAAAGTTGTCCCCAACACTCTCTAAAAATTTCCTGGATTGCCCATGCACTGCTGTATTGTCCTCCCAGCAGATGTCAGGGTAATTGAAGTCCCCCATCAGCACCAGGGCTTGTGATCTAGAAGCTTCCGCTAGTTGTCCATAGAACACCTCATCCACCTCCTACTTCTGGTCTGGTGGTCTATAGCAGACACCCACCACAACATCCCCCTTGTTGCTTTCCCCTCTCAATGTAACCCACAGACTTTCTATTGGCACGCTTCCACTTCCATAATGGAGCTCTGAGCAGTCATAGAGCTCTTTTACATATAATACTACTCCTCCCCCTCTTCTTCCCTGCCTGTCTTTCCTGGACAGTTTATGCCCATCCATGGCAGAGCTCCAGTCATGCAGACTATCCCACCATGTCTCCGTTATTTCTATGATATCATAGTTCCTTGTCTGCACTAGTACTACCAATTCTTCCTGCTTATTTCCCAGGCTCCTCGCATTAGTGTATAGGCACCTAAGATACCCGGCCGATTGCCCTACTTTGTCATTTTGATTTTCAATTCTATTACATATACCTCCTTGCATTTTTTTCTTGGAGTTCTCCTCCCCCACTCTCCCCACGTATTGGGGCTTCAGTAGAACACTTAAGACAATTATTTGACCCCCCCCATGTTCCAACTACCTTCTCTTTTATTCCTGGTGCTACAATCCCAGCACCCCCCAAGTGCCATCTCTTCCCACAGAACATCCACATTGCCACTTACCTGTGGGCTTTGGTCTCCTTCCCCCGTTGAACCTAGTTTAAAGCCCTCCTCACTAGGTCAGCCAGTCTGTGCCCAAATATGCTCTATCGCTAGCTCCCAGGGTGTTCACAAAATGCGTGGCACCAGTTGCAGCATTTCTACGCAGGAGGAGCATAAGCAGGGGCATCGCTGCCCTGGGGAGGGACCCGGGGCACTGGCCCAAGCTCCAGCCCCAGCCCGCAGGCCATGTCCCCTGACTGGGGACAGGGCCAGAAGTCGCCGTGTGCCACCGCGCGTGGCTGGGCCCCACATCCCCAGCCGGGGATGGGGCTGAAAGCAGCAGTGGGCGGCTGGGCCCTGTATCCATGGCCAGGGACAGGGCCAGAGCGGCCGCCGCTGCTGCAGGTGACCGAGCCCTGGATCACCAGCTGGGGATGGGGCCAGGGCCAGGAGCAGCCTCCACGGCCGCAGACAGCTGACCCGCAGATCCCCAGCTGGGGACGAGGCTGCTGCGGCCACGGGCGGCTGGGCCCCAGATCTCCAGCCTGATTGAGTCAGAGACCGGGGGGGGCTGCCAGACACGAGGCACAGGCACCGGGATTCAGGGCACGTGCCCAGCACCAGCGACACGCCTGGGCATAAGAATCTACCCCTACCTGGACGATTGGCTCATAGTGGGCAAGTCAAGTCGACAGATGCAAAACCATGTCAGCCTGGTGGTGAAACTCTGCAAGTTCCTTGGCTTCCGCATAAACACAAAGAAGTCCAAACTCAGCCCCACTCAGGACATAGAATTCATCAGGGCACGATTAAATGCTCAACAGGGCACAGCATCCTTGCCCCTGTAAAGATTTCGGTCCATTTGCGATATGGTCACAGAACTGCAGGCTCCAGGTGTAACCACAGTGCGCCGGTGCATGCAGCTTCTGGGACACATGGCGGTGGCAACCCCGGTAATCTGAACAGCACGCTTGAGGATGAGACCTTTCCAGCTCTGGTTCACCATGATGTTCCGGCCATGGAGAGACCATCTGGACAAGGTACTCTCTGTTCCCCAGTACACCCTGGAGTCCCTCCAAATCTGGAGGGACCCCCACTTCACGATGGGGGGCATCCCATTCAGGGAGCCCAAGCCCTCAGTGACCCTGCTAACGGATGCTTCGGACTCCGGTTGGGGGGGGCCCACGTGTCCAGGGGCCTCTCTACACGGGGTGTTTGGAGCCCCAAGGACAAACTCTTCCCCATAAACATGAAGGAGCTCTGGGCCATCAGATTGGCCTGCACAACCTTTCTCAACAAAATCTGCAACAGAATGGACCAGGTCCTCACGGACAATACAACGGCCGTGTTTTATACCAACTGGCAAGGGGGGATTCACTCCTCAACTCTATGCGAGGAAGCGTGCAAGCTTTAGCAACTAGTGACAGATTACCACTATACACTGATTGCCTCTCAGCTTCCCAGGGTGGACAACGTCCTAGCGGCCACACTCAGCAGAAAACCCCTAGTGAATCACAAGTGGTCCCTCCACCACAAAGTATTATCCCTACTGATAAACAAATGGGAACCCACCCCCACCCCCCACCCCCACGTGGACCTGTTTGCCATGGAACAAAACCGCAAATGTCCTCAATTTTGTTCCCTCCGGGGCTGGGAGAACGGCTCTCTCAGTGACTTCTTCCTCCTCAGTTAGTCGGGGCTCCGATGTACACCTTCCTGCCATTTCCCCTGATCCACAGAGTGCTACTGAGGGCCCTGATGGACGGACCATGCATCATTCTGATAGCTCTGGACTGGCCCAAACAACACTGGCTCCCACTCCTGCAGGACATGTCCATAAGGATCCCGCTCCACCTACCCCAGTGGGCGGATCTCCTAACACAGCACTCAGGGCGCCTCCAGCAGCCAAGCTCAGGTCATCTACATTTGATAGCCTGGATGATCTCTGGCTTCAGCGAGCAAGAGAGGTGCTGCTTGGATAGGGTTAAAAACATCCTGGTTGGTAGCAGAAAACTCTCCACCAGGTCCACCTACATCGCAAAGTGGAAAAGCTTCTCAACTTGGTGTCATGACAAAGAAACAGGCCCCTTCCAACCCTATGGTTCTATTCTATTCTATTCTTAAATAGATCCTATCTCTGCACCAATCCATACAACTCTGGACTATCTCTTAGGCTGTGTCCACATGGCACTTTTCTTTCGAAACAACAGCCATTGTTTCGAAAGAAAAGTTGCCATGTCCACATGACGTTTTCTTATTTTGAAATGACGGACTCCGTCATTTCGAAATAAGAAGTGTTCTTTCGGAACACCTTAAACTTGGTTTCTTATCGAAATGGCCCTTATTTCAAAACTGTTGCACCCTGGGAGGAAGGGCCACCCCCTCAGCACCCTGGCCAGGGTGCTGATGGGAGACCCACCGCAGGCTTGGGGGGCTGCCCCCAAGCTGGGCAGGAAGCCCCGCGATGGGGTGCCGGGCGCCGGGCTCTCCACACTGCTGGGGATGCTCCCAAGTCCAACAGTGGTGTGCCGGC
>ML682222.1:0-61153 GCA_007922195.1 Podocnemis expansa
TTTACTGGCCGTGTCCGGGGAGCAGGCGGGGCTGCGGGCTGAGCCTGGCAGTCCCGAATTTATCGGGCGGTGTCGGGGGAGCAGTGGGGGCTGCGGGCTGAGCCGGGCAGCCCCGAATTTTCTGGCCCGGTTGGGGGAGTAGGCGGGCCTGCGGGCTGAGCCCCGCAGTCCCGAATTTATCGGGGCGTTTCGGGGGAGTAGGCGGGGCTGCGGGCTGAGCCGGGTAGCCCCGAATTTTCTGGTATAACTGTGACTAGCTGATAACTGGGGGTGGGGGGGCGTGAATCCCAGTCTAGCCTCAGTTTTGAACCTCACTGTGCAATATTTAAAAAAATCACAGACAAGCTGTTTAACTTTTACACACACAGGAAAGGAGCAATCAGAAGTGAGAGCTGCTGGTTCTTATGTGCAGACCTGCTTGAAACATAACCTTTTACCTAAAATGCAAGTTTCTAGACATCACATCCTACTATGTCTGCTATAAACCACAGATGGATATATATCTATTTTATGAGCATTGACATTTTCCAAGTGCTTTTGTGTGAAATACACATCAAATGGGTAGGGGGGAGTAAAATTAGATGGTTTTGATTATCAAATGCTGCACCCAAGACTACAGCACCTATTCTCAGATGCAATGATCAGTTTTTTCTTAAGTATACCAAAAGAAACTCACCCTACAATAAAAATAAGCATAGAATATGTATGCACAAGGCAAAAACCAAGCTGTTTAATGTGATTTGATAAACTAATAACAAAGGGACAAATATTGCAATCATTGCTCAATGAAATTTTCCACTGACTTAATTTAAACGACAGGATCTGGCCCAGCCCAGTTGCTACTTTAGAATGTATAATACTTGCACTTTGGTGTATCTTAATAAAATATAAAGCTACATCTATAGCAGACTAATCTCATCTTGGAAAGGAGAAGCAAACTGAAAAATCACATGCACTCAAACGTCCTCACAACCCAAAATGAACTTTCCTTGACCTGTAAACAAAAGATTTGTTGCAAAAAGGCAATGCACATTAGAAAGAATAAAGATCTGGCTTAACTGAGTCATTTGAGATAGAAACCACCACTTTTCCCATGACTCCCATCCCTGCTCTCTGGCTGCCGCCACCGCCCCCCCCAGCCTCTCCCCCAAAACCCCTGCTTCTTTGACGAGCAGTGCTCCCGACTGCTCCACTCTGGGTTATAGCCGCAGTACCGCGCTCTGCATCGGATTTTCTTTGCATAGCAGTGGCTCCGTTGGTGGAGAGAGAGAGATGCTGAGGCTGTGTCCATTGGTGTTCCCGCCAGTGATGACGTCAGCAGCTCGCTCTCCCCAACCGTCACCTTAGTTCCTTTCTACCGCTCTCCGGCTCCGCACGGAGTAAGCGGTGGCTCCTCACTGTGAGACAACAGAAAGGAAACATATCTGAGCCAAACTCCATTCAAAAACAACATTCAAAAAGCAAACTAACCAACAAAAAAAAAAAAACCGCCGCAGTCAGCGATGCCACAAGCGGCTGGCTTTAAACGCTGTACTGCCTGCAATGAACCCATGCCAGCCTCCGACGGCCATGACAACTGTATCCTCTGTCTGGGCGAGGGACACTTGTCCCACAAATGCCCCCAGTGTAAAAACCTGACCTCCCGAGCTAGAAAGGACAGGGAGAGAAAGTTAAAACTTTTACTTCTGGAGGGCTCCCTCCGTCCCTCCTCCGACCCCGGCGCTTCCTCTCAGGGCTCTGAAGGACCGCACAAACGGCACTCGAATCTGTCATCCCCAGTACCTTTAAAAAAAAAAAATCCAAAAGGACTGGGCACATGAGAAAACCCTCGCAGCAGGAACCCATAAATCGGGTGAACCCTGCGAGGGCGGCTGAACCGGCAAGCGCAGGTGTCCCCGCGCCGGCAGCGGATCCGCACCAAATGCCAGCACCTAGCCCAGTGCCGCCGCCGCCGCCGCCGCCTACAGCGGAGCCTCCATTTCCCTCGGCACCGCTCCTGGGGCAGACCTTTGCCTCCCCTCAGCCACAGGGTGCCCACCACTTACCGGTGCCGCAGCCTTTGATGCTCAGGCTGCCCCAGGCACCGCAACAGGCAGCCTTTACACTGCCTCCTCCGGCACCGCTTCTCTCATTTAACCCGGTGCCTCAACAACTGCCCGCCCAATTGACAGCCCCGCAGCCCGGTCTAGCCACGGCACCAGCCACATCACTGATGCTGGCACCGCGGCATACAGTGCCTCCTCATCCCGCGCATAAGAAACAGCCGCGGAAGACAAAACACACTGTCAGAGAACAGGAGCTTCTGGTTCACACTGCTCCACCATCACCATTATTTCAAACTGATTCTTCAACCAGTAACTCATCCAGAATGTCTAGCCCTGCGACCCCGTCTTCAGCATCCTCAGTCTCTTCACCGGCTTCACCTATCAGCCATCAACCCATAACGGTCCAACCTCATACCAACATGGTATATCCTTATCCCTACCCGCCATGGATGCCTTTTCCACAGGCGCCAGGCATCACGTATCCCATCTGGCCGTATCAACAGTTCCAGTACCCTACAAATCTCGACCCAACACATCACCTTCCGCAACCGGGTCCAATCCAGTCTAACACACCAGCAACCACCACTACTGAACCGGCTGCCTCACAGCTGCCAGCGGATTACCTGAAGCAGTTTAGAGATCTTTTTCAAGGGGCTGCGGTCGCGATGAATATTCCACTTAATGACAGCCCTACACCACAACATAAACTATACAAGATTCTTCAGGCATCTGTCCCTAACAAATTGGCACTACCCATGGACGAAGGCATAATCCAGCCTGCAATGGAAATATGGCAAACTCCGGCTTCCATCCCTCCTTCTAATAAGAAATCTGATAAGAAGTACTTCATTGCCCCCAAGGGAAATGAATTCCTTTTCAATCATCCTCAACTGAATTCCCTAGTAATTGAGGCAGCAAACCAGAGAACTCGACAACCTTATCACAAAACTACTTCCACTAAAGAGGATAGGAAGCTGGATTCTCTCGGTCGCAAGGCTTACACATCGGCTGCACTTCAACTAAGAATATCAAACTACACAGCGCTGCTCTCTAGCTACGACCACGAGCTCTATTCTAAACTATCTGAGCTCAAGGACTTCATTACACAGGACAAACAAGATCAGTTCGATCTACTACTCACCGAGGGCAGACTGGTAGCCAAGACGGCACTCCAGGCCTCTCTTGACTCTGCCGACGTTGCCGCACGAACTCTTGCCACGGCAGTAGTCATGCGCCGCGCCTCTTGGCTCCAGGCTGCAGACCTGCCTAAACAAATGCAACGTACAATTGAAGACCTCCCATTTGACAAGGATCACTTATTTGCCAAAACTACTAATGATGTAATGCATGACCTCAAGGACTCTTGTGCAACACTCCGAACACTGGGGATTTTTCCCACAGTCTCTCGTCGTAAACCATACAGGAGTCAACCCATTACGACCAAATATCCACACACCCAGTATAACCGCAGAGTGGATAATTACAAAAATAAACCAAGGCAACCGCGTCGCAATAGGCCGCCTTTCCAGACAAATCGCAACCCGCAATCTGCGGATACAAAACATCAATTTTGATGCCTTGCTCGAGGGAAATACCAGCCATACCCTCCCCAAAGCCCAGAGGTCACCATCTACACACCTAATTTTCAAGGACAAGCTACACCCGTTTCTACATCACTGGCAGCACATCACATCCGACAGATGGGTGCTAGAGATCATACGAAAAGGGTACTCTATTCCCTTTCTGTCGAGACCGCAGCCACAACCCCCTTCCCCGTCCCTCTTCAGGGACCCAATTCATGTACAATACCTGCACGAGGAGATTCACCATCTTCTTCACATTGGTGCCATCGAACGTGTCCCGCAGGACCAAGAAGGGAAGGGTTTTTATTCCCCATATTTCTTAACCCAGAAGAAAACAGGGGGCTGGCGACCAATATTAGATCTCAGACGCCTAAATGTTTATGTCCAGGTCAAACGTTTCAGGATGGTGACCCTATCCAATATCCTCTCAGCACTTCAACAGGGGGATTGGCTGGCCTCCCTCGATTTGAAAGATGCATATTTCCACATCTTGATAAATCCAACACACCGCCGTTTCCTTCAATTCCGGTTTCTCCATTATCATTACCAATACACGGTCCTTCCTTTCGGCCTTTGCACGGCACCAAGGGTTTTTTCCAAGGTCATGGCTCCGGCAATCGCCTTCCTCCGCAAGCAACATGTCTCCATCTTCCCTTACCTAGATGATTTCCTACTAAGGGCCTCGACACAACAACAGACCCACCACATAATCCACAAGACACTACATCTGTTCACATCTCTAGGTCTTCAAATAAATCTCGAAAAATCCTGCCTTCAACCGACGCAAGAAATTCAGTTCATTGGTGCCCGCATCCATACCCCATCAGCAAGGGCCTTTCTCCCCATGGACAGATTTCTCAATCTACAACAGTTGGCTATCTCCATCCAGAACTCCCCAATCAGCACAGTACGCACATGCATGCAGATACTTGGCCACATGTCCGCCACCACTTACCTGGTCCATCATGCTCGTCTACGCATGCGTCCTTTCCAATTGTGGTTCCTATCACAGTTCAAACAACAGCGACATTCCCTCAATCGACCTTTAGCCATCCCAGCCACAGTAAAGCATTCCTTAGCTTGGTGGACCGACAGCAACAACCTCCTGCAGGGAGTACCCTTCTTTCCACCTCAACCGGTTATGACCATCACCACAGATGCCTCCCGCACCGGCTGGGGGGCCTACCTCCAGGATTGCACAATACAGGGCAGATGGCAAGCAAGAGACATGCCCGCCCACATAAACGTGCTCGAACTCAGAGCGGTCTTGCGGGCCTGTTTACACTTCCTTCCCCAAATCTCCGGGAAGACGATCACGATCCGTACAGACAACAGACCATGCATGTTTTATATAAATCGCCAGGGGGGCACCAGATCACAAGACCTATGCCTCGAAGCGATGGAGCTATGGAACCTGTGCACACAGCACTCAATACACCCCGTCGCGGAGTACATCCCGGGCAAGGACAATACAATAGCAGATTCTCTCAGTCGAGCCTTCCCCAACCACCACGAGTGGGAATTACGCCTCGATATTCTACAGGCAATCTTCCAGCAATGGGGCTTCCCACTCATCGACCTTTTTGCCACAGAGCTGAACAAGAAATGTTCCCAGTATTGCTCTTGGGGGGGCCACGGTCGCGCTTCAAGAGGCGACGCTTTCTCGCAACATTGGGGCAAAGCACTTCTCTATGCCTTTCCCTCAACACCACTAATTCCTCGGGTCCTGTCCAAGATACAGCTCGACAAAGCACAGGTCATTTTAATCGCCCCAGCATGGCCACGCCAACCGTGGTACACGCAGCTCCATGTGCTGTCCAGAGCGCAACCCATAACTCTACCCCTTGTCCCAGACCTCCTATCCCAGAACAGAGGGACTCAACGGCATCAGTACCTCAACAGACTCCATCTGACAGCCTGGCTGATCGATGGTTCAACAAATTAGAAAACAACTGTTCGCATACTGTCAAAAACATATTACTAAACAGTAGAAAGCCGGCCACACGCATTACTTACCTGCAGAAATGGTGCCGCTTCTCCTCCTGGTGCTCGGCACGAACCGTCGATCCACGCACGGCAGCGCTCCCGCTCATATTAGAATATCTGGCGAACCTGAAAGAGGAAAAAGTTTCCGTCAACACAGTACGAGTACACCTAGCAGCCATCTCTACATTCCATGACAGAGTAGACCATAGTTCAGTCTTTGCTCACCCCACTTCCAAACGATTCATGTTGGGGTTGAGAAACCTTTACCCGGACGTTCGCCCCCCGGCGCCCCCATGGAACCTCCCAAAAGTTCTAAAGATGCTCATGGCACCCCCATTCGAACCTTTAGCCACATGCACCTTACTCCACTTATCAATGAAAGTTGCTTTTCTCGTCGCCATAACTTCTGCACGCCGAGTGGGGGAGATAGCAGCCCTCATGGCGCACCCCCCATATACGGTTTTTTATAAGGACAGAGTGGTATTGAGACCTCACCCAAAATTCATCCCTAAGGTGGCTTCTTCTTTTCATATTAACCAGACTATCAACTTACCTGTGTTTTATCCAAAGCCACATACAACACCGCAACAAAGAACACTGCATACATTAGATGTCAGAAGAGCCCTTTCTTTCTACCTGGAACGAACACAGCCTTTCCGTAAGACTCCCTTGTTATTTGTCTGCACCGTCGAACGTTCCAAGGGTCAACCTATCTCCAAACGAAGGTTATCCACCTGGATTTCTTCTTGTATTCGATCAGCGTACAACGCCCCACACTCAACTCAACCTCTCTCCATCCGCTCTCACTCTACACGGGCAATGGCATCATCTCTGGCCTTCCTCACCAAGGTCCCTCTACATGCCATATGCCAAGCAGCAACCTGGTCTTCCACGGACACTTTTGCCAAGCATTACGCTCTGGATCAGCTCTCCGCCATGGACACTGCAGTGGGACGAGCAGTGCTCGACTCAGTTCGACTGCCACACTCGGAAGTACCCACCTCCAAGAATAGTAACTGCTAACAGTCACCCAGAGTGGAGCAGTCGGGAGCACTGCTCATCGAAGAAATGGAGGTTACTCACCTTGGTGCAGTAGCCGAGGTTCTTCGAGATGCGTGCTCCCGACATGCTCCACTACCCACCCACCTCCCCTCTACTTCGAAATATTCCTTTGTCTTCAACGGGTAGTTTCGCAGTAGAAAGGAACTGAGGTGACGGTTGGGGAGAGCGAGCTGCTGACGTCATCATTGGCGGGAACACCAACGGACACAGCCTCAGCATCTCTCTCTCTCCACCAACGGAGCCACTGCTATGCAAAGAAAATCCGATGCAGAGCGCGGTACCGCGGCTATAACCCAGAGTGGAGCATGTCGGGAGCACGCATCTTGAAGAACCTCGGCTACTGCACCAAGGTGAGTAACCTCCATTTCACCGCTCAACCCCCATCTCCCCTTCAACTGTCCAACCCCCACCTGCTTCCCCTGTTGGCCAGCCCTCCCTGCGTATCCCCATCTCATTGCCCCTGAGCCCCTTCCACTTGCCTTGCCTCTCCTCTGAGTCTCCCCCAGCCTTTGAACTCCTGCTCCCCCCGTAGCCCCGAGTCTCCACCTGCACCCCCAGCCTACTTACCCCACCCCCGGTACCCACCTTGAGACCCCTGCTCGCTCTGTCCTTTCCCCTTTCCCTTCAGTCCTCCCGCCGCTGCTCCCTTCCCTGCCATTTTGCCCCCCTCTGTCTCCCTCTCAAACCCTTGAAGCCCCTTTCAGCCCCTCCTGCTCCCCCTGGTACCCAGGCCCCGCCGGGGGGGGCCCAGCCCCCCTCCTGCCTCTGTCCCCCTGCCCCAAGCTCCCCGGTGCAGCCCCATCCCACTGCCCCTGGACACCCCCTCCACACTTACCTCTCTCCTTCGTGTCCCTCCAACCTTTCAACTCCTACTGCTCCCCCACTTCCTTCCACTTTTCTCTGACACGCCCACATGCTAATTTTGTGCTGTACCCCCGCTTTTTCTTATAGGGTATTAGAGCACCTTTTAGGTTACAGTGAGTAGGGCTATAGTGGTAAGCTAGAATAATTGAAGTCCCATTCTTCCCCAACCTGCCCTCACTCCCCAAAGTTAGGTATCCCCCAACACTTTACAGAAACCACCATGACAAGCACAACATACACCAACCACCGCTTACCTTGCCCCACACGCATATTAATAAAGTTTACCCCAAATCTACCCCGTTCCCCACAGGTGCAGTGGTTGCTCCCCAAGGTCCTCAGCTCTCCGAACCTGCTGGCAGGGTCAGCCCGGGTACCTGCGGCAGCAACGTTCCTGACTCTGACCTTGGTGTTCTCAGGTGGCTATGGATGGGAAACACCAGCACTAGGCCACACTGGCTACATCGACACTGTGGCACCATAAGGAAGCCAACATAAGCCCAACGCTTGTTGAGGTTTTATGAGCTTGGCTTAGCAGGGGCACTACCTGGGAGCAGGGCACATATCTGGCTGTGCCCCCCCCCCCCCGCTGTTGTGACAACAGAGGCTGACTTGTGTGAACAAACCTCTCCAGTGTAGACCAGCTCTACGTTTTACTTTTTTAAAAAAAGGAAAGCTGGGATTCTGCTTTAATGTATTGATCTCTGAAGCTGGCTTGACAACCCCAAATTATCCTAAAATAACATGGGGGGTTTCTCTTTCAAGTCTTGAACACAATTGTTAATACATCAAGAGTGCATAGAGAAACTGCAGAACTGGAATTAGTATGCAGATTCAATTGTGTGAAAGCAGGATTAAAACATGACTGTGGATTCTTCTCTTATTACAACAGGGGCCTTGACCTCATCCTCCTCTATATGCTATCCCCCAGTGTTTGAATCTTAACAGCTTTGATTAACTGCTGTGGTATGACCTGATCCCATGACTTAGACTCCCCTGCATTTATTTGCCTCTTATTCTGTAAGTTTCCCCCTTTTTCAAAGCATCGGACGAAGTGGGATTTTTTCCCATGAAAGCTCATGCAATAAATTTTTTAGTCCTTAAGGGCGATAGGACGGACTTGTTGCTTATTTCCTATCAGTGGAAGTGGCGTAAGAACAGACCACCCCCCCCAGGCAACTTTTCTCATTTGACACTCACAGACCCATCCCACCCTCTCCTCCAACCCCTGCGGTCTGCTCTGCCCAGAGCTGAGCTCCAAAGCGAATCAGCGCCCAGAAGTTACTCTGGGATCACTGGGATTTCCTGCTCTCTCTCTCTCCATCCACTCACCCGGCCAGAAGCAGGATTCTGTCATTTTCCCTGTCCCAACACATTGCCCGTGTAGTGGTTCCAATGATTAAATCCCCTTAACCCCTCCAGCCCCCCAAACGAATTCAGAGACCTTCTCCAGTAGGGAAATAACCTGCTGGGATCTACCCACCCATGACATGTGCCCACTGAGTGGGGGGAGAAACTTCCCCTCCTGCAATCAAGAGCAAGTAGAACACCCTAACGTTGGGTGTGGGGGTGCCAGCACCCCACAAGTGTGGGAAACATGAGTAAAACTAAGGCAATTAAAGAAAGACCCCAGTCTGGTTCTGGAGGCAGTTGCATTCCCAGCCCCACTGCCTTCACTTAGTGGTTAAAGTGTAATTTGATAGGCCCTGGATCCCTCCTCATCTCTGGGCCCCCTTTCCGGCATGTGCAGGCCCCAGCCCAGGTAGGCATTTGCAACCACTTAATACCATACGCATCAGTTATCGCTACATAAAAGTATGGCTATTGCTCCATAAAAATACAGGCCCCAATCCTGACCTCACACGCTGTTCCCTCCACCCTCCCCCAACCTTGATCTCGGCCTCACAGTCTGCCTCCACTCGCCCCCTATCCTGGCCTCACATACTGGCCCCTGCACCCCCCTAGATGGTACTTGGTCCTGGCATGAATGCAGAGGACTGGACTGTGACCTCTTATGGCCCCTGGCCAGGCTACTCCTGTCATGCGCATGCTCAGCACAGGCGATTTGAAAACTTCCCCAGCCTGGCTGCAGCTCCTGGGACAGGGTGGAGCAAGCATGCCACCTGATTTCTCAGGACCCTTGAACTCTGGCCCCTCAAATCTGTGGGCCCCAGAACTGCATTCCAGGGTGTTCCTGCTTACTTTAACCCCTGCCTTTACTGCACCCCATCTCCCAGCTGTCCCTGCCATCACCCCAGCATGCTGCAAGTCCCTTACCTGGCTGACAGTCACTGTGCTTTTACAGCCAATGTCCATGGACTCCCTGCCTTGGACTTGCAGCCTTTATTACACTCCGCCTGCTCCCACGCTGCTGACGTACATACGGCTGCAGCCACAGACAGCAACTGGAGGAGTTTTGCCATGATGTAGCAACTCCATATCCCTGAAAAGCAGCAGCTAGGGAATGGAGGCATAACCATTCCAGCCAGCCCCAGCCCACAGCTGGCCTCGCTCAGCGCTCTGAAATCACCTGCCTCTGGCAGCACACACCTGGCCTTCCAGCCCCCTATTTAAAAAAAGACAGCACTTAAATATAAATCACAGCAACCCCATCAAACAGAGAAAAAGAATAATTTATTATTCAAGAACAGAGTGTCAAAGACAGTGAATAAAATATTGGAAAGTAGCAGTTACAGTACACAGTACACAGTACACAGTACACACACACACTACTTTCTAGAGCAGGGGTTCCTAATATTTGGTCACCCATTGTTCCTGTGCCTAAAATAAATATAGGAAAAAATATTTAGGTGTTTTGCAGTAGTAATAAATAAGGTGCCGTTACCTTCTTTTACTGAACCCAAACGTAGCAGGAATTAAGTACTTTGCATGATCTGGTCTTTTTTCTTGTTGTTTCTTTTGCTTTGTTGGGTACGGCTGGATGTCTGTTCAATTCTGAACTAAGTTTAAGAATGCTTTTACATAATAAAAGTCCAAACTATATCTGCAATATGTCCAAAATTTTTCTTTCACAGACCAAATAACCCCAATGATAATAGTAATGATAAAGTGTGTTTCCCACTAGTCCTGAAATGTACATTTTTTTCTCCTGTGTTCTGCTTTTCTTAGGCCCAGCGGAGCCAGGAGCTGCTCTCTGTGTCTCATTCAAGAATGTTATCTGGCACTGATTATTTGAAGAACTTCCTGATCTCCATTCACATTAACATATTCAGCTTCTGCCATGAAGTCTTAACTGATCCAAACACCACCATGTTCATGCCAGCGACGACAGACAGTAGCCACTTACAGTACGAAGTGTAAACATAGCGATTACCCAGAAAGACGCTTTGTGACTTGAAAGAAAGCCACCCCTATGTAGTTCAGCTCTGCACGCTTAGAAGGAAATGAGTGCATGTTATGATTTAAGGCATGTATAAGGCAAATTAATACTTAACATCTCAGTGTTTGTTGGCACACTCTCCAGGCTCTTCTGCCTGCAAAACAATCTGCTGGTGGCTGCTGTTCTAGAGCCTAAACTACCGAGGCATTTCCCAGCATTTTCAAACTGTTTACCTGAGATGCCTTCTCATAAGATCAGGCCATCAGACCTGCAGAGAAAAGCTTGAAAATGTGACCCTGAGTTTAAAGGTTCAAAAGCTGGAAGCCAAATACAAAGACTCTATAATTCAAACTACGCACACACACGCTCATTGCTGCTTAAAGGTCCCACTGCCAAATTTTGAGCTCGTTTGAGCCAGAGTAGGCCCGGCTGACCAATGGGGACCATGTCTTCTTCAAGTAGATATGAGTTGTATTGGTGCAAGACCTAGAAGGTCCTTATTTCAAGTCTCCTTCCTCTGCAGTCCCGTCAAGTCCCCAGTCCCGTTCCTGTCACGTGCACTTGAGGTTTGCTGCAGATCCACCGTCTTTCTGCGGAGCACCGTGAGCTGCTGATCACAGTCTCATTATTCAGATATGCGCAGTCACCTCCTCGTCTTATCAAAAAGCTGCAACACAGAAGCCAGTGAAACTGGAGTCAAGCAGAGGCTAGGGCAGTTCATACCAGGGGAGCCACTGCCCTGAATGCAGGCCTGAGTGTAGGACAAATACTCTCAGTCCCTTGGGATCAAAGCCAAGCAAATCATTCATTTTGCAGTGCAGGGGCCAAACTGAAAAACAGTTTGGTTCAAATCAAAACAGGTTTTTTTTTTGGTTTTTTTTTGTCCCTCACCCAATCTGAAACTAAAATTAAAAAAAAAGTTAATTTCAGGTCAAAAAAATATCTAAAACCCAAAATGAAACGCTGAGGGAGAAAAAATGGTGTTGCATCAAACAAAACATTTCATTTAATCCAAACCAAGGTTTTCACATCAGTTTGAGAGCAACACCCTATTGAGATGCACAAGGCAGTTTCCCCTTCTGAGCTCCTGAGACTCACAAGTGGTTGAATATGGTGCCGTTGGTCCATTTCCAAGGCTGTCCCTGCTCCCTCTTGAGGCCGATCCAATGGTCATGGGCACCATTACGGCGCAGCAGGAAAATCTTAAAAGAAAGCAGAGGGACCCCATGTATCATCCCCAGCTCTGGAGGTCCCCCCTGCTCCACCAGGGGTCTGGGTGGCCAAGAATCCCAGTCACACCTTGATGGGCACTCATTTTTGAGGGGGTGGGGTGGGGGGAATTTCCCCTCCCTCTTGCAAAGTGAAAGGTCCTGCAGACAGTAAATATTAACCCTCCCACTTCACACAGCAGCCGGGCCTACATTCTCCCAGCCACCTGCACCCTAGTTCACTTGTGCTGGGGGACGGCCGCTAGCTCTAAGCTCTTCACAGAGGCATCTCTTCTCACAGAAGAGCAGCCACTGGTTACCACTGCAAGGAACAGAGGAAGAGAGTCAATCTGAACAGGGAGAGGCCAACACCAAGAGGAGGCCCCAAACCCCCTCAGGTCAGGGGCTGTGCAAGAGGAGCCCCGTCATTCTCAGCTGGCTGCTCCTTCCTCCCCCCAAACAGGAGCCCTGGCCGTGCTCACTCCCAGCACCAGAGGAGTCACAGCAGCTCCCAACCACACAGAAGTAGAGCCCCAGTTCTACCGGGGCTGTCACCGCTGGGCCAAGGCCAGTGCTGTGCAATTAGAGTCTCACCAGTTCCTGGTTGTTGTCCAGCTCAGCCAAGGAGGCACCCAAGGAAGAGCAGTCATTCCAGCCATAGGTCCAGTTCCCTCCAGTCTCTGAGAAATAGTAACATTTCCTCTGATAACTCTTCCAGTCAGCTGGACACTTGCGGCCAGCAGAGGGGCCCAGATCAGCTGATGAAGGCTTAGTTGACAGCACTGGGAATGAGAACATAACAGGTGGAATAAGAGTTACACCTGGAGTAGGGCACTGGATGGATAATCCATCAATTAACCAAATAGGACAAAAAGAACCAAATACAGTAAAATGTCAATTGCTTGGAACAAAGGCAAAGAAAAGCAAGACTCTTGGACCTCCAACAGGTTTTTCTTTACATCAATACAATAAAATAATAAACAGAAAAATAAAATAAAATTGCCCAATTGAGCTATATTAACTCAGAAAAAAAGTAGAAGAAATGAAGCTCTGAAAAACAAGCAGGTGCTCCATCAAGCAAGCAGAAAAACAGGCTGTCTCCTGCACCAGAGTTTTTGTTAGCCGAGCTGGACTCAATCCCCTCTGCCAGCTGTTAGGCTCTCCTGGGCCCAGCGATCAGATCCCAGGGTAGAAGCTAACCCCTCCGTGACAGTGTTACAGCAGCTCCTTCCTCAGATGACTGGCAGGGTCCAAGTTCACCACAAACAGTCACCCTGTGACAAAGCCTACGCCATCTGTGCAGGCTGGGGGAGTGCATGGTGCTAAGGGACCCTTTGTGGCCAAGATCAGTGACTGAGGGTCTCCAGCGTTGCACTGATGGTGGTAGTGACAATTGAATTTGAGGGCTCATTTCAATAATGTGCGGCAAGCACTTGCCACCCAGCCACAGGCACAGCTTGGAGATGTGGGAAGGCCAGACTGCTAACTTCAGAGCAGCAGGGTGCAGACAAAGGGCATGTTGTTGCACAGCACCTTGTCCCATAGGCCCCAGGAAGTGACCGCTTCATCGTGGCACATAGGAAACGTGTTCAAAGCACCCAGAGATCTCCTTGAGGGAAATAATGTCAGCTGGTACATTCAACACAGAACCCAGATGAAGGAAAACAAATTAATCTTTACAAGTGCAAAGGGACTCCTTACAAATTTATTTGTTGCATGAGTTTTCGTGGGAGAAAATTCCACATCATCGAAGGTGACAGTCTGTGAGGGAGCAGGAGGAGGGTCTTAGAGAAACATTCCCCGGGAATCCTCTGTTCCAAGGAGGAAACCAGACAACCCAGGACAGAGAGCAACTATGGCACTAACTCTGCAAGGAACGGGATACAGAGAAGGGAGCAGGGAGGGCTGAGAACTCACCTGCTGGGACCAAAATGGCTATAAAGAAAACTAAGGACACAATTCCAAGGGTGACTCCAATGGTGATGATACGTTTCTTACAGCGATGTCTCCTCCAATTATAGTGAGACTCTAAAAGAGAAAAGACCTGTCAGGCAGGGCTGCGAGGACACGTCTCACTGGCAGCCCAGGGCTGGAGCTGCCTTAGACCATACAACATCCAGTCCATGGATCCTTCTTTCAGGCTCTCTGGGAAAAGGGCAGGGAGGCCTGGCAGGCTGGGCTGGGGGAACAGTCCCCCTGTCCCCTGAGTCCAGAGCCCTCCTGTGGGCTCTCCCAGATCCATCCTTGGGGGGCAAAGAGTGGGCGATTCTCCCTGGCCCCGCAGTTCTGTGGGCTCCATACTGTCCTTCCGTGAGCAGGGCCATGCGGGCCCTGCACTGCTGCCTCCCACAGCCGTGCTGTTCCTGGCCCCCTCCCTGCTGCCTTTGGTGCAAAGCTGAAGAGGGGGCACCAGGAGCATGAAAATGGCCTCTGTGCTGGGTCAGCCTGCTCCACTGCCAGGGGCTGAGTTGTTGGCTCAGGAGAGGGGTGGGAGTGCGGGGCCCGGCCACTGGCCAATTGGACCTGAGCCCTGAAGCCGCTTAAGGATGGCCTTGACTCCCAGCCATGCTGTCACAGGCCTGGTGAGCTCTAGGTGAAAGAGAAAAGGACCCATAGGTTCTGGGGCCAGGAGATCAAGCTGCCCCCTCACTGCCCCCTGCAGAGCACTGGCTGTGCCCACCTGGCCAAGGGCACCTGTCCCCACCCCTGGAGTCTCCTCCTGGCCACACGCAGCAGAGGGGAGGAGACAGACCCAGGCCGAGAGGGGCCAGTGCTGTCACAGGGGGTCTGACACACCCAGCCCAAAGGGACCAGCACAGCCACTGCTGTGTGTGCCAGACAGGAGGCGTGAGCCAGTGACTGGTGCCCCTGAGACCTCGGCAGTGATCAAACCCCTGCTGCCCACAGATGGGGGTTGGGCACCTGCTGCTGCCATTGAGAACCTGGACCCATCTGGGGCATCTCCAGCCTGTTCCCAGCCAGCGACACCCCCTTACCTGGCTTGTCTCCATTGCCACCAACAGTTTCCTTCAGTGACACTCGGCTCTCAGTGGAGTCAGCTGCTGCCCCCATTGTCTCTCTCGGCCACACTCCGGGCAAAGATGCTGCTGCAGGCGCTGGGCTAGGATCAGCTCTTCCGTTTTACTGGGTCTCATGCAGCAATAGCAAAGTGCAGCAGACGACACAGGTCCTGGCTCCAGCTCCAGCTCCTACTCTGCTCCAGACTCACAGCAGATCTGAAAG
Organism: Podocnemis expansa; assembly: GCA_007922195.1. NCBI lineage: Eukaryota > Metazoa > Chordata > Testudines > Podocnemididae > Podocnemis > Podocnemis expansa. The sequence goes on from ML682222.1 coordinate 15,329, forward strand.
GAGACGGGTAGCAAGGCGGGAGTGTGAGAGGGGCTTGGTTTGTGCCTTCCAGTTCTCACTCACCACCAATGTTCCCTGCCTGGGCACTGAAGAAGGGGTGGGGGCGTGGATTGGTACCGCCAGAGCCTGTTCCGCCCACCTGCCCATCACAGGGCAGCAGAGCAGCCAGCCCAGCCTACCCTCAGCCCGGATGGGGCAGGAGAAAGCAGGCGCTGAGCTCCGGGGTGCCGGAGGGGGGCCCTGGAGCAGCCCGCCCCGCTCCCAAAGAGTTTGGGCTGCTTGACGCCGCCTCCCCGTCCCGGCCTGAATGGGCCCGATCCCGTAGTCTGCCCGCAGTGCTGGAAAGCTTCTGCCCCCCCCCAGCAGGCTGCAGGGATCCGGATCTGTCCCAGCGGGAAGCTGCCGCGTCCGCCGAGAAGCCGCGAGGGGAGCCGATCCGGATTGGCACCGGCGGCGGCGGAACTTTAGGGGCGCAGGGGACCGATCTGGCTCCCTGAAGCAGCGGGGAACCGATCTGGATCCATCCCCAGCTGCTGCCGGAGACCGGATCCATCCCCAGGATCGGGGTCCGTCCCCGTCCCGTAACTTAAGGCCCCGGCACAAGGTGTCTTCGGGCCCCCCCCAGCTCTGCCGAGCCAGAGGGGCGGCGTCTTCCCCTCCCAATGCGGTTTCCCCAGCGGTGACGGGGGCGCTGAAGGCCCCAGCCCGAAGTGGGGGGTCTGGGGGGCGCCGTGCGAGGCCCGGGCCTGCCTGGCTGGGGTGTCCCTAAATCAGAGCCCAGCCCGTGCCGGGGGGCGGTGCCTGCGCGGCTCGTCTCCCCCCCTCCCCCGGGGCTGTCGGGCCCGATCCCGCCCGGTCCCGGGACAGAGGCTCACTCACCGCCCGGCCCGCACGCCCGAGGCTGAACCGGCCTGAGACGCTCCCGCGGCTGGCGCCGAGACACAGGGACGGGGCAGGGCCCCGGGGCAGCAGCCGGGCCGGGCCGGTCCCACCAGCTGCCGGGGCCTCCCGCTGCGGGGCGGGGGCAGCCGGGGCCTTTTTGTTTCCCGCGCCGGGCACCAGGCGCCACAGACAGGTCTGCAGGTTGAACTCGAGCCGCTGCCCCCCTTTGCTCTTTCCCTTTTTCTTCCCCTTCTCCGGTGTGTTGCAAGCTGCAGTTGTGGGTTTGGCTCCGGCCGGCTTCCCTCGCTCTCCTCGCCCCCGGCCCTACTCAACCCCTGGGGCTGTGAGGCGGCGGGTCGGGGCTGCCCCCGGCGCTGGGTCGTGCAGTCACCGGCGGAGGCTGAGCAGCGGCGAGTCCTAGCTGGGCACTAGCAGCCTAAGAGAGACATTTATTGCGTGAGCTTTCGGGAGAAACCTACCGCCCCGCCCCGTCTGCCCAAAGCTCCCGGATAAATTGTCTTTAAAGCGCCACCGGGCTCCTCGCTGCTTGTGCTGAGCTGGGCTAACTCAGCCGCCCCTTTGCCCTTTAGTGCTGACATTAACAAGCCATGGATTTACATGAAGACATGGGAAGTTAACTAACCTTATCAGGGCCACGACACTTCAGGAAGGTAGACTGCTGCTTCCTGGCACCAAAAAGCCTGAGAAATGCTGGGCCAGAAGATCATGGAATCCTAGAATCCTAGGGTTGGAAGAGACCTCATAGGTCATCTAGTCCAACCCCCTCCCACTAAACCATCCCAGTCATGGTTTTGTCCAGCCGGGCCTTAAACACCTGCAAAGATGGAGATTTCACCACCTCCCTCGGCAGCTCATTCCAAGGCTTCACCACTCGCCCAGTAAAAAAAAGTTTTTTCTAATATCCAGCCTCGACCTCCCTAACCGCAACTTGAGACCATTGGTCCTTGTTCTGTCCTCTGTTATTACCGAGAACAGTCGAGCTCCATCTTCCTTAGAGCATCCCTTTAAGTAGTTGAAGGTTGCTATCAAATCCCCCCTCAATCTTCTCTTCTGCAGACTAAATAAGCCTAATGCTTTCAGTCTATCCTCATAGGGCTTGTGCTCCAGCCCTTTAATCAGTTTGGTTGCCCGCCTCTGAACTCTCTCTAGCATGTCCCTGTCCTTTTTGTAGTGGGGAGCCCAAAACTGAACACAGTATTCTAGATGTGGCCTCACCAGTGCAGAATAGAGGGGAATGATCACATCCCTCGATCTGCTGGTAATACTTCTTTTGATGCAGCCCAGTATGCCATTGGCCTTTTTGGCAGCAAGAGCACACTGCTGACTCATATCTAGCTTCCCATCCACCATGACCCCCAGGTCCTTTTCTAGACAGCTGCTACTTAGCTGAATGTTTCCCAGCCTGTAGCAGTGCATGGGGTTTTTCCGTCCCACGTGCAGGATTTTACACTTGTCCTTATTGAACTTCATAAGATTTCTATTGTCCCACTGCTCCAATTTATCTAGATCTCCCTGAATCCTGTCCTTGCCCTCCAATGTGTCTACTGGTCCCCCCAGCTTGGTGTCAATCCACAAACTTACTGAGAGTGCAGTCTATTCCATCATCCAGATCACTGATGAAAATGTTGAACAGAACCGGCCCCAGGACCGACCCCTGGGGCACACCACTCGTTACTGGTTGCCAGCTAGACATGGAACCATTGATTCCTACGCGCTGAAACCATTGGTCTAGCCAGTTTTCTATCCACCTTATAGTCCACCTATCCAACCCATACTTCCTTAATTTGGCAATGAGAATGCTGTGGGAAACTGTATCAAAAGCATTGCTAAAATCAAGGTATATCACATCAACGGTCCTGCATCCAGAAAACCAGTCATCTACTCATAGAAGGAAATGAGATTGGTCAGACATGATTTACCCTTGGTAAATCCATGCTGACTGTTCCTGATCACTTTATTTTCCTCTAAGTGTGTGAGGATGGATTCTTTAAGAATCTGCTCCATAATTTTTCCAGGGATTGAGGTGAGGCTGACAGGTCTGTAATTCCCCGGATCCTCCTTTTTCCCTTTCTTGAAAATAGGCACTACATTTGCTTTTTTCCAATCCTCTGGCACCTCCCCCGTTCTCCATGAGTTTTGAATGATAGCAGCCAGTGGTGCTGCTATCTCATCGGCCAATTCCCTCAGCACCCTTGGATGCAGTTCGTCCAGCCCCATGGACTTGTGCACATCCAGCTTCTTTAAGAAGTCCCTAACCTGACCTTCTGTCACCAAGGGCCTCTCTTCTTCTCTCCCATCTGCCACACCCATGGTAGTGGGCTGGGAGCTAACACTGCCTGTGAAAACTGAAGCAAAAAAAGCATTGAGCACTTCAGCTTTTTCTTCATCCTCTGTCACGAGGATGCCTGCCCCATTCAGCAAGGGGCCTACACCGTCCCTGATCCTCTTCTTGCTATTAACATACTTGCAGAACCCCTTCTTGTTATCCTATACATCCCTCACTAGCCGCAGCTCCATTTGTCCTTTGGTCTTACTGCTTTTATCCCTGCAGTCCTTAGCAATATCTTTATATGTCTCCTTGGTCATCTGACCAAGCTTCCACTTCCTGTAAGCTTCCTTTTTATATTTAAGCTCAGAGCAGAGTTCTCTGCTAAGCCATTCTGGCTGCCTCACATGTTTGTTCTTTCTCCTAATTGGAATGGCAACTTCCTGTGCCCTTAGCAGGGTTTCTTTAAAATATAACAAACTCTCTTGGACTCCTTTCCCCTTCAGATTAGCTTCCCAAGGTATCCTGCCCATCAGATCCCTGAGGGAGCCAAAATCTGCTCTTTTGAAGTCCAGGGTTTTTGTTTTGCTTCTTTCCTTCCTTCCTTTAATGAGCATCCTGAACTCAACCCTGTCATGGTCACTACTGCCTAGCTTGCCATTTACCTCTACCTCCCTGATCAATTCTTCCCTGTTTGTGAGCAGCAGGTCGAGAGGTGCAAGGCCCCTAGTTGGTTCCTCCAGCATTTGTACTAGAAAGTTGTCCCCAACACACTCTAAAACCTTCCTGGATTGCCCATGCACTGCTGTATTGGCTCCCAGCAGATGTCAGGGTAATTGAAGTCCCCCATGAGCACCAGGGCCTGTGATCTAGAAGCTTCCGCTAGTTGTCCATAGAACACCTCATCCACCTCCTGCTTCTGGTTTGGTGGTCTATAGCAGACACCCACCACAACATCCCCTCTCAATGTAACCCACAGACTTTCTACTGGCACGCTTCCACTTCCATAATGGAGCTCTGAGCAGTCATAGAGCTCTTTTACATATAGTGCCACTTCTCCCCCTCTTCTTCCCTGCCTGTCCTTCCTGAACAGTTTATACCCATCCATGGCAGAGCTCCAGTCATACAGACTATCCCACCACGTCTCTGTTATTCCTATGATATCATAGTTCCTTGTCTGCGCTAGTACTTCCAATTCTTCCTGTTTATTTCCCAGGCTCCTCACATTAGTGTATAGGCACCTAAGATACCCGGTCACTTGCCCTACTTTGTCAGTTTTGTTTTCAATTCTATTACATGTACCTCCTTGCATTTTTTCTTGGAGTCCTCCTCCCCCACTCTCCTCATGTGTTGGCGCTTCAGTGGAACATTTAAGACAATTATTTGATTCCCCCCCATGTTCCAACTACCTTCTCTTTTATTCCTGGTACTACAGTCCCAACACCCCCCCCCCAAGGTCCATCCCTTCCCCCAGATCTCCCACATTGCCACTTACCTGTGGGCTTTGGTCTCCTTCCCCCGTTGAACCTAGTTTAAAGCCCTCCTCACTAGGTCAGCCAGTCGGTGCCCAAATACGCTCTTCCCCTTCCTGGACAGGTGAAGGCCATCTCTGCCTATCAATCCTCTGTCCTGAAACAGGACTCCGTGTTCAAGGAAGCCAAATCCCTCCTGACCACACCATCTTCTCAGCCAGGCATTTACCTCTAGGATGCATCTGTCTCTCCTCAGGCCTCTAGCCTTGACTGGAAGGATCGAGGAGAACATCACCTGTGCTCCAATCTCCTTCACCCTCGCTCCCAGAGCCCTGAAGTCACCTTTGATCTGCTGAGGATCACCTCTCGCAGTATCATTGGTACCCACATGGATAAGAAGCATGGGGTAGTAGTCTGAGGGGCGGATGATTTTTGACAGTCCCTCCGTAGCATCTCTGATACGGGCACCTGGCAGCCAGCACACCTCCCTAGAGGCCTTGTCAGGGCGACAGATGGGCCTCCGTTCCTCTCAGGAGGGAGTCCCCAATCACCACTACCCTACGTTTCCTCTTAGGTGAGGTGGCTGTGATCTCCCCAGCCTCTGGGGTGGATGGCATCTCCTCTGCCTCCTTCGTCGTGTCCAGCACCGCATAACGGTTCCTCACCACAATGGATGGTGGGATGTGAGCAGGTGTGGAGCACTGTCTGCTGCCAGAGGTGACCAGCTGCCAGTGTCCTCCCTCTGCCATAGGCATCCCATCCATTTCCAGAGCTGTGGCAGTAGCCCTTGGCACTGGGATAGGGACCTCCTCCTTGCAGGTCTCATCGTGGACACTGTCAAGGAACTTTTCCAGGGCACAGATACCCCTGAGTCGTGACACCTCCTCCAGTAACTCTCCTACTTGTTTCTGGAGAGATGCCACCAGAAGGCACCTATCACATAGGCTCATCTCCCTAGCCTGATCATCAGTGGCAGGAAAATGAAGGCCACAGTCCTTGCAAATCCACACCAGGATCTGGGTGGAGATATCCATCATCAGACACTGTCTGGCTACAAACAGTGGCAAAGGAAACAGCAGGGGTGCTGGCACCAGCAGTGCGTCTCCTCTTCACCATCTTGGCCTCACCAAACTCCTCTCCCAACTCCCTCACAAACTCCCCTGTTTGCTGTCCTCTGGTCGCTCTAGCAGTGGCTTTTAAAGGCCTTCTTTGCCTAGGTCAGCCCTTGCCCCTTGCTAGTCACACGGGGGGGAGGCCAATCACAAGGCTGCTAGAGGCTGCTAGAGGCTGGTGATGAAAGGGGATCAGGGAACAATGGTGCAAACAGCCCCCACCCAATCACACAAGCACAGTCCCACAACTAACAGCAATCACCAGAGCCCTGCAAATCTACAGATACCACTGCAGATCCACGGTGGGGGTGCAGATAACAGCAGACCCATTGCTGTGGATCCACTCACAGATGCAGCTTCTAGTGTTATCTTAGCACGGTCTCCTTGCCAAAGCTGGTTAACAGAGGAAGCCTAGGGGCTCTGGCCAATCCTAGATTATGATCTGGTAGCCAATCAGAGTCTCAAGGTGGAACTTGGAGACCCACTGCTGTCCTTTGATTGGCTCATTCTCCTGCCCACGTCTTCCTTTTCTTGCTTCCAGTTGGCAAGCCATCGCTGTCAATCAGAGATTTCATACCTGGGCAAAGAAATCTGATTGATAGCACAGCAGGCAAACCACAAACAAAAAAGGAAAAGGGGGTGGGACCCATGTGGGAAATGAACCAATCAAAGGCTCAATAGTTGTATGGAGCAGAATGGCAGTGGCACCTGTGGTTACAGATACAGGAAAATAGTGGGAGGTGGACTTCAGATCAGATTAATGTAATCACTGAGTGGATGTGGTTCCACATTTTGGTTCCGTATTTTTGTATCCACACAGGGCTCTAAATGTCATCATTCTCTGCACCCCCAGGGGACAGGAAGGAGTGAGAACTAGCCCCATAGAGAGCTGGGGCCAGGGCAGTCCTTTGGGGTCTCAAATCACCACAAGGGCCCCATGAGGATTAGTCCATTAGCCCAAGGGCCACACCACTGAAACCTTTCCACACAATGATATTGCAGATATCTGTAATAACTGTGTCATTACAGGATGCAGCAAATAGCTTTAGGGGCCGCATGTGGCCCACAGGCTGCGTGTTTGAAACCCCTGCTTTAAACCCAGCTCTGGGGGACAGCTGTATAATGGTTAAAAGGCAGAACTGAATCAAGATGCCTGGGTTCTCGTCCTCAGTCTACCACTGACAGATTTGGGACCATGGCAGGGTGTGTGTTGGTTATCGTTGCTCTCTGCTGTAATTTCAGATGTTAATTTGAGAAGGATGTTGGTGTGCTCATTCTGCTCTGGATCTTGAGATCTAGGAAAAATCGGTTCCCTACAAGTGTGAGGAACTGATAACCCCCAATGTCTGCACAGCCCTTGGATGACAGGCACTGTTCCCTCTAAGGTGCCCGGCTGTTTGGCCAGGCACCTAAGAAGCCCCTCCCGGCGCAGGGGTTTCCAGTTCCCGCACACGGGGAGGGGCAGGACTGGCTGGGACAGCCCGACAGAGCGGCTGAGGCTCAGCCGAGAAACCGAGGAGTGGTGTATCCCTTTAAGAAGCCTCCTCTTTGCCCTGCCCTCCTCCCTGCTCCAGGCCTGAGAGCTGCAGGGCTACACGTGGTTTCACTTTGTTGCTTTGGCTCCTCACCCCCCCGGCTTCTTTCCAGGCTCCAGCTCAGGTCCTTTCCCTGTGCCTGATTTTGGGGGAGGTTTGATCTTATTTTTTGGAGGGGTTGGGGCTTTTCTTCACCTTCATGGGGTCTCCCAAGTGCCCAGAGAGAAACCTGTGACTGCTTCTTTGCTTCCTGCTTTGCTTGGCTTAGTTTCTGGGAAGGTTTCTTTCTCTACTGGCTGCGCTAAGCCAGATCTTTATTCCTGCTAATGAACTTTGGCTTTTGACAACAAATCTTTTGTTTAGAGGTCCAACAAAGTTCACTTTTGATTGTGAGGAGGTTTGAATCTGTAAGATTTTCCTTTTCCCAGTGTGATTTTTTTCACTTTCTACTTTCCAAGAAGAGATTAGTCCACTGTAGATGTGTCCTTAAATTTTAGTAAGATACACAGATGTGCAAGTGTTATCCATTCTAAAGTAGCTGCTGGGCTGGGCCTGATCCTATGCTTTAAATGAAGTCAGTGGGAAATTTGATGGAGTAAGGATTACAATATTTGTCCCTTTGTTAGTTTATCAAATCAGAGAAAACAAGCAGCTTGCTTTTGCCTATGTACTCTATGGTTATTTTTATTTTGGTATATTTAGGAAAAAACTGATCATTGCATTCAAGAATAGGTGCTGTCCTCTTGGGTGGAGCATGTGATAGTCACAAACTTCTACTTCACCCCCCCCCCCCGTTTGATGTGTATTTCACCTAAAAGCAAACAAAATGTCAACAGTCATAAAATAGATATATATCCATCTGTGGTTTATGGCAGACATAGTAGGATATGATGTTTCCAGACATTTGCATTTTAGGTAAAAGGTTGTTTCAGGCAGGTCTGCCCATAAAAACCAGCAGCTCTCATTTTTTCTGATTTCTCCTTTCCTGTGTGTATAAAATCTAAAGAGCTTGTCTGTGAGGTTTTTTTTTAAATACTGCACAGTGAGGCTCAAAACTGAGTCTAGACAGGGATTTCTGTACACTCCGCCTGTACCCCCCAGTTGTTGGCTAGTAACAGGGTTAGAGCAAATGAGTGAGCACCCCCTATACCCCCCCCCAAACATCCCCCTGCACCACACCCCTAATTTCAAGTCATGGGGAGAATACTGCTGGCAGAGATTACTTTTCCTTTAGAAGCCAACACCTCAAATTCTGTTAGGCTTCATGTAGTCAAGGGCCCATCCCTCTGTGTGTCAAACAATGAGTGAATTCTGTGAAGGAACTTACTGTGTTAAAACTGATTTTAATCTTGTCCATAATTACTGCATTAAATTTATCAGAGGTGTGCTTCCGTTTGCAACTCACAATGTAAAAACATCAGTCTGGATAGGAGTTGTGCAGTGTGATTCTCCTTGCACCTTGATATAAACATTAAATACTTAGTTTTATGACTCCTTAAAGTGGTTGGCTTTACGGTTACTTTAATGTGAAGAGGAAAAATACTTAAGCCATTCATTTGATATTCTTGAGCCTCTGTTCTTGCAATTAATCTCACGCTGTAACTAGGGGCTAGACAGATTTCCCTGGAGTTGGGTGATCAATGGGGCAAGCATTTGCGGGGGGGGAGCATTGGCTGGGTGGATGAAGGGGGCCCAGGCGGAGTCCCAGATGTGTATGTGTCCTCCAACATCCTCCTTTTTGTACTCCCCTGTCCTTTCCATGCTTTGGTATCCGGTAACCCTAGTCTGGCAAAGTGGTTGAGGATTGGATGAGGGGTTGGGGGGACAGGCCTTAACCATGGCCAAGGATCAACTGGCGGAGGGGGCAGGGTGGGAGAGCAGCTGAAGATGGGCAGGGGGGCAGGCCTGAAGCCCCACTGAGGATTGGCTGGTGGGGAGGGGGAGTTGCTAGCTATCCAAGGGCTCCTTCTTACCTTCATGTCCTTCCTCCCTCAGGCATTCCAAAAATAGGTGATTGTCCAGCCTTTTACTTCTGATAAGTAGACTGGGGGGGGGCCCACAGTGCTGGAACCCACCATCCTGATGTTAAGAGTTTGCTGCACAGATGCACACACGGAATAAAGAGCAGTTTGGGGGGGACGGGATCAAGGGGCAGTGGAGTACACAGTTATCCTTTATGCCTAGAAGTTTTTATATATGGAATGCCTGTAGCTCAGTTGGTAGAATAACAGATTTGTAATCACAGGGTCAAGCCCTGGGTTGGTTTTTTTTACCTTTTGGCCTGTTGCTCCTTAGGGAAGGGTTAAACTGGGGAAAAAAATATATAGCAAACACTAATAAAATGAAGGAAAATAAAGTATACTGTGATCAAGATTACTAATAGTGACCAATTAAGTAAAACAAGTAAAGGGTCCCATATGAACTGGCTAGGAACAGTTTAGGACCATTTTTTAAAAATTGTAAAATGGGCTGCTGTGCAAAAAGAAAAATGAGAGGCAAGTTACTTGCTTTCACTTTAACTTTTTTATGTGTTTATTCATTTTGGAAAACCGACAAAGGCAGACAAACCGGATTGAAGAACTGATGAGACAAAATGTTACATAAGCATAGAATACATTCAAATTATTAATAAAAACAATTTAAATAACATTAGTTTTTCACTGTTCTATATTTTTAAATTTCCATCATGTGAAGTTGCACAAAAATTTTATTCAGAAAAAGTTTTGCACACGGGTTGAAAATTTTGCACACAAGCCGTCAAACCTTAGAGGGAACATTGACAGGTCTTTGTGCCCTTCAGTCAGGAGAGGGAAGGGCTGTGTGGTGCTGACACCTAGTGGAGACTGTCAGAATTGCAGCAGAGTAGTGAGGACTGGGTCATACAGGCCCCAGATTCTGTCTCCGTTGTTGGACAAGTCCAACACAATCTCAGAGTCAGCAGCACCTCGGGAACAGAGCTGTTGCTAACTCCGAGATGTCTGTAACGCTGCACAAAATGTGCTGATTCTTCCAAAAGTTTACAGCTAAATATTGATTGAATATAGCTTAGAAACTTCACTGTGCTGAAGCAACATGCTGCTATTAACCACCCTTACCTTAAATGAAACAAGTGTGGACGACATAGTCAATTTTTTTTTAAAACTACATTTATGTTTTCTAGTAGCTTCCATTTAACACAGTGCAGTGCTTTACTTGCTTTTCTAGTTCAGTTTAGTTTTGTTTTGTATCTCTGCAGCTCCCTGATTTGTGCTTCTGGTTCCCAATGACGTATGTGCTTGACCAATCAGTTTAAGTCTGGTATTTGTAACTCTGAGGTTCTGCTGGGCAGGCTAAGAAGAAAAGCCTGTCTGGAGAGGATCAAATGGGGAGAAGCAAGTCTCCAATAATCAGGGGTTAAAGTATAATTTTGGGGACTCCAGAATGCTCCTGCCCCCAATACCCCCCAGTGCAAGCCAGCAGCACCTGCACTCACCAGCAGTGTGGCTAGGGAGGTGGCGCAGTAGGCCCGAGGTCCAGCCATGCCACAGCTCTGCTGGAGGCAGCAGGCCCCAGGTTGGAGGTGGGGCCTGTAAGGGGATGGGTTTAGGGCAGGGCTTGAGCCCCATGACAATGCTCCTGCCTCTGCCCCTGCCCACAGAAATGCCACTCCAGGGCCTCCTATTTTTAGGGGCCCAGCCTTTGAGTCCCTCAAAATAGAATGAGGCACTGGAATGCTGTATTCCAGGGCCTGCTATTTTTTCAATAGTGAGCCCCGGAACGCAGCATTCTGGCTCCATCTTATATTTTTAAGAGTTGTAGAACACAGAGCCCCTAAAAATAGTGGGCCCCTGAATCGTGTTCCGGGATGTTCTGCCTTTCTTTAACCCCTGCCGATAATAGTGGTTGGACTGTGCTGAGGAGCTAGGATTGCAGGTGCCTGGCAGAGCAGCCCCCCTTCTTTGGGCAAGCCCCAGCTGCCGGTATAACAGAAGGCTCCATGTTGCCATGAGCTTCTCCTGGAAAAGAGTCAATGGAGTTAGCAAGAAAGGGGGAACAGTGAGAGGAAAGGCCACAGAGCTGGGAGTGTTGGGGACCAGTAACACACTGAAGGTATCTAATTATGCATTTTACTGTTGTTTGGTCCCTTAAGTATGTAAAGGATGGGGGACTCAAACCTGACCCCTAACAGATCTGCAGTAGCCACCTCCATCAGACCCACAAAATAAGGTCTCAATCCACAGGATGGGTACATTTAAATCAAGATGTCTTGAATCACCAAGTGGAAAGCCTCTGTTTTGAATAATTGATTTTTTGATCATCTTTTTCCATTGATATTTCAGTTATTTACTAAGGAAAGGTGCATTCCCATTGGTTGATAGAACCATTGGAACATCTGGATGCACAACTAAACTGCACCTTTATGCTAGATCTAAAGAGTAAAAAGATATACCAAGATAGTACACTGTAACTAGATCTAATTATTTAAACTTGGCTTGTTGTTCTGAGGATGTTTAGTTGTATGTTTTAATACTTTAGAAATGAAAGCACTGATTTACTAGATAAATGACTTTTTCTACATGATTTGTGTCATCTCACATTAGGATGGTAATTGGAATTTAATTAAACAGACAACAAACAGCACATGAAACTTATTAAACACAACAACCTTAAATGTTTTACATACATAAGCTTCTCTTGTCCAAATGTCCCATGATTGAAACTAAATGACTTTTTAAACAAAGGAACTAATTGCAGTCAGTGAATTAGATGGATTATCAGGTTAACCTGGAAAAACTTTCAGTTGTATCAAGTTTGTTCAGTTATTTTTAAAACTAGTAGAGTAAATCCCTGCTTGTTTGACATTTGATTATTGAACTTTGAATAAATAGTCCAAATGATGACAACAATGTTGCTGTGCTTGTAGACAAGACCTTGGCTTTCCAAAGCTGGTTTACCACTTTTAACAAATTCTGGTCTCAAGTGCTTATCTAGTGACTTCTGCCAATTCAGTCATGGGTTTTGTTTTGAAACATGTACTGGCTAAATGGCTCATCTCCAGCCCTTATGCTTATTATGGTTGCCATGATTGGTGGTGATTATTAAATACCATGTCACAGCATAAAATGTCTTCTACAGCAGTTAGATAACTGCCATCTTCTTTAGGTTGTGAATATTAGCAAGAAAATGAAGTAGCACAAGTACTTGATTGATCTACTTTACTGCCTACAATTCAACTTTGTGGTTGGGTATTTTCTGTCTTCATTGTCTTGAAGTTCTCCTGAATTTCAGTAACATTAGCAATGTACTAGTAACTTTTCTGCAGCTTCCCCCAATTCCTTCTTTATACAGAAAAGCAGCCATTACCTCAAAGTTTTTGATAAAGGTTCATGGATTAATACCTTTAAATAAATGTTTTAAAAGATTATAAAGCTGGGACTTAATTTGGTAGATGAAATCCAGATTTCATTTTAAATGGGTTTATTTTTAAAAAGAGACTTTTTTTAAAAAACCCACTTAATTTAAAATGTAGATTTCCTTACCATCTTCCTAGAAGACCCCCCCCCCCATTTGTATGGCCACCAAAGGGTAGATATATTTCTCTTTGGGAGGGGTGGGAAGGAGAGATGGTGCCAGGCTCCAGAATGGAGGGTTTCTTTTTTTTCCTAGAAGTTATTTGCTGCTTGTTCACCTTACTGTTGTCTCTCTCTTAAAATGGTTCTCTGACCTTTCTGAGATGGCTGCTTCCCCACTTCCTCCCCTGGCTGCACTAGCACAGGGATGTTACTGACTCATCCATTGTCTCCTTATAAGATAAAGAGGGTTCAGTTCAGCATCCCAGAACTTTGCAGAATCATTTTTACTGGTTGGCAGGCAATTGGTGCTGGTTTTTCTTGCTCTGGGACTGGGATCTGCCAGCTCTCCTCAGCCTTCTGTTTGCTGGCTTTTCAAAGCTGGCTCTGCTGGTTATTCACATATAGGGCACAGGGCTGCAGATTGAGGCTGGTGGTGGTCATTTTAATCTTCAATCATTTTTCTCATTTACTGTATGTACTTGTGGATAAGCCAACACCTGTTTCTGAGCCCAAAAAAACAGGAATAAAAGGGGTGGGCCACACAAAAGCCAAAGTCCCTGCATGGCCCTGGGCCTCCACCCCCTGCATCCATGTTGCTGCTTCCCCAGACTCCTGCTGTGGCCATGCTGCTACTTTCCTGGACACCCTGACATTCCGACCCCCTTCCCTGGCTGCTCTGGACACAAGCTGGGGCTCCCTCTGAGTGTGCTCAGCATGAGAGAGATTTAAGAACTCCTGGCCTGGGGCTACTCTCTGTTGGGCTGAGCCATGTGTAAGCGAAGTGCCCTTTTTAAAGGGGATTTTCAGGCACACAAATCTTGGCTTATACATGACTATGTATGGTAGTTCTTGAATCCTTTACTGCAGAAAACTGGATTTGGTCAGGTTTGTTGCCCCCAAGGTGCCCTGGCTCAATGGTTACAGGTGCACTAATGCATGGAATCAGAGAACTGGAAGGGACCATGTGAGTCCATCAAGTCCACTCTCCTGCACTCATGGCAGGACAAGTTACCCCTATTAAACCATCCCTGCCAATGTTTGGAAATGATAGAGATTCTACATCCTGCCCAGGAAACTTATTTCAGTGGTTAATTAACCTGATAGTTTGAAATTTTTTTCTGATGTTTAACCTAAACCTCCCTTGCCAGAATTTAAGATTATTGCTTCCTGTCCTATCATTTCTGGTTAAGGAGAACAATTTTTCTCCCTCTTCCCTATAACAACATTTTAAGTTCTTGAAAACTGTTATCATCTCCCCTCTATTTCCTCTTTTCCTGATTAAACAACCCCAGCTCTTTCAGTCTTTCCTTGTATGTCAAGTGTTCCAGACCTTTAATCATTGTTCCTGCTCTTCTCTGGGCTTTCTCTAATTTGTCCTCATCTTTCCTGAAATGAACCACCCAGAACTGGACGCATGTATGCCCCCAACATGGTTGCAACTCAATGAACACGTAATGCTGTCCCTTATGGCAAGCAATAGATGTGGTTTCGTGTTTTTGTTTGTATCTATTTTTTCTGCTTATGCTTTGCATTGTGTTCAGTTACCTATCACATTTTACTTACCACTTTGTTAATTACAATACTTACTGTGTTGTGCAGTGTTTGCTAGTTTGTGACAATAATTGATACAGATATACATGTCATTTAAAATTATATTCTTATAGAGCAATAATTGATGCATATAATACTGAGGAACTGTTGCAAATGCCTACCTAGGCTGGGGCCCACACTTGCATGAACTAGCCCTAATTCTCATGTGTGGTGCAGCCCTTGGTCTATTGTACTAGTCCCATGCAGCCCTCATGGTGATTTGTGTTTGACACCCCTGTTAGCTATTGTTAATAACACCCTTCTGGTACCTGAAACTAAACTTCCTCTTCATTATTCTCTCACTCCTTTTTGTCTTTGGTTCAGTGTGTAGTTGGCAATCTTTTGGGGGAGTGTTTACATAGTGCCTTGAGAACCCGGTCTCTGCAATTACTTCATGCTCAGTAGCTTCAAAGAATACCTTGGTCACAGGTCCCATCCAAATGCCTAGATGTAATCTGTTGGATTACTTCATGTGATGCTCAGGAGCTCAACCTATTGCACCTGTTATAGTTGTGGGATGATGGTAGGGGGAGAGTCTGTGGCCTGCAGTGTGCAGTAGGGCAGGCTTAGGTGGTCCTGATGGTCCTTGGAGCCTGAAAGGCTGAGTTTTTTGCTTAATCACATTGTGTTACTTCCTTTGCAGGAATGTGCCTGTGGACAGACTTTCCCTGAGCATTTACTGATCAGATAAGTATTATCCAGGCACTCTCCTCTTGCTCAAACTCTATTCTCCATCTTGGTTCTCTCTAGTAATACCATTGGTTCTTTAGAGGATATTTCTGGTCTCTTAATCCTCAGTTTCAGGTCAGAGGCCAGCTCACCATTTGTTCCAGGAATTGACAATCTGTTTGTCTGACTGCTGGGGAGGATTAGGTTGCTGATCACCTCCTGGAGATGAGATAGATAAGAAGGGATCAGGAATCCCAGACACTGACATGAATCAGGTGAGCAGCTTCTCTTTTGAATGATCCCTGGGGATTCAGGCATGGCTGCACCAGTGACAGTTACAAATGATTTTACTTTATTGGTTCCCCCTATTCTCACATGTTGCTGGGTTTGGAGCTGGATTCTCCAAGGTATTTAGGCATCTGCCCTAAAATCTTGAGGCTGTTTTAGTTTGATCCCACAGTTGTCCCTGCCTAGTAGCAGGAATGAGATGATGTTCTCTGTAGTGGTTAAAGTATGATTTGGCAGGCCCGGGAACCCTGCTACATTTCCAGGCCCCCTCCATGCATGTCTGGGCCCCCTTCACCCACCACTATCGCTGCCACTGCCCCCCCCCAAAACACCTAGCCCCCATCAGACCCCTCTTTTCCCATGTCATCCTCAGGTCCCTTTTCCCCATCTTCACTCCAACCCCCTCCACACCTTCCCAGCCCACCATCCCAATCCCTTCTTCCCACCCTACTCCCCTCCATGCCCTGTTCCTGCTGGCTCCCTGACCCCCCCCCCCGGGTCCCATTACTTGGTGGAGCAGGGAAGGGGCATGTGGGGACTCATGGCTGCTGATGATGTGGCTGAGGGGCTGGGATGGGGGTAGAGATGCTGCAGCTGTGGGACTGGCCAGCTGGCAAGGGAGGCATGGGTGTGAGACTTGGTTTGGGGTGCACATGCTGCCCAGGCCCAGCAGGTAGGGGTGGGGCACTGCAGACTCTGGGAAAAGGAGGAGAGGAGTGGACGGGCTTGCTCCCGTCTGCAGCCCCTTGGGCCAGCTCTTGGGGAAACGCAGTGGAGCACTGCATCCTGGTGTGTCCTATTTTTAGGGCCCTGGAATGCTGGCCCCCAAAAATGGTGGGCCCTGGAATGGCTTTCCAGGGCATACTGGCTTCCTTTAACCCCTTGTTCTCTGGCTGTAGGCACCTGTCTGTAAGTAGCTGTGAGCATAGTGTGAAGCTACAGCTGGACTTATGGGTCAAATGTTCACATCCTGGGGGGGGGCTGTCAGCAGGTGTTAAGCAGTTGGATTTGTACTGGCCTATCTGAAGGCAGGGTCCCAGCTAGATGGCAGGTCTTTAGGGTTGGGGGTCCTGGCACAGAAAATGTTAGACTGTTAGACATCTGTCCAAGTAGGGAGATTAGGAGTGAATCTGTTTGTGAATGGGATTGATCTGGGACAGGTTGAGGCATAAACAGTATCCACCGTGATTGTGGCTCTTGTTCCTGGAGTCATGTGAGTACCTGAGAGTGAGTGGGTTTTTGTGTTTGTTCAAAGCTTTGAGTCCCTGGAAGGAGAAGACTGGCGCTGAGACTGGAATGGAAGCACTGGAGAAACATGTGCCTGAGTCTGTGGAGAGCCTGAGACCCTGCTCGGAACTGGGGGAGCTGTTCCATGTATCTCAAAGGGATGTTAACCCTGATACCTGCTGGGTGGATGCCCCCACCCATGAAGATCACACCAGTAAAGTACTCTGCATAGCAAGAGGGGAAGAGTACAGTGGACCCATTTCTGTCTCCTCCATCTAAGTCAAGACACTGGTCCTTCACCATCTTCTTTCCCCCTTCATTTCCTTGCAGACTGGATAGCAAGGGTGCACAGACCCTGGAGTGGGAATTAATGATATACAAGAAGATTGAAGGGGTCATGTTTTGTTTGGATTCTTGTTTACCCTGGAAGAGAGAGGACACTTGTTGGCATGGTGATTATGGGGAGCTAAGCTGTATTACTACCCAATGGCTGAGGAGAAACTGAGGCATGAACAGACATGAACTGCAGAATAGACCTGCTGGATGCCAGGCCAGGTAATAGCCTCATATAGAGTCCATCCTTTGGTACTTTGTGGGTGTTTGGATTTTTTTTGGTGTGCCGGTTTTATGTTGGCTTGGAAGGTAATGTTGATGGTTTTTGTTACCTGAATTTTTTACAGTATGAAGCTGTGATTTAATACGTGGTGGTTATATCACACTATCCCTGTGGTATCTCAGTGCTATCCATGGGTGCTCCGTGTGGGGTGACAGGCATCAGTCATGTATGGTTCCATTTTAAGACTGTGTGTGTTGCTGCCCCTTCTTGACAATAACCGGGTGTTCTCCATGTAATTCAGACTGTTTGCCTTTCAGTTTGTTCCTCTTCCCTATCAGACTAACTTTTGTGTTCTGTACTGAAACACTGCACTGCGGTGTCTAGGCACCTCCCATGTAGAATGAATAGCTAAACCTCTAGTGGTCGTCTTAGAGTCTCTGGTACTTCTACCTTTTGAGGTATAAACTCTGCAGAGGGTTTGTTGTTTGCTTATTTAACTGGTTGGTTGACTTGTCTGAGTTTCTTTGAGGGTCATTCTTGGTACAGAACTGGTCCTCTGTGAAACCTGTTTGGTAGAGCTGGGCCTGGTCCTTTCTTAATTTCTGCTGGTGAACTGGCCCATTCACTGTCTTTGACTTGAGTTGAAATGTAGCAACCTTGTGTGGGGTTTGCTGGAGTTAAGAATGGCCAGACTGGGTCAGCCAATGGTCCATCCAGCCCAATATCTTGTCCTCTGACCTGGCTGATGATCTATTATTCAGAGGGGATGAAGAGAACAAGGTAATTATTTAACAGAAGGGACTGGACTGGATGACCTCTCATAGAACCAGAGAACAGTGATTCTATTTATTATTCCTCTAGTCCCAGCATCTGGCAGTCAGGGGCTTAGAGGCCCAGAGCATGGCGTTCATTAGCCATGATGGTTGGGGCAATAGCCGTTGATGGATGGTTCCTCCATAAATTGATCCAGTTCTTTTTTGAACTCAGTTATACTCCTGGCCTTCACAACAGCCCCGGCAAGAAGTTCCACAGGCCAGCTGTGTGTGTGAAGTAGTTCTTCATATTTTGTTTTTATTATATTGCCTGTAATGTGCTGGTGTAAGTTCCCATTCTTGTATCGGGTGAAGGGGTATGTAATTCTGTCCACCGTAGATGATTTCTTGTGGTGTCTGGGGAATGGGGCGTGTGGAGGTCAAGTTGCAGTAGGGGAGGTCTAGGTTGGATATTAGGGAAAACTTTGCCACTAGGAAGTTGAAGCACTGGATGGGTTACCTAGGGCAGTGGTGGAATCTCCCCCCTTAGAGGTGTTTAAAGTGAGCTGTGATGAAGCCCTGGCTGGGATGATTGAGTTGGGGTCTGTCCTGCCTGGAGCCACACCCTGACCGTGTGGGGCAGAGGGGGAGGACTGGGCCCAGGGCTTGGAGATGCTGGGGCCCTTCGGCTCCGTCCCCGCCGCTGGCTGCTCCTCCGCGAGTGAGACGGACCGGGCTGGGACAGGGAAATGGGAGGGGCAGGGCCCCTGGGGCAGCAACCGGGCCGGGTTCGTCCCCACTGGGTTGCGTGGAGGGGCCGCAGGCACTGTTCCCTCTAACGTGCGTGGCAGCGCGGCCGCGCAGGTTAGACCCCCCTCCCCGCGCAGGGGTTTCCAGTCCCCGCGCAGGGGAGGGCGAGGCCGGCAGAGCGGCTGAGGCTCAGCCAGGGGAGTGGGGGCGGGGCCGGCCTGGGAGCGGATCAGCTGAGCCGCTGGGGGAGGAGGGGGCGGGCCAGGGCCGGGCAGCCCCAGGCTGTCAAAGTCGGGAGCGGGGCCAGGCCAGGAGAGTAGCTGGGGGCCAGGGCCGGGCAGGGGGCAGCAGAGCCCCTGAAGATCGGCTGGGGGCTGGTCAGGCTCAGGGTTACCACAGAAAACCAGGAGTCTGTGTCACTTTAAGACGCCTCCTCTTTGTCCTGCCCTGCTCCCTGCTCCAGGCATTGCAGCTGCAGGGCTGGAAGTGGTTTCACTTTGTTTTGTTGCTTCGGCTCCTCACCCCCGGCTTCTTTCCAGCCTCCAGCTCAGGTCCTCTCCCCTTTCCCTGCACCTGATTTTGGGGGAGGTTTGATCTTATTTTTTGGAGGAGTTGGGGCTTTTCTTCACCTTGCTGGGGTCTCAGAAGTGCGCAAAGAGAAACCTGTGACTGCTTCTTTGTTTTCTGCTTTGCTGCCCTGCTTGGCTTAAAGTTTCTCGGGACGGTTGTTTCCCTAATGGCTGGGCTAAGCCAGATATTTATTCCTGCTAATGAATCTTGGTTTTTGACAACCAATCTTTTGTTTAGAGGTCCAACAAAGTTCACTTTTGATTGTGAGGAGGTTTGAATCTGTAAGATTTTCCTTTTCCCAGTGTGATTTTTTTTTCAGTTTTTCTCCTTTCCAAGAAGAGATTAGTCCACTGTAGATGTGTCCTTAAATTTTAGTAAGATACACAGATGTGCAAGTATTAGCTATTCTAAAGTAGATGCTGGGTTGGG
Organism: Podocnemis expansa; assembly: GCA_007922195.1. Taxonomy (NCBI): domain Eukaryota; kingdom Metazoa; phylum Chordata; order Testudines; family Podocnemididae; genus Podocnemis; species Podocnemis expansa. Next base: position 35,000 of record ML682222.1, read on the forward strand.
TCTGATCCTATAGTTTAAATGAAGTCAGTGGGAAATTTGATGGAGTAAGGATTGCAATATTTGTCCCTTTGTTAGTTTATCAAATCACAGAAAACAAGCAGCTTGCTTTTGCCTATATACTCTATGCTTATTTTTATTTTGGTATATTTAGGAAAAAACTGATCATTGCATTCAAGAATAGGTGCTGTCCTCTTGGGCGGAACATTTGATAGTAACAAACATCTATTCTCCCCCCCCCCCATTTGATGTGTATTTCACATAAAAGCAAACAAAATGTTAACTGTCATAAAATAGATATATGTACATCTGTGGTTTATGGCAGACATAGTAGGATATGATGTTTCCAGAAATTTGTATTTTAGGTAAAAGGTTATGTTTCAGGCAGATCTGCACATAAAAACCAGCAGCTCTTATTTTTTCTGATTTCTCCTTTCCTGTGTGTATATAATCTAAAGAGCATGTCTGTGATTTTTTTTAAAATACTACACAGTGAGGCTCAAAACTGAGGCTAGACAGGGATTTCTGTATACTCCACCTGTGCCCCCCAGTTGTCGGCTAGTAACAGTGTTAGAGCAAATGACTGAGCACCTCCTATACCCTCCCAGACATCCCCCCTGCACCACACCCCTAACTTCAAGTCATGGGGAGAATACTGCTGACAGAGATTACTTTTCCTTTAGAAGCCAACACCTCAAATTCTGTTAGACTTCATGTAGTCAAGGGCCTGCCCCTCTGTGTGTCAAACAATGAGTGAATTCTGTGAAGGAACTTACTGTGTTAAAACTGATTTTAACCTCGTCTATAATTACTACATTAAATTTATTGGAGGTGTGCTTCCGTTTGCAACTCACAATGTAAAAACATCGGTCTGGATAGGAGTTCTGCAGTATGATTCTCCTTGCACCTTGATATAAGCATTAAATACTTAGTTTTCTGACTCCTTAAAGTGGTTGGCTTTACGGTTACTTTAATGTGAAGAGGAAAAATACTTAAGCCATTCATTTGATATTCTTGAGCCTCTGTTCTTGCAATTAATCTCAGGCTGTAACTAGGGGCTAGACAGATTTCCCTGGAGTCGGGTGATCAATGGGGCAAGCATTTGCGGGGGGGGGCATTGGCTGGGTGGATGAAGGGGGCCCAGGCGGAGCCCCAGATGTGTATGTGTCCTCCAACATCCTCCTTTTTGTACTTCCCTGTCCTCCTTTCCATGCTTTGGTATCCGGTAGCCCTAGTCTGGCAAAGTGGTTGAGGATTGGGGGGGGACAGGCCTTAACCATGGCCAAGGATCAACTGGGGGAGGGGGCAGGCTGGGAGAGCAGCTGAAGATGGGCAGGGGGCAGGCCTGAAGCCCCACTGAGGATTGGCTGGGGGAGTTGCTAGCTATCCAAGGGCTCCTTTTTACCTTCATGTCCTTCCTCCCTCAGGCATTCCAAAAATAGGTGATTGTCCAGATGTTAAGAGTTTGCTGCACAGATGCACACATGGAATAAAGAGCAGTGGGGGGGGGGATCAAGGGGCAGTGGAGTACACAGTTATCCTTTATGCCCAGAAGTTTTTCTATATAGAATGCCTGTAGCTCAGTTGGTAGAATAACAGATTTGTGATCACAGGGTCAAGCCCTGGGTTGGGTTTTTTACCTTTTGGCCTGTTGCTCCTTAGGGAAGGGTTAAATTGGGGGGGGGGGAATATATATATAGCAAACACTAATAAAATGAAGGAAAATAAAGTATACTGTGATCAAGATTACTAATAGTGACCAAGTAAGTAAAACAAATAAAGGGTCACATTTGAACTGGCTAGGAACAATTTAGGACCATTTTTTAAAATTGTAAAATGGGCTGCTGTGCAAAATGAAAAATGAGAGGCAAGTTAATTGCTTTCACTTTAACTTTTTTATGTGCTTATTCATTTTGGAAAACTGACAAAGGCAGACAAACAGGACTGAAGAACTGATGAGACAAAATGTCACATAAGCATAGAATAAATTCAAATTATTAATAAAAACAATTTAAATAACATTAATTTTTCATTGTTCTATATTTTTTCAATAATTTCCATCACGTGGAGTTGCACAAAAATTTTATTCAGAAAAAGTTTTGCACACGGGTTCAAAATTTTGCACACAAGCCTTCAAACCTTAGAGGGAACATTGGCCGCAGGCGCCTGTCACACGCACTCCACGACCCCCGACAGCTGGGTGGGGGAGGTGCCGCTGGGTCCCCTGTTTTTGTCCCCCTCCCCCCTACTCCGGCTCAGCCAATAGGAATGTGGGGGGGCGGAGCCGCGACTTTCCCTGGCGCTGATTCGCTCTGGGCCAGTCGCCGCTGTGACACGTGAAGGTGGGGTATGTAGACTTAAGATATGGCCAGAAAAAGTAGCACTCCCAAGGTCCACTGTGGCACCCTCCTGGAAACTGCAAGCAGCACAGCTCTGCCTTTGCACAGAGGGTAGCTTGGAGGCAGTGCTGTTGGAGTCACGGTCCTGGGCCAGCTGCCTTGCAGGGTCATCAGCTGATTTCAAACCCACTGGAGCAGCAGCTGCTGCATATCTCTTCTCAGAGCCCTGCCACATGGGCAGAGAATGGGAGAGCCCCCTTTTGCCCCTGGAGGAGTTGTGAATGCCGCCCTCATTATTCTGTCACTCCCAGTATACAAGCCCCACCATGCTCCTCCACTGCTGGTGATAAAGCATACCAGGCACTTCACAGTCACCCTGCCCAGCAGTACTCAATAACATGGAGCATGGACAACACTAGAGAGGCTAGAGTGGAAATCTAAAAAGAAAATGTAGATACAAGAGGGAGGCAAAGGAAGCCTCCCTTTGGAAAAAGATCCCTGCAATCAACACTTGCTTCTGTAAGACAAGTATGTTGGCAGACTTAGATGGTGATGGAGTGGGTAGCTCCTCTGGTGGGAGTGATGATAGGGAAGGGCAAGAGGGGCAAGTGGGGGCCTGGGACATAGTGCCCAAGTTTTCAAATTTCTGTGATCTGCCTCCGGGGACAGGGCTTCTTGAGTGGGCAGGACATTGCCCAGATGGGGCTTCCCCAGACAGTGGCTTCAGCTGTTTAAGGTCAGGAAGGGATCAGGATAGGACAGAGGGAGCCTGACCCTTGTTGCACCTGTTCCAGCTCCGCTTCTCAGTCCTGGCAGGTAGAGCCAGGGAGAGGGGGCTGGCAGAGCCCTGATATCTGGGAAGGAGCCTGCCCTGAGCAGAAGTCTGGTCAGCCATTTGGTGGACAGAGCAATGCTGTCTTCTGTAGAGGCCTTGTGGAGGGTGGGATGGCCAGTCCCCAGCAGAAGCAAGGGAGCCCTGGGCTGACTGGGGAAGTCTCATGGGGGAGAGCTAGATCCTGTTCTGATGCCTGGGCTGAAGCCAGAACAGGAACCCTAGAAACCACCTTGCCTGGGCGAAAGTTGAAGAGGGAGATTGAGCAAGAGGAGAGTGCCTGGATAATACTTATCTGATCAGCATTGTGCTCAAGGAGAGTCTGTCCACAGGCCTCAGGCACATTCCTGCAAAGGCAATGATGCAATGTTATGAAGCAAAACTCAGCCTTTAAGACTATAAGGGACCATCGTGATCATCTAAGTCTGGCCATTGTCCCTTCCCCAGCACCAGCCCTGCCCGGTCACCCATCTCCATGTCAAAGGAGACCAGTAAAGTGGGCCATAGGAGATGTCCTCCATCTCTTTTAAATGAAAGCCCAGTAATGAACACTAAGTAAAACACCTTCCCACACAGCCCTAACCAGACATAACCCCTGGCTATAAATGCACCTAATTACAGGACTAATAAATGACTCTTACCTGAGTAAGACATGAAACTTTTAAGCTGGCACAGCCACCACTGCCTGTCCTGTCCATAGGCTGGCAGTGCTTTGTTGTGCCTGATCAACTTGTGGTTCCCATTTGGGGTGTAGTGTCCTCTGGGTTAGCAACTCACCTAGTTTTTTTCAGATCTGTTGCCAGGCACCCTTGTGATTCTCTACTGACTCAAACATGCTGGGGGCAGCCTCTGATCTTTTCTCCTCCTTCATCCTCTTGTGGTGCCTTGGCAAGGGGGGGGGGTCATAGCAGGGCAGCTCCCTGGAGCCTTGTGGGGATGGAGGAGCCAATTGGTTTAAGGGGATTTAATCATGGTGGTGGCACCTCTGGCAGGGGGTGGGGTGGGTTGGGAACAAGATTCAACAAATCAACCCCCTACACCTCAACTGTCTGTCCACTTTCCAATCTGCTGGCGTGTCTAGAGCAGGGAGTGAGCAGGAGCCAGGACCTGCCCCCTCCTTGGATTTGCTGTTGCTGAACAGGACTCAGTTGGACAAAGGAGCAGATCCCAGCCCAGTGCCTGTGTCTGAGTGCATCAGAGACAGACAATGGGGTCAGCAACTGAGTGCAATATGCCACTGCAGAACTGTGTTAATGGCAGTGGACTTCTGGAGAGAGTAGAGGAGCCAGGTAAGGGGGCGTTGCTGTCTGGTAACAGGCTGGAAAAAGACACCAAGATGTTCCAGCCAGGACCATGATTTCAGTGATAGCACCAAATGTCCAACACCCTCTCCCACCCTCCGTCTGTGTTAAGCAACAACTTGATCACTGCCAGGAGATTCAGGGGTGCCAATCCCTGGCTTATGGCTGCTGTCTGGTGAACACAGGGGTGGCTGTGCAGCAGGCTTTGGGCTGTGTGTGTCAGACACCCCCATGATGGCACTGGCCCCTCTTGGCCTGGTTCTATCTCCTCTGCTGTGTGTGGCCAAAGTGAGACTCCAGGGAGTGGGGACAGGCACGCTCGGCCATGTGGGCACAGCCAGCACTCTTCAGGGAGCATTGCAGGGGCTGGGACTGCAGGGGCGCAACTAGGACTTCTGCCAGCGACACATCCAGGTCCTTCTCTGTGCTCACCAGGTGCTGTCATGGCATGGCTGGGTGTGCCCAGGGGATGGCACCAGACTGAAGGCAAAGCTGCGCTGCTCGCCCAGCCTGCTTGGCCTCCAGGCTCTTCTCCCTGAACATCTGAGGGAAGGAGCCATGGATAGGATGCTGCATGTTCTAGGGCAGCTCCAGCCCTGAGCTGTCAATGAGATGTGTCCTTGCAGCCCTGACTGAAGAGTCTTTTCTCTTTTAGAGCCTCAGTGCAACTGCAGGAACCATCACTGCAAGTAACGTACCATGGTCTTGAGAGTAGTCATCACAGTTGTGGCCTTAGCTCTCCTCATTATCATCATCATCATCTTGGCAGGTGAGTTCTCAGTCCTCACTGCCCCTCCTGCCCCCAATTCCAGTCCCTCCTGGCCTGTCCAGCCTGTAGGGACAGGGGATTCCTGAGGCATGTTCCTCCAAGCCCCACCTCCTGCTCCCTCACAGCCGTTGTCTGTGGGCCGTCTGTGTCAGGACAATGTTACTCATATTCGTTCTCCCAGCAGACCTCTGAGCACATTGGGTCCCTGTCACTATGGCTGTGTCCCAGGCACAGTAGCTTGTATCCATGGACAGTGGAGGAGGATTGATGAGGGCAGGGTAGAAAGGAGCAACGCCCTTGGCCTGCAATGTGTCACCCTGAGGCATCTGTCTGGCCTTCGTACCACATCATGCCCCAGCTGGACTGGCAGGTGCTGTTGTGTCACTGTGGAGAGTTATAGAATGCAGGAGAGACACCACCATTAACACAGTGTAGAAACCCACCAATTGGTGTATTACACAAAAAGAGTGTCTGAGATCTTTTCAAGGGGAAAAGGCAGCATGCCACATCTATTAGAAGGGAAAACAGAATTAATAGCTAGTTTATACCCACACACATTCATCCATAGGCTGAAACACACCAGAAAATGTCCTGCAGTCTATGCAACTACCAGGCCTGATCATGGGTTGAGTTCATTTCTGGAGTTCGCTGCTCCTGGCAGCTACCAGGCCAGGGAAGCTGAACTTGATGAGGAGTGGGATCTCTGTTGGATGCACACCAGCACCCCTTTTTCCCAGCTGATTTGCAGAACAGTTCCTCAAAAGCTTTGGAATCTCACCCAGTCTTCATAAGACTTTCCTTGCTTTGTGACACTGCTCCAGGGGCTCTGTGTGACCATTGGGCACCAGGCAGTTGCAGACATGAATTTCAGCTTACTTTCCTGGGTATCTTGATTAATTTCATTCTTCTGCTTCTGGGGTGGATCCTTCATTCTTTTACATTTGGGGATGTGTTCATATTCTTCAGCATTAGGATGGGCTTTGCACTTCAGCAGGAGGAGCTGGTGGCTTGGGGCTGGTTCACACATACATGCACCCTCCATCCAAACCTAGTTTCCTATTCATTCTATGAGTCCAAAAGAGTTTTACACAAAGTGGGCTGCATTGGTCAGAGATGGGGTTTTCAATATGAAGTGTGGCTGAGGGAGGGTTACTCTTCTTCAAATGCCAAATGCTATAGAGACTGAGTAAAAGTGGTTGTCCTACTTATTGCCTAAGGGTAGATAGGCATAAACTTATACGCCGCTGCAAGCTGAGCATGAGTGGTCAAAGGAAAAGACAGGCCGCCTTCTCCCCCCACCCCACCCGCAGCCAGGAGAACACCCTCTAGGCTAGCAGTTGGAGCCCAGAACTCCTCCAACAGCCACAAACTGAGCAGAGCTACAAACGATAGTCTTGTAACAAATGAAACAATGTTACAAATAGGGATTAACCAAATAAGACTATATAAGGATTGAGAGAAATAACATTATCAATAGGAAATGATCAGTTAAGAGTGTATGAAGAGTCACACAAGACTAGGAATGAAATCAAGGATCAATGAAAGCCCTACAAAGCTTGATTGGTACCATGAACCAACAAAGCTATGAATGAAACCAATAAAGTTGTGAATGGATCAACAAAGTCATGAATAAAATCACCCGCACATCCCTACGGGGACCTGGGCAGTGCAGGGTCCCATAGTGTTGTTAGCTCCCACCCTGAGCAGACAGCGGGGCTAGGTCAGGGCAGCTGTTCTTGGTGAATGTAAACCCAGCTGTATCTGCCATAGTGTGGGGATGGGGAGCTATGAAACTGTCAAGCTAGAATTTATCTGTGCCCTGAGATCTGGTCACTGGCTTCCCAAGAGGGCATAGCAGGCGGGAGATGGGGTTCAATCAAGTTTGTCTGGGTTAGGTATCCTTGTCTGATACAGCAGCACTGGAAACACAAAACTGGTGTGAACTGCTAATGCAGATGAGAAAGGAGTTTGGCTGGCGTCACTGGGCTGCAATAACTTACCAGAGCAGGAGCTGCTGCTCCAGCACATCCACATGAGGGAGCTGCCCTGGTGTAACTGTCTCACTCCTGGTCACTGTTTCCTGTAAGGTAGGTGTGTGTGTGTATGTGCGCGCAGAACTCTTCCAGCCCCAGTGCACACACATTCACCAACAGCACAGGGGACTGGCTGCTGAGATCTGAGCGGCTGGCCAGCAGGGAGACACTGTTGCCTCCCAAAACCCCTCAGTGAGTGCAGTCTCGGAACCTGATCCTCTTGTGGCAGCCAGTTCCTCTGTTTCCATTCTCCCCCCCCCCTTCAGTCTGGTGCTGCCTCAAGAGGCTCAGGCTCAGGCTCAGAGACAGCGCTCACTGCTGGGCTTTGGGAAGTGATGGTGTCTCTCTGCTGGCCAGCTGCTTGGATCTCAGCCATGGAGCTGAGCAGACCAGCACCTGCAGGGTAGCCTCAGAACTGGCAGGCATCCTGTTGAGGAGCAGCTAGAAGCTTCAACCTTCTTTCTTTTCTCTTTCTTCCTTTTCTCTTATCATATCCTAGGGCTGGAAGGGACCTCATGAGATCATCGAGTCCAACCCCCTGGGAATTGAACCCAGGACCTTCTACATGTTAAGCAGAGGTGCTAGCCACTACACTATTTGCTTCCATCTTTTTTCTCTCCGCCCCCCCCTTTCCTTTCTTCTCTTTTCCTTTCTTGTTTTCTTCCTTGCCTCTTTCTCTTCTCACTTCCCTTTCTTTCTTTTTCTTTCTTTCTTCTCTTCCCTTCTTTTTCTCATCCTCCTTCTTTCTTTCCTTTTCTCCATATTTAAAAAAACTTTAAAATTTAGTTTAATTAAAAAGCTTTCTAAAAATTAAATTTCAAATAAAAATTCACACATTCTATTAAATGCAATTAATTCTATTTATTAAAATGACATGTTGTAAACACATTTTAAATTATAAGCCTATTTTGTACAAAAGAAGCAAGCAGTCTTGTTTCACTTCAAGACTATTTATTGGGTGAGCTTTCCTGGGAGAAATCCCACTTTATCAGATGCTTTGAAGAAGGGGGAATTTGCAGAATGGGATGAAAATAAATGCCATGAAGTGTAAGACATGGGATCAGGTCATACAGTAACAGCAACTCAGAAGCTGTTAAGATTCAAACACTGGGAAAAGCAGGTAGAGATTGATGAATTCAAATCACTTATTGTAATGGGAAAAGAAGCCATAGTCACAATTTAATCCTGCTTTCATAAAATCAGATCTGAATATCAATTCTAGTTCAGCTGTTTCTGACTGAAATCTTGATGTCCCATTAACCATCAAGCCAGCTACTCCATCAAGGGCTCATTCACCTGCCTGTCCACTTATGTGATTTGTGCCAGAAATGATCCCACACCTTATACATTGGACAAAGAGGACAATCTCTGTGTAAAAGCATAAATGGGCACAAAACTGACATCAGAAATTACAACACTCAAAAACCAGTTTCTGAGCACTTTCATCTGTCTAATCACTCTATGGACAACTTTTTGATGACTGTGCTCAGGAAAGTTGATGAGACAGCAAGACTTTAGAGAAAAAAAGGCTGAATTAGAATTGATATGCAGATTTCATTGTGTGACTATGGCTTCTTTTTCCATCACAACAGGCAATTTGAATTCACCTGTCCCTACCTGCTGTTTTGCAGTGTTTTGATTCTCAATAATTGCTCTAATTTACTGTTACTGCATGACCTGTTCCCATGTCTTACACTCCCTTGCATTTATTTCATACCATTCTGTAAGTTCAGTCTTCAGGGATGTCTTTTTGAACAAACTTCTCTGTGCAGCTAATGACCTATGATACCTGAGAGAGAAGACCCCAGGCTAGCACTCATATGGAAATACTGGGTTTTTAGGGTTAATGGCCATCAATCAACACATTAAAGAAGTTTTTTGTCCTTCCTTCTGCACTGTAAATAAGCCCCATTGTCATTGATTGCAGTCAGACCCCCAGTCCCAAAGCATGGCAAAGAGAAAAGCAACTGTGGCCATGCAGGTCTAGATTAGGGAAAAACAACAAGGAGTTGTGTGGCACTTTAAGACTAACAGATTTATTTTTTGCATGAGCTTTCGTGGGAGAAGATCCCACTTCCTCAGATGCTTCGAAGATGGGTGAACTGACAGGAAGGAATGAAACTAATAAAGTGCCACACAACTCCTTGTTGTTTTTTCACTGAACTAGACTAACACAGCTATCCCTTTTAAAATTGACTAGTTTAGGGAAACAAACAAGGAATCCTGTGGCACTTTTAAAGACTAACAAATTTATTTATTTGTTAGCTTTTAAAAGTGCCACAAGACTCCTCCTTTGATTTACATCAGGGTATCTAAGAGGAGGCCAAAAGTCCCTTGTTTCTTCCTCTCATCCTCAAACAGTACCTGACTTTCATTACTTAGATCACCTGCAAAGCGATGAGGAATGTGTGAATACATATATTAAAATAAGATGGAAGAGGAAAGAGTCAAGCAGCATAAAGGAAATAACATACATTAGACAATTGGAATCCAGTGCCTTAAGGTGAGAGAGGACCTGAATTTATTTATTAAAATCCAAAAATAGCTTCCCTCTCTCTGAATTTTCAGTTTAACAAAAACTTGATCTAAGAAAAATTATTAAACTTGTAAAATTGTGTGCCCATCTTGAACAGAAAACTAGAACCACAAAGAGTACATCCAGATGCTCCTGTCCACTTGGCTGTGAGGTTGATGGAACATCACCATGACACATTCAGTATTGCCTACCCCAAACATCAAAAATAGTCACAAGTCTGGCTTAAATATATCATTGAAACTCACTTAAAAATAAAGAGATGTTTAAAGAAATAATAAATGGGGGGAGCTATTTTCTCTGACTTCTGGGTTTTGAGCCTTTAGGATAAAGTCAGGTCATGTTTTTCTGCTTCTCTCTGCAACTTTGTAGCCTGAGGGCTAGAAACTTATGATTTTATTAAAGAAAAATTATGACACTGCCCAGTGTTCCCTCTAAGCTGATGATGCAGCTTAGCAAGTTCCCTGCTGGTTCTCCAAGCCCCAATAGGCTTCTTCCCTGCTGCCCACTGGCTCCCCAATAACTTGTGCACCCATAACTTGTTCAGCTGCATCATCAGCTTAGAACAGTGGTTCCCAACCTTTCTCAGGCTGAGGACCCCTGTGTGACAAAAAAAACTTTGCAGACCCCCCTCAGCTGTTTATGTAATCTGGCCTGCATGGGCAGACTCTGGCCCACACCAGTGGGACAGCTGGTGAGCAGGAGCTGAGCCCTAGCAGCTGTGGTTACCTGCCCTTGCCCCTGCTGGGGAGCTGCTATGGCTCCATTCCCCTGCCAGGAGACAGCCACAGACGGGGAGAGGCAGCCCTGGCAGGGAGCATTAGGGCTGTGGCTGGGTTCCAGCCCTGGGTAGGGAGAGGCTCTGCAGACCCCCTGCTATGTGTCTGTGGACCTCTGGGGGGTCCCTGGACCACAGGCTGGGAACCAACTGGCTTAGAGAGTTAGGGTTAGGGTTGCCAAAGGAAAGCACTGTATTTAGATGTAGCAGCCTATATGGACCTCCCTGGTAACCTGAGCTAAAAAAAAGTCAAAGTAAAAATTTCCACAAAGTCAAAGGAAAATGCAAAAATACAGGTAAAAAAGAAAAGGGCAGTATTTCACATAATTAAAAAATGGCAAAATAAATGGCCACACTGAGGAATTAAAAGCTGAGGCCACTGTAAAAGTTCCTGTCATTGTGCTGTCTGTTGCTTGCTCCTGCTTTTTAGCATGTCAGTGTCAAGGTGATGGGCAGAGAATGGTGAAATCTGCATTTCAGATGAAGCACCGATCCTAATGATAGCTTGCCTTGATGAACCAAGAGTGAAAAGTGCTTAGGCTTCCAGTCCTACTAGCTCTGCTATATGGGAAAAATTTCTATATTTTTCTCTGTTTTCATTTCTGTCTACGAGATTGAAGACAGGGCCCCTTATTGTTTGTGGCCTTAGGCAGCCACCTGCTTCGCCTACCCCAAAAGCCACCACTGACTGTGGCTACAGAAGACTGAGCAAATATTAGCAGACTGGGCCTGGGGACAAAATTCCTGAGATTTGAGAGTTCTGTTGGGAGATCATGAGTGAGGCTTGACCTACCAATAATGTCACTACATAATATCTCTATTTATTCTGCTCTTCAGTTTTGCCCTCCTATGACTGCACAACATAAGTACACATCAGGCAGCATGCCACAAAGTTAACTATCCTTTTACTGAAAAGTTCCTTGGGGGGGGGGGAGCCATGTTAGTCTAATCCAGTAAAAATAGAAAAGAGTCCTGTGGTACTTTTCAAGAGTAACACATTTATTTATCACACGAGCGAAATCCTATTTGGAAACCATTTTCAAGTGTCTGACAAAGTGGGATTTCACCCACAAAAGCTCAAGCAATAAATAAACTTGTTAGTCTTTGAATGTGCCTTTCTTGTTTTACAATTGTTGTACTTCATTGTGAATTCCTGTAATGTTGTCTGTTTTGCATTGGATAGAGTGATCCCAATAATGCTGTATTTTTGGTTTGGACTCGCTCTTTCCTGTAAGAGTGGGCTTACTTAGTTTTTGCTGCTAAATCCTCTCTGCTTTGTTTCCCCAGAAGGGGGATTGGGAGTCTGGCAGGAGCTAAGGGCAGGGTGGGAGAAATGCAGGAGGCTTCTCTGTCTTCTTCTCAGTTCACTTTGTTGTCCTCTCTTTGGCTATTTGCTGGGGAGGCAGAAGGCAGGCAGCCTGGCTGGGTCAGCCAGTTTGGTGTGACCCTGCTTATAGCACTGCACTGACAGCTCCAGGCAGCCTGCCTGCTTGCCTCATGGGCTCCCCAACTTCACCTACCTGGGTTGCATACACCTAGAAGCTGGGAGGGTCAGAGTCTTTTTAAATGTCTTGCCCCGTGTTATAAGCAGCCCAGCATGGTGAATTGCAGCTGCTGTGCTACCATCCTTCCACTCCCCTGCTCCACAATCTCATGCTGCCACTCAAAGTGGAGGGCAAGCATTACAGCAAAGTTCAGGAGAGGCGTGGGCTCTATTTTAAAAGCTTGAGAACTGCAGTGGTAGGTGTCTTCAGCATGGGTTAGCAGCGTGTCATCTCTCATCTGGGCTCCTAGATGCCATCCACTTTTCCAGTACCTGGAGACCCTAAAGAAGTTGACTGGAAGTCCCAGGGATGGTCTCATGCACCACCCTCCCTCCCAATCCTATTTTCTGATCTCCATGGCTCCTGATGTTTAGCAACAGAAACCTATAGGAGATGGGGAAAGATATGCCTTGTCAGAGGAGGAGAATTTTTATATGTCCTCCTCACATGGTCAGTGAGCTTTTAAGAGGATACTGGAGAAGAATGATTGCATTAAAACTAAAATGAGCAAAGGGGTATGAAGGAGGAGTTGTATCACAGCATGGCATGGGGCCTCTATGTGGTGGGAGAGTGGTACAGCGGCTAAACACTCCGGACCAGGATAATCCATGGACATTGACATGGTCACACTGCATTGGTGCCTAGACAGCTGCTGGCTAGAAGCTGACAGCTTCAATTTTAGTCATCAGCTGGCATGGCCCTAGGGACTATATTTCCTTTCAGAAACATCACATCTCCATGTTTCCAAAATTTCTATTTCATGTGGAACTTCCCCACTTCAAATACTTCATGTGAATTCCAGTTTCAGGTGGGGCCCAGGATAGGGGTACGGCCTGTTGGGTAATTTGGGGGGGAGGTTGTCTGTTGTGGGTGTGGCCTATTGGGGGTGGACCCATGACAGGGGCAGGGTCTAGCACAGGTGGAGCCTGTGGGCCTGTGCCCCGGATCTTTTTGCTATCCAGTAACGCCCCTGGGGTGAGCAAAAAATGGCTGGAGAGGTTTGACTCCTACTGCTCCCCACCACAAAAAGGAAACAAAAGATGTACCCAGCTGCCCCACCTGTGGGGCTGAGAGTGAGCAGGAGTGATTTGTAGGAGGATGATTAACAACTCTCCCCCCCACCCCCAGTGACCTAACAACCCAGCCTCACCATTCACGTACTGGTCTCACCTTTCCAATAGCTCCTTGGTTTTAGTTATGGGTGACCCCACTGCTGCTCTGGACTGCTAGCTGCAGTGTAACTCTTTCAGTAAGTTTTCTTCTTGCAGCTATGCTTGGGGGAACAAACATCTCTACATCCGAGGTGAATCAAATTCACCTGGGTACATCCACACCGCAGGTGTAGATGCACTCCTGGCTTCTGTTAGCTGATGTAGCTCAGGTTAAGGGGTTGTTTAATTCTGGTGTATCTGGTCAGACTGGGGATGCAAACCTGTCACAACAAACATGACCTGATCCTATGTCTTACACTCCACTCCATTTATTTTCATCCAATTCTGTAAATTCTCCCTCTTCAAAGTGTCTGACAAAGTGGGATATTCTCCCATGAAAGCTCATGTGATAAATAAATCCGTTAGTCTGTAAGTGCCACAACACTCCTTGCCTTTTTTTGCTTTACTAGACTAACACAGCTGCCCATTTGGAACTTCATCACCCTGTGTCTGGCTGTGCTGGATGGGCCAGGCAGTGGGTATTCACTGTCCTGAAGGGATGGGAGTTTGTTCCCATCTTCACTCTAATCTGTCTCTGGGGAAGCAAGCAAAGAAAAGGAGAGGGAGGGGGACACCAGCCCAGGCTAGCAGGATTTCCCAGGGTAACAGACCTCACAGATCCTGTTGATGTGAATCTCTTACCATTAATTTGTGCCCCCTGCTGGGCCCCCCCGAGAACTATTCCCTTCTCTCACTCCCTGCCCACCCCTTGGTGTCACACTGAGCCTGGGCCCAGCTCTCTGTGTTCAGCATCAAATCAGGAGCTATTTGTCGGCTGCATCCCTCTGAATGTGACCCTGAGAGTGAGACCTGGGTCAGGTAACTGCCCCCTGGGGCTGGATTCCCAGCATCCACCTGGCTCCCTCATGCCCTTCAGCATCTCCCAGCCTTGGGGTCCTGGAGCTGATTTCCACATGTTCTGCTCACAGCTGGGCTGCAGGTTCTGCTTCCACACCATGTTCCTGTCTCATTTCAGTGCAGAGATGTGATTGTCCATCAGGTGATCTGGGCTCCCCTGCTGGCCCTGCCTGCCCAGACAGCTGGTTCAGATACCGAGGAAAAAGGAAAATGCTACTATTTCTCAGAGAACCAAAGGGACTGGGTCTCCAGCCAGAACCACTGCTCTGCTCTTAATGCCTCCCTGGCTGGGATTGACACCCAGCAGGACATGGTGAGACATGCTAGCTGCTATGGACAGTGCCTTGGCTCAGTGGCTGCTGCTGGAGTGGGTCCTGGGCTCTGTCCGTGGGGGGTAAGGAGGAGCTGGGACTGCCTTGTGCTGGAAGAGCAGAGCCGATGTATTGGGGGGGGCGGGTCACCCTCTTGACAGGAAGATGCCCGCTAGGGCTGGGCTGGCTCAGGTGTCTGCTGGCCTGTTGGACTGTGGGGGAGGAAGGAGGTGGATCCAGAAGCCAGCTCAACACAGTCAGAACTGCTCCTCTGCAGGGGAAAGGCAGGATGGGGAAGGGGTGGGGGTGTCTTTGTTTAGTGCTGGCCTCTCGGTGCATCCACCAGTCAGGTCACCTCTCTCCCCTTCCTGTGTGATGGTGAGAGGTACTCAGCTGCTCTGTGAGGGGATGCCCTTATATGGGGGAGGGGACACCTTAGGCCAGGGGTGTCAGAATCATTCATTGGGGGGGCACATTTTAGGGCAGGACATCTGAGGGCCACACAGGCTCCCCAGCCCTTTTCCCTGCCACATTCAGAGCAGCATGGGCTCCCCTTTCCCCTCCCCTACCCCACAGGCTCCGACACCTTTTCCCTGCCCTATGGGCTCCCCTTCCCCTTGCTGGCTCCCAAATCCTTTCTTGTTGGGCAGCTCCCAGACACCCCTTCCCCTTCCCCTACTGCATGGCAGCAGGAAATCAGTCTGTCACAGCCACAGATAGAGGCAGGCCGGGCTCCTGCCTCCCACCCCCATCCTTTTGCGTTTATTCTCAGTTATTCAGTATGCTGATCTTTGATTGGCTCATTCTCACATGGGCCCCACTACTTTTTTCTTTCATATTTGTGATTTATGCAATGTGCTGTCAATCAAATTAGCATGCTGGCTGACTGACAGTGATCAGTTGGTGTGGGAGGGGGATCTCTGGATCTCCTGAGACTCTGGTTGGTTGGCAAACCACAGCTGAGCTGGGACTGGCAGGAACTCTTCCTTTGTGCCCTTGTGCTGTGACTGGGATCATGTGAGTGAGCCAGAATCAAGTTTACCTCTGCTCTGTCTAGGGTGGCCTGTCTTTGCCATTTGCTGCTCTTGTCAGAGACTTCCCAGGGATTAGCGCCCTTGGCGTTTCTGATCCTGCCCATGGGCCTTGAGTTTGACACCCCTGCCTTATGCCCTGCAGTACCCAACAGCTGCCCCATCCTGTGGGAAATTGGGGCAATGGGGAGCTGTGGGAAGGGTTACTACAGAATTACCCAGAGCTGTGCATGAGCGAGAAAAGGATCCCCAGTCACTTCTGGAATCAGCCTTCAGTGCACAGGTGAGGTTTCCTGCCTAAGCCTTGGACAGCGGCAGGGTCCAGGGTCTGACCTTGCTCCTCTCTGCTGTTTGTAGGACTTCATGGTGCACCACAAAGGCAAATCTGACCACTGGATTAGCCTCCGGAGGGACCCTGGAGCACACTGGAAAAGGACCAATGGCACTGACTTTGTCAACACGTGAGTCTTTTTCTCCCTCTTTGTTAATCAGTGTTATGGACACAAAGAGCATTTCTGTGCTGCTGTACCTGGTTGGTGGAGCTCTAGCTCTCAGTGCAAGCAGCAACATGTGATGTAAACAACAGAATCTACATAGACGCCCATGGATGGATTAACTCATGGGCCTACAGGCCCTGTGCCCGGGGAGCCCTCTGCTATGCAGTGTTGGGGGGAGCAGAGCCATCCTGGGCCTGAGGCTGTATCTGCATTGCTCTTGCACTCACTGCGAGGCTGGCCAGTCTGCCCCTGGGGACAGGGTAGAAAGGGCCAAAGGCTGGGTTCTGCTGTTGTGCCCCACCCCTGGGCTGGCCAGATCATCCGCCGGTTTGGGGCCAGGGGCTGTGCAGTACAGCACAGCCTCCAGTGTGGCCGGACCACAGTGCAAGCCTCCTCACGTGCATTGACTGGCTCTTCTGTTCTGGGGGACTGATCAGCCCAGCTAGGTCCAGCCTGGCCTCAGCTTCCCCACCCAACCACCAGCCCTCTCACAGAGGGGTGGACTAGAGGGTGACAGTCCCCGGTTAGGGCAAGTGGGGGGCCCACCAGTGCGGGTGGCCCAAAGGCTCTTAATCAGCTACTGGGAACACTGCATTGACCTAACTGCATCTACCCTAAGGCAAAGCTCAACAAAATTGGTTCCCAGATTGGCATTAACAATTTTAGTTTTGGTCACCAGAGGGTGCTCCTCTGCTGCATTTTCTCAGCAGAGCTAAAAGCCAGGCTCCAAACCCCAGTCACTATGGCAGCCCTGGCTCTTGGGTTTTATCAAGTCCTGACCTAAGCACTACACCTCTTGTAGATGTGGAGTTAAGTAGGTGTACTAGGATACTTACATAGGGGTGAGCTACATTTAATGTAAACATGACTTATAGTGTTAGGTGAACATAAATTTCCTTATGCTGACCTAACTCTGTGGTGTAGAGCAGGTTTAAATGAGCTATTACCAATCTTGGAATCATTATGGATAGTTTTCTGAAAACATTCACTCAATGTGCAGTGGCAGTGAGAAAAGCTAACCAAATGTTAGGAACTGTTAGGGAGGGGATGGGTGATAAAACAGAAAATGCCATACTGGCCCTATGTAATCCCATGGTACACCCACCCCTTGAATAAAGTGTGTAATTCTGGTTCATCACTTCAGAAAACTATATTAGAATGAGAAAAGGTACAAAGAAGTGCAACGAAAATGACTGAGTGTGGAACAGCTTCCACAGGTGGAGAAATTAAAAGGACTGGCACTGTTAATCTTGAACAGGAGATGATGTAGGGGCTCTGTGATCCAGAGCTATAAAATCCTAACTGGCATGAAGAAAGTGTAGAGAGAAATGTTATTTACACAAGATCTAGGGAGGTCACCCAGTGAACTTAACAGGCACAGAAGCACTGCTTCACACAGTGCACAGTTGCTAGAGGATGCTGTGGAGGTCAGAAGTGTAGCTGGAGTCAAACAAGAATTAGAGAAGTTCATGGAGGTGTAGAGGAAATGTAAGGGTGTTCAGTCAGCAGAGGCCACACTTAGTAAAAGAGAGAAAGTTTATTGAAAAACTATACGCAGCTGCGGACTCTGGGGCCAAAACAAAGACCCAAGAGCCCCTAACAAAGGATGGGGTTACCTTATTGTAGTAATCCTTGGGGAGGAAGGGGTTAACACTCTGGTCAGTGAGTCCCAGGAACGAAGCACAGGTTTTTGAATTGGAACAGCAGCCTGGCCTGTTGCTGTTTGGATACAGCAGAGCTCCTGGAAGGATCAGGAGGAGGCCAGAGGGGCCTGAGGAAGAATCCAGCACCATCTTTTCCAAAGATAAGTTAAATTCGTTACTGACTAGGCGTGGGTAGAACAGGGAATGTTTACTTAGATGCGGTCAGGGTATTTTCTTTGTTTTTGGCGTGTTTCTTGGATTTCTCTGTGCTGAGCACATGTAAACCCCCCCACCCCCCACCCTGTAACTACCTAAGTTAATTCCCAGAGAAGCAGCTCTCTGTGTTTTTATCTGTTCTTTTTGATTAAAGATTTTACCTTTTAAGTAAGTTCTGGTTCTGTTCCTGGAAGGGCAAGAGGTTTGTGTGCACATGCCTTAGACTGCAAAGGCAGCTACTAGAGGGAACCCTGTTCCAGTTCCAGCTCATATTGCAGCTGGGGTCCAGTCACTTTCCTGAAGGAGGAATAAACAGGATTGCAAGTACCTCACAGGGAGGAATTCCCAAGTGCACCTTCCTGGGTCTCAAGAGATTTTTTTGCATTTGGGTGGTGGCAGCGATACCACTCCAAGGCCAGCTCGGAAGCCTGATATTTAATGCTCGCCATGTCTGAAACCAGGGCAATAGAACTTGGGCTCTGCCACCAGGAAGATGCAAGGTTCCATACGCTCAGGTGGGGTGGGACTGTTAAGGGTCTGTTGAGGCAAAGGCTGGCTCGAAGAGGATATCAGAAGGGAGACTCAAGGGCTGAATCTCCATGTTTAAATGGGCTGTAGCCCGGCGCAACAAATCAAAATGCGCTGACAGGATTCCCATATAAGACCCTGGTGCCAGAGAGAGGGCGGTACCGGGAGTTTGCTGCAGTGGGGAGGGAGTTTCTCAAGGGGCCCATTCCTGCAGTCTGAAGCAGAAGTGCAACGGTGCCAATGTGCAGCACTGAAGCCACTTGGAGCCCCCAGAAGGTCCTTCCTCTGGACTGGAAGCGGGGAAAAGGGACCGAGACTCCTGGGGTGGTACCGACGATGGCAGGGTGGCGCCGGCCCACACTGGAGTGGAAGATGGGGGGCTATATGTTAAGGACAAACACCCAGGGTGGATCCAGGCCTTCGATATGAAGGCCAGTTTGCCCCTTCTGGTTGGGATGGGGTGGGGGGGGTGGGGAATAAAAGGAGGGCTCATGCAGCCTCCACCACTTCTGGGGTGGACGGCATGAGGAGCGACTCCACGTTGTTCCGTGGCAAGTCCTCGCCTGGGGAAGGAGGACTCCTGCTCCTGTGGCACCGAGCTATGGTGAGTCTGTGGTGCCGATGGTGAATATGGCCAGTGCTGGGGTAAGCTTGGTACCAGCAAGGCCTGACTGTACCGAGCCACTGGCACCGGAGATGATCGGGAGTGGCGCCAGGGCGATCCCGGATATCTGAGGGTGACCTCGAGTGGTGCTGATGTGCCGGGGCACGGGGTTGGTGCCAGGGTGCTGGAGTTGGCACTGAGGTTGTGCGGCGGCGGTGGCTACCGGTGGTACAGTGCCGTATAGGCTCCGGTGCCAAGCTGGGTTTTGGTGCCAGATGGGAATCTGAAGCCTTGGGTGAAGGGTGCTGGGCTTCCTCGGAGGCTAGGGCACAGCGCCGCTGTTCCCTCTCCTTGATGGTTCAGGGTTTGAAGGAGAGACAGATGGAACAGGCTGAGACCATGTGGTCTTTGCCCAGGCATCTGAGGCACTTCCTGTGGGGATCATCCCGGGGGAAGGCCTTGCTACACTCGGCGCAGGGTTTGAACCCTAGGATGATCGCAAAATGTTCTGGCCCGATGGCAGGGAAGTCTTGTGGTAGAATTAAATCCTAGAAGAAATGCTCCCAGTTGGGCAGCAAGCTCGTAGAAAGGAGGACAGGCTGCTTGCGATTCGCAAGGAGCGGACATTCCAAATCTGACACGCAAAGTGGAAAAAATGAAACTGAGGAGGGGTCGGAAGGTGGCCGTATATAGAATCCCATTGTTTTGATTTCAGCTGTGTTTAGCACCCTTCTTGAAGCAGCATTTCCCTGAAAAAAGATATCTGGAATCCTTTACATTTTTAAAATTTCTCTGGGACCATTAAGACATCTTAAATGCTGCCAGTTTCCAATGGGGTAGCTGTGTTAGTCTAGCTCAGAAAAACAAAACAAAACTAAAAAAAAGTCTCCCACAAAAGCTCATGGGAAAAATAAATCTGTTAGTCTTTAAGTGCCACATGACTCCTTGTTTATCTTAAATGCTGTCAATGATAATTAGCTGGCCTCCCTGTGAACTGTAACTCTCTGCATGTAGCACACAGGAGATGAGGGTATTAGGCAGAATTGTGACACCTAGGATCCAGACTGAATATAACTTTGATCTTGGGTTGTTTGAAAGCAATGGATTAGTTTCTTTTGATTGTACAGCAATTTGGGTAAATGCTAAATAACTTGGGTGTTTTTTATTAATAAAAAACAACTTTAAATAACTTTTATTAATTTTTCATTGGTATGGTTTTTTCAATAATTTTTGTTACATGAGTTTGCACACAAATTTTATTCAGAAAAAGTTTTGCACATGAGTTGAAAATGTTGCACACAAGCCGCCAAATCTTAGAGGGAACATTGCTGTGATCTCTTCTTAGCATCACATCTAACCAATTCCAGAACAGCAGGGGACAGTCTGAATGTCACTGGGCAGAGCCCTGTCCATTTTGAAAAGCTGTTTGTATACTATGTGCACCTACTTCTACTACCTGTTTTGTGTGGTGGGTGGAGTCCTCAGTGGATGAGCATAATGCTCAAGTAACCTGGACTACTGACCTATATGAGACCACTCAGGAAAGTTAGGGAGGAATTGGTGCTGTGACACTGTTAATAAGTTACACTGTATTAAGAGCTGGTGTTTGTGTTCCAATACTGAAGTAGATGGGCCTTAGCCTGCAGTAAGGGGAAAGAAAAAAAATATAACTGGTGGCAGGAATATGGGAGACAAGTTGTCTCCCCCCACCCCCCAGCCACATGAATCACATCTATGGGTTTGCCTCTTGCTGTTGGCTACTTGGTTCCCATAGCTAGTAGCTCTGGGTCTGTATTGCTACTAAGGTCTCTTGTCTACACTAGAAAGTGTTTTTGATGCAAGTTATGGCAGTGACATAAAATTGCTGTAATTACAACACTTGTGCCTGTCTACATAGCAGTCATGGGGTTGCTGAAGCACATCCACAGCCACTGCTTTGTCATCTGCAATGAGACCAGTGTATTGTGGGCAGTTTGAGGTGCATGGAGATGGACAATATGCGTGTCTCAGATGTGTCAGGAGCTCCTGGTGCTACATGGACATGAAATGCAATGAACAACAATAAAGTCTTTTCCCATAACAGGGAACGGATTTTATTTAGTTTTTAAACCTGCACTCAAGGGGCTGAATTTTCAAAGACTGAGGTTGAGAATTTCAAAGCTGCCATGGTGATGGGCTCCTTCTTTCTAACTTGGGCCTGGGGGTAACTAAAATCTCAGCCTCTTCAAGGTGGCTTTTAGGAACCTACAATAGCCCAGAATTGCCAGCCAGCCAGCCAAATACAAGTCAAGTAGGGACACTACATAGTGAAAGAACAATCAGCTTGGTTTGGTTCTGTTTAGCCAGAGCTCCTTATCTGAGCAGACAGCAGTGCAATGGTGGGACTCAGACACAGAGTGCACTGTGCCTCCATTTCCCCACTTACAAAATGGGGATGAGGCTACTTAACTCTGATGTTGGTGCTGTGCAGACACAGTTTGCTCATTCCCAAAGAGTTCATTAAGTAGACTGGACAGATGAGGAGAGGATTATTGCCCCCAGGGTGGGGGACAGCTGGGAACTTAACCATGAAGCAATGACAGGACTTGTCCAAGGTCAAGAAGTCGGTGTGGAACTGGCAATTGAACACACAGGTACTGAGTCCTGTGTTGACAGCTATAAATTGGTTGCATATTAAAAAAAAGAAGCCTCATGTCTCAGGCCCTATGGGGGGGAAGGGTGTGGTATTTCTGAACAATGAGCAGTCCTTGGACTTTGTCCTGAAATATCATTTTTGAAAAAAAAAATTTTTTAGAGAATTATTTTGAAATACTTATCCCAAAAAAAAGGTTTTTTTAAAATGTGCAATCATGTAGACATGGCCTTTGTCTGTCACTTGCCCAGATCAAGTCCAGGGTGAGGTTTTAGTATTCCCCACCCAATTAGATGCAGCTATGTTAAATAAGTTCCAAAGGGATAGTTGTGTTAGTCTAGTTCAGCAAAACAAAGAAGCACTTTCACAGACACTTCCTCTGGCACTTTCACAGACTAACAAACTGATTTATTGAATGAGCTTTCATGGGAGAAAAATCTGACTTTATCTTCAAAGCATCTGATAAAGTGGGATTTTTCTCCCACAAAAGCTCATGCACTAAGTATTTAAAAGTGCCACAGAACTCAGACTAGCACAGTAAAAGCAACCTATGCTTCACTTTGATTAGTGCAGTATGCTGCGTTTGCCATTTCAGGATAAATCTATATGCTTTGGGGATGAAAGTGACAGCTCGATGGCTTTTGCTTTGCTTTGGGTTTCTTCTCTTTCTTTTTACTGAAGGCCTAACAATGACATTTCTTAGCTTGTTATATTTTTTTTATTGCTGTTACATGTAGAAACCCTAGTCCTAGAATCATAGAATAGTTGGCCTGGAAGAGACCTCATGAGGTCATCTAGTCCAGTCCCCTGCTAAAAGCAGGAGAATCCCAGCCAGGCTTTTGTCTAAGGGGCCTTTAAAAGGTTCTGAAGATGGAGATTCCACCACCTCCCTGGGCAACTCACTCCAGTGCTTCACCAGCCTCCTAGTGGGAAAGTTTTTTCATAATATCCAACCCTAACCTCCCCCAGTTGTAGCTTGAAACTGTTGCTCCTTCTGTCCTCTGTCACCACTGAGAATAGTTTAGCTCCCTCCTCTTTGGAGTACCCCTTCAAGTAGCTGAAGGTTGTTATCCAATGTCACCTGTCTTCTCTTCTGCAAACTAAATAAGCCAAGTTCCTTCAGTCTCTCCTCATAAGTCATGTGCCTCAGCCCTCCAGTCATTTTGTTGGCCTTTGCTGGACTCTTGCTAATTTGTCCATGTCCTGTATTGGGGAGCCCCCAAACTGGACACAATATTCCAGATGTAGCCTCAGCAGTGCTGAACAAAGGGGAATAATCACATCTGTTGATCTGAGACCATGCTTCAACTGCTGCAGCCCAATATGTCATTGGCCTTTCAGGGAACAAGGGGACACTGACTTGTATCCATGTACCCCTGCATCATAACCCCCAGGTCCTTCTCTACAGAGCTGCTACTTAGCTGGTTGGTGCCCAACCTTTAGCAGTACCTGGGAGTTTTTCCATCCTAAGTGTAGGACTTTGCTCTTGTCCTTGGTGAACCTCCTGAGATTTTGTGTGGCCCTAATACTCCACTATGTGTAGGTCTTCCTGAATCCTACCCTCCATTGGATCTACCATGCTCCCCAGTTTGGTGTCATCCTTAAACTTGCTGAGTGTGCTGTCTATGCCAGATCACTAATGGAAATGCTGAACAAAATTGGGGGGGAAAAAACCCAAGGCATTGTGTGGCACTTAAAGACTAACCGCAGGCACACACCCCTGCAACAAAACATGCTGCCAAGTCTGCCTACATATCTGCACAATAGATACCATCATCAGTCATAATCAAAAAAACAACAAGGAGTTGTGTGGCACTTTAAGACTAACAGATTTATTTTTTGCATGAGCTTTCGTGGGAGAAGATCCCACTTCCTCAGATGCTTCGAAGATGGGTGAACATACAGAAAGGAATGAAACTAAATGCAAGGGGGTATAAAACATAGGATCAGGTCATACAGTAACAGCAAATTAGAGCAATTTACAGGTTCAAACCATGGGAAGCCTGAAGTCAAATTACCCTTTATAATGGGAAAAGAATCCATAATCTCGATTTAGACCAGCCTTCACAGAATTTAGCTTGCATATTAATTTGAGTTCTGCTGTCTCTTTTTGTAGTCTTGATGTCCCAGGTACAGTTCTAATGACAGTCGTTAACAAATCCATCATCGAGTGATTAGGAGGATGGAAATGCTCAGCAACTGGTTTCTCTGTTCTTTGATTTCTGATATCAGCTCTGTGCTCATTCAGTCTCTTACAGAGCAATCGTCCTGTTTGTCCAATATATAAGGTGTTGGGGCATTTCTTGCACATGATGGCAGAGACCACATTAGTAGATGAGCAGGTAAATGAGCCTTTGATGGAGTAGCAGGCAGTGGCGTCGCTAGCGCTGGGCCCACGGGGCACGTCCCCCGGGTCCCAGCGCTCGTGCCCCGGGTCTCCGGCCCAATCGGGCCGGGGATCCGAGGCCACTCCGGCCGCCGGGCAGGCCCCGCCCCCTGGCCTGGGATAGGGCCGCCTGGGGACGGGGCCGCTGCCGCTGCAGCCGCGGCCGCAGCCAGGTCCCGGATCCCCAGCGGGGGGGGGCACTGCAGCCGCCGGCGGCCAGGCCAGGGATCCGGGGCCCGGCTGGCTGCCCACGGCGGTCCCGTCCCCAGCCGGGGATCTGGGGCCGCGGCCGTAGGCCTGGCTGCACCGGGCCAGGCTAGGCTGCGCCGCGCTGCCAGCGGCAGCGGCGCTGCGGCCGGCCCCCGGGCCCATCCCGGGCCGGGGGGGTGGCCTTTTGGCTGGGGGCGGGGCCTGCCCTCCGGGGGCGGGGCGGGGCCCGTGCCCCGGGTCCTTCCCCGCCCCAGCGACGCCGCTGGTAGCAGGCTTGATTAGGACCTATGATGGTGTCTGTTGTGTAGATATGTGGGCCAACTTGGCAGTGTGGTTTTTTGCAGGGGTGTGTGCCTGCTTCAATGTTCCTGTTGTTAGATCTGTAGTTGTTGGTGAGTATCTATTTAAGATTAGGGGGCTGCCTATAGGCAAGGAGTGGTCTGTCTCCTAATGCTTGAGAGAGAGAGGGATCATCTTTTAGAATAGGCTGTACGTCCTTAATGATCTGTTGCAGAGGTCTGACTTGAGGATTGTATGTGGTGACTAGTGGTGTTCTGTTGCTTTCTTTCTGTAAGTTCACCCATCTTCGAAGCATCTGAGGAAGTGGGATCTTCTCCCACGAAAGCTCATGCAAAAAATAAATCTGTTAGTCTTAAAGTGCCACACAACTGCTTGTTGTTTCTTTCTTGGGTCTCTCCTGTAGTAGATGACTTTGGGGAACCCGTCTAGCTCTGTCAATTTGTTTTCTTACTTCCCCAGGTGGATACTGTAGTTTCAAGAATGCTTGATAGAGATCCTCAAGATGTCTGTCTCTGTCTGAGGGATCAGAGCAGATGCGGTTATATCTTAGGGCTTGGCTGTAGACAATGGATTGTGTGGTGTGTTTAGGATGGAAGCTCGAAGGAAGTAGGTAACTATACCAATCACTAGGTTTTCGGTACAGGGTGGTGGTGATGTGTCTATCCCTGATTTGTATTGTAGTGTCAAGAAAGTGGATCTCCTGTGTGGAGTGTTCCAGGCTCAATTTGATGGTGTCGTGGAAATTATTGAAATCTCTGTGAAAATCCTCAAGAGCATCCCTGCCATGTGTCCAGATGATAAAGATGTCATCAATGTAGTGCAGGTAAAGAAGAGGTGTCTTGGGATGAAACTTGAGGAAATGTTGTTCTAAGTCGCCCATAAAGATGTTGGCATATTGTGGGGCCATCTTTGAAGCATCTGAGGAAGTGGGATTTTCTCCCACTATAACTCATGGAATATATAAATCTGTTAGTCTTTAAGTGTGGCTAGCACCTCTGCTTAACATGCAGAAGGTCCTGGGTTCAATTCCCAGGGGGTTGGACTCGATGATCTCATGAGGTCCCTTCCAGCCCTATGATATGATAAGTACCACCCTACTCCTTGTTGTGGGTGGTGTGATGGTATTTTTTGGGTTGCTAGACTAGCCTAACCCCCCGTCTCTTTGGAAAATGAACAAAATTGGCCTCAGAACCAGCTCCCGGGGCACTCTGCTTGTTACTGGATTAGGACCCCTTGCAATGTTCCCTCTAAGGTTTGACGGCTTGTGTGCAAAATTTTCAACCCGTGTGCAAAACTTTTTCTGAATAAAATTTTTGTGCAACTTCACATGATGGAAATTTAAAAATATAGAACAGTGAAAAACTAATGTTATTTAAATTGTTTTTATTAATAATTTGAATGTATTCTATGCTTATGTAACATTTTGTCTCATCAGTTCTTCAATCCGGTTTGTCTGCCTTTGTCGGTTTTCCAAAATGAATAAACACATAAAAAAGTTAAAGTGAAAGCAAGTAACTTGCCTCTCATTTTTCATTTTGCACAGCAGCCCATTTTACAATTTTTAAAAAATGGTCCTAAATTGTTCCTAGCCAGTTCAAATG